>JAUESR010000209.1:2482500-2917500 GCA_030914345.1 Drosophila koepferae
TCCGTCGGGCGACAGGCAGCCCGAGGGCTTGCTGGGCGAACTGGGCGCGCTCAGTGGCTGCACCGGCAGCGGTGCACGTGTGTTGCTTGGCTTGAGGTGACTCTGAGCAGAACTGTGAGCAGAACTCTGTGCCGGTCCGCCGCCCAGCTGCTTCATCGTGTACAGCAAAGACTTGGCTGCTCGTGAATTACGGCCGTAGATCTCATCGTCGCTCACGTGAGCGGTGCGACGTCCGGCCACTGTGACGGCCGTTTGACTGCGTGGCTTGCGCATCACTTTGATCTCGGCACGATATTCGTGCATATTGTGATCCGAGTCCAGGTCGAGATCGTCATCCGTGTTGTCCGTCATGGCGGGCGCTGTCAGGCAGCTGGTGGGGCTGTCTATGGGGCTGGCGTAATCGAAGCGCTGGGGCAAATAGGTGGGATTGGCATTGGTTAGCACGAGTGGTGCGGCCAGCGGATTCGTTAGCGGCTCCATGGCGCTGCTCAAGCACGGCTGGCTGCGATAATTGGCCAGATTTGTGGCGGTGCGACGCACAGGCGCATAGTCCGCATACGTAAACGAGATGTTTGTCGGTGGTGGCGGTGCAGCAGCAGCTGTATGATTTCTATTCGCATATAGCTCCAGCTCGGGCTGCATGGCATTGGGCAGCGAGGGTCGCTTCTTGAATTCACTCAACGTTGCTGGCGGCGCCTTCGAACGCAGCGAATTGTGACGCTGCACAAAAACGCTCGGCGGCTGCTGTTGTTGCTGCTGCTGCTGTTCGAGTTGATCGCGCAGCGAACGCTCTTCAAAGTGATGCGCCTTGCGCTTAAAATCGCTGTTATCCACGCGCGGCTTGGCCAGCCAGGGCAGTCCAATTGGCGAGGTGGAGGCGGGCGAGGGCGTATTGCTGTAGCTAGGACGTGGCTGCAAGTGTTGCTGCTGCTGCTGCTGCTGCTGCTGCGCGGCTTTGCTGGCAGCAACTGTTGCTGTGGGCTGCCAGCTGTTGGGCTTTTGCGCTATGGGCTTGTAGATATTGCCAGCTGGAGGCTGGCCTTGATCAATGGGGCGAAACACGGATTGCGGCGCGTGTATAAACTGATTCAGTGGCGTCTCAGCAGCAACTGTTGCTGCTGCTGCTTGAGCTGCTGCTGCTTGAGCTGCTGCTGCTTGCTGTTGCTCGCGCTCACGATCACGTTCACGCTCCCTTTGCTGCTGCATGCGCAGCTCCATTTCCTGACGCCGCTGCCGCTCCAGCTGCTCCTGCTGCAGTCGCTGGCGCTCGAGTTGCTGCTGTCGTTCGAGCTGTTGCCGCTGCTGCTGCTGCTCGTAATATTCACGCTCCATGCGCGCACGTTGCTCACGCTCAAAGCGCGCCTCCTGCTCCAGGCGCAGCTGACGTTCAAGCTCTTGACGACGCTGACGTTCCAGCAGCAATTGTTGCTGCTGCTGCAATTGCTGCTGTTGCAGCTGCAATTGTTGCTGCTGCTGCTGCTGCTGCTGCTGCTGCTGCTGTTGATGATGATGATGATTGGGCGGCTGTGGCGGCTTGCCTTTGGTGGCCGTTGCCGCCGCGCCCGTCTCGAATGTGTGCTTGATGTTGCCGAACTTGTGCGTCCAATTGGACACGGAACGCGCGCCCGCCCAGCCCAGGCCGCCCTGGTGGCTCTGCTTGTTGATGAACGCCAGGAACTTGTGATCGTTCTCGGTCTTTGGCTCGAATGGCGGCACCACGTGCTGCACGCGCCGCTTTACGCTCACCTGGACGGCGCGCTTCAGGCCCGGCTGCTGCTGCTGCTGCTGCTGCTCCAGCTCCGAGTCGCTATCCCCATCATAGTTCATCTTCAGCTTGGGTATATCAATGGTATTGGCGCGCTTCATCAACTGTTTCTTGCTGCTGCTGCTGCCGTTGCCATTGCCATTACTGCTGCCATTGCTATTGCTGTTGCTGTTGCTGCTGAAGCGCGGCTGAGCCGCCTCGGCAGCTGCAGCGTAGTTGGAGAAGCTGATGGCATAGTCGCCCGAGAGTGGACGTCGATTGCCATTGGAATTGGCTGTGCCACTGCCAGTGCCATTGCTGCTGTTGCCCGGCAGCCTCAGCTGCGCCTTGGGCACAAACTGATTGGGTCTATAGAGCTGTGTGCTGGGCGCTCCGACAATTGCGCTCGAGCTGGCGTTGCGCTCCAGCGGCAGCTGTTGGCTGACCGGTGCCGGTCGCTGCTGCTCCAGCAGCAGCATGTCCTCCATGTAGCGGCGAGCATCGGCCAGCTCCTCACGGCTTACGCCCACCGTATGACGATTGTTCCTCTGGCGTCGCTTGGCGAACCGCTGCCTGCTACCACCCGCCTGCTGCTGCTGCTCGGCGTCTGCGTACTCCGCCCCATCCATGTCGTCCAAGGCATTGTGCGCATTCGGCTCGCTGGCCAGCTTCTCGGGCGCACTGAGACCGCTTTGCAGGCGCGCGATAAGTGCCAGCAGCGCCTGACGCTGGCTGCCATCGACGGGCAGCTCCTGGCCCAGCTTCAGGCTGCACTCGAGGCGGCTAAGAGCATCGGTGACCTCGTCGAGCAGCCCCCGATTCGCATCGCTGCTGTTGCTGCGCTGCTGCAACGTGTCGCGCAAACCCGCCGCCAGCAGGCGCAAATCCTCGCCGCTCTCCGTGCCCGAATCCTCCTTGGGCGGCACACTCAGACGCTTCATGCTCCCGGCCTGCTGTGGCTCCTCTTTTCTATCGTTCGCTTGTGTCGTGTCTTTGGTCTTTGATAACTTTTGGCTACTGCTACTAAGGCTATTATTATTATTCGTTTTCCTATTAACGCTAACGCTATGACTATTTCCTGTCGTTGTTTCTTTAGCTGCTCCAGCTGCTGACTGAGACTGTGACTGAGACTGTGACTGTGACTGTGATTGTAACTGTGACTGGGACTGTGACTGTAAGTGTGACTGAGACTGTTTCTGTGGATCTGGCAGGGACTCACCCTGTGCCCCATCCACTTGCACCGACTCCTGCTGCTTGCTCAGCTCAACTTTGGCCAACTTTTGTTCAATTTCCGTGGTTGGCTTCTCCTTTTCCTTCTCCTTCTCCTTCTCTTTCTCCTTCTCCTTCTCCGTTTCCTTTTCCTTTTCTTTCTCCTTCTCTTTTTCCGGCTTCACCGGTTGTGGCTGCTCCTCCTCGTCGCTGCTGTCGTCAGTTACCTCCTCAATTATCTCCTCATATTCGCTGGCGCTGCTCTCCTCCTCTGCTTCTTTGGCAGCAGAATTCTCGCCGCCTGCTTTAACAATTTTAAGCTCTACGAAACGACGCGCGCGAACCGAACGAATTTTGGCATGAAAATTAAGAGTGTGTGCATGAGTGTGAAAGAAAGAGAGAGAGACATATAAAGAGAGAGAGAGAGAGAGAGATATTTATGTATATTTGTATTCAATAAAGAGTAAAAACACAACGAGTAACGGCAACGGCAACGGCAACGCTTGGATTGGGCTGGGACACAAGAAGCAATGCGTTCGAAACTGAATCACAGAACTCTGTCACGTTCATCTGTTCAACTCGTTCGTAAACACAACGAGTGCGAATGAGAGTGACAGTGAGAGAGAGAGAGAAATTTGAATTTTGGGAATGGCTTGAACTGGGCCCCTGGGCGAAGACAAGGCAAATAAACAACGAGTAAAATGTGCTTGGACGAGTGACAAGTGACAGCGACAGTGAGCGACGAGTAAATGTTGTAACGAGTGAACTTTCAACGAGTCAAATGACAACGAGTAAGCTATCAGCTAATCAAGCGCAAATTGAGTAAGCTCGAAAGCAACGAGTAAGTGTTGAACGAGCTCAAATGTAACGAGTAGCACTGAAAAGTAACTAGTAAGCGTTAACCGAGTGAACGTTGAACGAGTTCGGAAATAACGAGTAAGCGGGGAGCGAGCTCGAATTGAGTGAGCTCGACATATAACGAGTAAGCGCTGAACGAGTTGAAACATAACGAATGTTCATTGTAACGAGTAAAGATAGCTTTATCAGTAAACGTTGAATGAGCTCTAAACGTTGCAACGAGTAGACGTTAAAAAGTAATGAGTAAGTTCAGCTTAAAGAGTAGATATTGAACGAGTCAAAATTTAATGAGTAATCATTATAACGAGTAAATGTTGCAGAGTAACGTAAGCTTGGATATGCAAATTACATCCAAATGTAACGAATAATCATTCCGACGAGTGAACGTTGCAGTGTAACGAATAAACTCGGGCATAACGAGAAAGCTCAGATGCAACGAGTTGGCACTGGACGTGTTAAAATCTAACGAATTTCTACTCTTCATAACGAGTAAGTGCTTGGCATAAGCATTCAGCGAGTAAAAGTTACGAATCATCGCTAAGGATTGGCGAATAAGCGCTTAAAAAGGCAAACATTGAAAGTTCAGCGAAATTTAAAATTGGCGACGAAATCAAGGATTGGCGAGTAAACATTGAGCGAGCTTCACGACTTTAACGAGTGAAAACTGCTCAACGAGTTAAACAAGAAACGAGAAACGAGAGAGCAAGAGAGAGTAAAACGAGTAAAGGAGAACGAGAACGAGAACATTTTTCAATGAGAGAACATAAGACTTGATGCACAGATTGATGATAATGTTCAAGATGAATGATGTAAAATGATGAAACGAATTCATTGGCAATACCTGAAACTGTTTATATGTCGCTAATTGAATAACTTTAGGCTAGCTACGAGTATGCGCTGTTTTGCATATCTACAAGATACAAATACAGAATCGCAATCAGAAAGCTAGATAGACGAGGGAGAGAGAGAGAGAGAGAGAGTGAGAGAGAGAGAGAAACCGCTTAACAAATAATTGAATATTTTTGTTTGATATTTTTTTCTTTTTCTTTTCTTTTTGCCAAAACTTCTGCGGGTTAGTTGGCTTGGCATTTGCTGTGGTTAGACTGAGAGAGCTAAAGAGATTAAGAGTAAGAGTAAGAGAGAGAGAGGGGAGGAAAGAGAGAGAGAGAGAGAGAGAGATAGGTAGAGCATGGCTGCTTGACTTACCTTCGCGTTCCGCCATAAGTTCGCGTAAACGTGCACGGATCTTGCGACGCTCCTCGTACGTGGACGCCTGTTCCAGCTGCAAGCAGGAAACGAGATTTCAAAGTCGAAAACTTTGTGGCGAAATTGTGTGCGTGGCTTACCAATTGCCTAAGTAATTGCTCGTCCCAAATTTCCTCGATGTCACAAGTTGTGCGTGTAACTGGTGCTGAGGATGTTGTTGTTGTCTTTCGAGTGTTGCTGCTGCTGCTGATGTTGCTGCTGCGCTGTTGCTGCGTTGTTTTCACCTGAAATGAGCAAAGCCAATTGATTTGCTGCTTTAACTTTTCACACGTTTTTTTTTTAGTTTTTCATTTAGTTTTTGTTTTTTTGTTTATCAACCGGAAAATTTGGTTCGCTGACGCCCACAGACGACGGCGAGAAAAGCGAAACGCCAGCTGTTTATTTGGCTAAATAAAGGCGATGAGCACATACGCCGGCAACGCCAGCCAAAATTTATTTAGCGAAAAAAGAGCTGAACAAGTTTAACCCACAGATCGACCCTGATCGAACCGAATGATAAGAGGCAAGCAGACAGAGAGGGCGAGGCAGAGCAAGCGATGAAGAGCGCGAGAGAGGCACACATAGAGAGATCGAGAAACGAAATCGAAGCATCGAAATCGTCTCGTCCTTAGCCATGGCTATTGATTTGCTTCCGTCTAATTGCTGCTAGCCAACGTCAACAATGTATGCTGCCAGCATACCTGGCGTATGCGTAATGCAGACACAGCTACAGGCACACATCATATATTGCGCATACGCCGCATGGCCACAAAACAAAGAAATTGATAAATTAGCGAGGTAAGAGAGCAAATAATGAAATTGATTAATTGACCAGCTGAGCCAGTGAATGTAAAACTTTCAATTGTTGCAGCTAGTTAGAATCTTATAAATGTATGAAGATACGAAGAAAAATATCCACTAAACTTTAGTCAATTGAAGTCAGTTCAAATGGAGTTTCTAAGCTCAAAGAATTCATATGTGAAAAAAATTATATATAAATATATTTACAAATTTAAAAAAATATATATATATATCTTAAAATATATATAGAAGTATCTATAAGTACAGTAGAATCAAGCTAAAACGAGTCTGCTTATTTCTAGTTTTGATCCCCAAAAAATCTTATATATATTTTTTTAAATTTATTTGTTACTTTTATTTTTTAACATACACAAATATATTTATTTGTTTATTATTATTATTTTTTTTTTTATTTAATTTAAGTTCTTTGAGCTTAATTGTGTCTAAATTACATTTCCTAGTCGCTCAGCTTAACTGAACTAAACAATAATCTGCTTAAACTGTATATAAAATGTCCCTCAAACTGTATTGGCTGAGCTCAAGACATACAAAACATATGCAAATTGTTGGGATTAGATGTGGGCGTGGCTTAGTTTTGATTGCAGTGAAGATCTCTATTTCGCCCTCTCATTCTCTCTCTCTCTCTCTCTGTCACCCGCTCTCTATCTCCTTCTCTGCCTCCCTCAGTTTTTCTCTGTCTCTCTTCCATCCTCACTCTCTATCTCCCTCTCTCCCTCCCTCTGCCTTTCGCTCTCTGTCTCCATCCCTTCCTCTCTCTCTCCCTCTACATAAACTCACACTTGCATACAATACACCATTCTCATATGCTTCTCAAACGGTGTACACTAGGTTTAAAGAGGACTGCTGCCAAATGTGAATCCCAAGAGCTAAAACAAGTATGCATCAGCGCTGCCAAAACTGTAAAACAGTTAAGCAAGGCCATGGCAACTGTAGTTGAAAAATGCAAGTTTTACATGCACTTGAAAGGAGATTCCAGGGGCAGGTGGGTAACCATGGGCGTGGCCAAGTACGTTAACTCGAACTATTACTAACTATATGTATGTTTGCTTTACGTGACTCACTCAATGAATCTACATCATATCACTAACCATACAACACATAGACTGGACAACTGGTACAAGTTAATGTGCACACTTATTTTTTGACATTAGAACCCCATCAACTTCGTATTTGCTCGGGTTTTTACTTTTAGGGTCGGGAGAAAAAATTTTCTGATGGCAAAATCATTCCGCTTCGAGCGCTCGACGGTGATGGTCGATTTTCAAAAAAGGTCTGACATGTGCCGCTCTTTCCCTTGCTCTCTTTCTCTTTCTGCCCTATGCTTTTTACTCTCTGCTCTCTTCTCACAAAAATATATGTATGCTGGCACAAACAGCAAGCAGCTCACAAAAATTGAAATTTCTTCTCGACGCGATCCCATTGGTTCCCTTCTGAGCGAAGGGTATACCGAATTCTTAAACGGCTTTGCCATGCTCATGCAAAATGTTAGCGTTTTCATGATTATTTGTGGAAAGGGTATGAAAGTGTTGACGTGTATAACGAATATTATTTCTCGATGACCATACACACACACATTTACACTTCCTTGCTATATGTGTAGGCATTTATGTGCCTGTGTGCAATATTCTTGCTGTCGCCTGCAGAGCACTATTAGAACCCCAGCAGTTGATTTTTGTTCGGTTGGGTAGCTGATGTGAGCATGCATACACACACACATTTACACTTCCTCGATATATGTGTAGGCATTTATGTGCCTGTGTGCGATATTCTTGCTGCCTGTAGTCCTACTATTAGAACCCCAGCAGTTGATTTTCGTTCGTTTCGGTAGCTGATGTGAACTTGCATACGCACACACATACACATACACATTTACACTTCCTTGCTATATGTGTAGGCTTTTATGTGCCTGTGTGCGATACACTTGCTGCATGTAGCAATTCTATTTTCCCAGCGATTGCTGTGGGTAGCTGATGTGAGCCTTTGAATTTGAATGAATGCTCTGCCTGGGGCATTTCCATGTTTCGTGCATGGGTCTCGAATATTGGGCGTGTGCCTACCTCAATTTTGAATTAAGTAAACGATTTTGGGTTCGAATTGCAGGAGAGATCAATTAATTTGTATTACCTGTTGATTAGTTACCATTTGTTCTTTAATATGTAGAACCAGATTTGACCCTATAGGCAAAAATAGGACATGTTATTCACATGTCTAGATATACAGGTAAAATGGCCCTTTCATGCAAAAATTATGCATTCGTTATGTAGTCATATTTTCTTTTTAATAACAATAATATACATGTATTATGTTAAATGTTTTATTTAATTTAAAATTCTTATTCACGACGAATCATTTTCAGTTTTCTTTTACTAAAATTACCCAAAATCATTTACTTAATTCAAAATTGAGGTAGGCACATGCCCAATATTCGAGACCCATGCACGAAACATGCAAATGCCCCAGGCAGAGCATTCATTCATTCAAATTCAAAGGCTCACATCAGCTACCCGCAGCAATCGCTGGGAAAATAGAATTGCTACATGCAGCAAGTGTATCGCACACACGCACATAAAAGCCTACACATATAGCAAGGAAGTGTAAATGTGTATGTGTATGTGTGTGCGTATGCAAGTTCACATCAGCTACCGAAACGAACGAAAATCAACTGCTGGGGTTCTAATAGTAGGACTACAGGCAGCAAGAATATCGCACACAGGCACATAAATGCCTACACATATATCGAGGAAGTGTAAATGTGTGTGTGTATGCATGCTCACATCAGCTACCCAACCGAACAAAAATCAACTGCTGGGGTTCTAATAGTGCTCTGCAGGCGACAGCAAGAATATTGCACACAGGCACATAAATGCCTACACATATAGCAAGGAAGTGTAAATGTGTGTGTGTATGGTCATCGAGAAATAATATTCGTTATACACGTCAACACTTTCATACCCTTTCCACAAATAATCATGAAAACGCTAACATTTTGCATGAGCATGGCAAAGCCGTTTAAGAATTCGGTATACCCTTCGCTCAGAAGGGAACCAATGGGATCGCGTCGAGAAGAAATTTCAATTTTTGTGAGCTGCTTGCTGTTTGTGCCAGCATACATATATTTTTGTGAGAAGAGAGCAGAGAGTAAAAAGCATAGGGCAGAAAGAGAAAGAGAGCAAGGGAAAGAGCGGCACATGTCATACCTTTTTTGAAAATCGACCATCACCGTCGAGCGCTCGAAGCGGAATGATTTTGCCATCAGAAAATTTTTTCTCCCGACCCTAAAAGTAAAAACCCGAGCAAACCCGAAGTTGATGGGGTTCTAATGTCAAAAAAAAAGTGTGCACATTAACTTGTACCAGTTGTCCAGTCTATGTGTTGTATGGTTAGTGATCATATCTATCACAATAACCTATACAAAGTGCTGCTAAAACGGTTGTCGAATGTTGATAAAACTGTTCTGCAAGACTCCTCAACTGCATTGGCTGTGAACATAAATGTAAGCTATTCAAAACGGTTGGTAAATAACTAAACCTGTGCTGCTCAAACTGTAAGTAAAGCTGCTGAAACTGTTGCTGTGATATGCCATATGCGGAGCATGCCTCCACTTGCCTCTCAAACTGTATCTGCCCGACTTTCCACTTATCAATTCCCAATTCAACTCTAAACAAAAAAAAAAACCAATATGCCCGCCTTAAACAAATGCAAATAGAGCATATACAGATGATGTGAGTTTACGAAACAAAAATAAATGAAAAAAAAAAAAAATAATAATAATAAATAAAAAGTTAAATAGCGACGTTCACTTTAGCGCGCATTCACAGTTCTCACTTGGAGCAGCAGCAATCCAAAGCTTCGTCGCTTGAACTGGGTCGCCGTCAAAAGAAAGTTCGCACTTTGTTGCTCTTCTTCTTCTGCTTCTTTGCCAACAAAGAACCTTTCTTTCGCTTTTGTATAGAATTTGTTAGCTCTTACAAGCAGTTGGCCAAAAAAAAAAGAAGTATATAAAAAGTAATTTAAAGCATTTTATTTTTATTTTTTTTTTTTTTTGTATTTATTTATGTTAATTTCGAAGACATTTGCAAAGCATTCTGAGCCAAAGCCATCAAAATTTCGTATACGATTCTTATGCTAATTGAAAGTCCTAATTTCATTTCTCTTTAGATCATTTAGAGCATGATGGGCAGTGAGAGGGGCGCAAGCCCATTTCTTTTTCTTTTGATAATGCAGCGCTGCTATTTTCATGAACTCGACTGTATTTGATGGAAATTATATTAAGTATACGCAGCTTTTGCCCGCAATTGACTTGCATGCAAAAAAAAAAAAAAAAAGATTTAAAAAACAAACCCATATTCATAAATTGAATTTCGTTTGTTTCTTTGTTCATTTCTTGTTCTACTTCAAAAAAAAAAACTTGGACAGCTGTCGACGTCGCTGCGCCCGGCCACGCCCACGCAGCGCATGAGCCTAGGCATTTTGATACCTTCATTGAGTAAGTGCAAGTAGAGCGGGTATATTGGTGTTGCTTATTCTACTGCTTACTCGCTATTCGATTCTAGTAGTTCACAGCGAGCTTTCGCTTGAATGCTAGAATGTGATATATGCATGCAGACATATCGATAATTATCGATTATCAGCTTATTGATATTAGAAATTGAAATAACCCATGAGCGCTATCTGTATCATAATCTCATTTAACTGCTATGCACAAATATATAGTTTTTTCTTGCTCTTCTTATACAGAGAACAATAGATATGCATATCGATATCTTTTACACAATAATCGACTATCGATAAACATTAATGTTGCTACCACAACACTCATCCCTCCATCTCATTTGGTATTCTATATATCCATATCTATACAATATTTCTCATTTCTCATTTACAGCGTATCTTTGGATCGATCATTTCGTTTTGGGCATGCTCGTGCTGCCTTGCTCGCTTGTTTATAACAAATTTGACCAAATTTGGCCAGCACAATTATTCAAAAATAACAACACGAGCAACAAACAGCAGCAACAACAATTTCGAATATATTTTCAGAAATTTTCAGAACATTTTTTCGAGAGTTGAAAATTGGGGAAATTCGTTGAGAGCAACGCCGACCAAAAAAGCAGAAACACGCGTTGCTATTTTTAGTTCGAAATTAATTTAAGCAATACACACAATCAGCGTGAGCGAGAGAGAGAGAGAGAGAGGGAGAGAGAGAGGGACACAAAGAGAGTAAGGCAGAGAAGTACACACAGAGAGAGAGAGAGAGAGAGAGAGAGGGAGAGAGAGAGAGAGAGAGAGAGAGAGGGGAGAGTTATTCATATTTTCGATTGTACGCATTAAGAAAAACGTTTTACTTAACTAAATATATAAATATATATATATATATTTATATATATATATATCTTTGGGATATGCGCTAGCAAAAGGGTATATATAATTGGGTCAAACCAGATGTAATACTCATATATATTTATGTTTTTTTTTTATGATATTTGAACTTTGATATTTTATAGAAATGTGTTTTATAATATAATTGTATCTATGGCTCGTTCTAACTAGTTGTCTGCCTATATCTATAGATTTATCTATATAAATATATATCTATTTAACTATGCATTTATCTATATCTATAAATCCATCTATTTGTAGCTCTTTATCAATATGTCTATTCAATGAATTTGTTAAATAAATATTGAGATTTCAAATGAACTGAAAAGCAGAATCTGAATCGAACTGAACTAGTTCAGTGACACCTGATTCCATACATAGGTAATTGTAATTGAAAATGGAACTAGAACAGCTGGCAAAATTGTAAGTTCTCAAGTTATATTAGCATATAGAATGGAACAAGTTCAGCTAAGGAACTAGTGGAACTAGTGATAGCATGGAACTATCATTTGAATTATATTGAATATTGCATGATAACAAAACTTTACTAAAACTAAAATACCAAAAATATTTAAAATTTGTTGTACAACAACAACAACAATTTGTCAGCAATTTCGCTCGTTGCATTTCGCTCAAAGAAGTTCTTTTGTTCATCAAAGACAAAGAACTCAAATTCATGTAAATATAGATATAGATATATATTGTATTTATATTATACATATTTTATCATATATATATTTATATATTTAACACTTAAGCAACATATATATTTTCTATATTTAATTGAATAAGTTTTTCATTAAGTTTTCCAATTTAATTTTAGGTTCTTTCTTTTAGTTATGTTGCAAAATTCTTTTTATAATAATTTGCCATTTATTTTGGCCGCTGTGACGTGGCTTTGATTGTTGTTGTTGTTGTTGTTGTTGTTGTTGGCAATAGGCTTGCCAAGTTATTTGGCGCAATTCCGCCAAAGCGTAACAAACCCCACAACAAATTGCTGCTAGCAGCAGCAGCAGCAACAACAACAACACCAACAGCAACAGCAGCAACAATCAACATTAAATAGGGGCGCTGGCCAGTTGACGGGGCGTGGCATTTGATCGCATGCAGCGAAGCATGAAAATCAAAATGGAAATTGCAGTCCGACGGGCACAAAACAATTAAAAAAAAAAAGAGTGAACAGAAAAAGTGGAGAAAAAGAGTTGTTGCTGCTGCTGCTGCTGCTGCTGCTGCTGCATGTTGCTGCTGTGCAGCTGAGCAAAGCGAATGCAATTGCCATTGCTGTTGATGATAATGTTGTTGTCATTGTTGTTGTTGTTGTCATTGTTGTTGTTATTGTTGTTGCTGCTGTTCAGCTAGCTCAACAAATTGGGCAACTATTTGCATTGGCTTTGACACTGTCGCCAGCAGCAACAACAGTAACAACAACTACATATATGATTAATGCTTTTCAAAGTGTCGAGCAAACAACAAATAGCAACAGCAACAATAACAGCAACAACAATTGAAATTGCTGTTAAATTTAGCCAAAAAGGTGAGAGCAACTAAATTGAGAAGGCCAAAGGCGATTTCTTTTCCCATACAATTTCTATTCAATTTCAATTTCAATTTCAATTTGAAACGAAATATTAATTGAATTTCCGAAATGCAGAAGCGTTGAACCACATATGTAGTAAAAGAATGAATAACTAATGTGAATATAGAAGTACTTATAGAAGATATAGCATAAATATATAATTGCGTAGCAATAATAATTGAATTGAAACTATATAGATATATATGGTAATGTGGTAAGTCTTTAAGCAACAAACAATAATACAATTGTATCTAGTATATATCTAGTCTTGCAGCTTTACGATATGATAGAGACAATGATAAGAGATATAATAACTATTCGATGGAAATATGGCTATAAATATAACTTGATATATAGTTAAACCAATTTATATATGATCAAAAATAATGGTATATATCTATATACAAAATCAACTAGCTATATTCAATTGCAGATATGCATATGTATATATCCCTTACACATAGCTCACTATCTCTCTCTCTCTTTCTGTCGATGCCATACAAAAATTGAAGAATCGATTGATATAGCTTTAGATACATTTTAATATATATTGCAAACTGCACTTTAAATATGCCCAAATTGATGTTATCCATCTATCTAGATCCGAGTCCATTTGCTGCTCATAGAGCAGATCAGCAGTAACTCAAATTGTTAGCTCTTCAAGTTTCTCTTTGAGTGCCTTTAGCGATTTGCCACGCCCCCAATGGCCCATAGCTCTAAAAGCTATCAATACTTGAAATATGTACATGGCTGTTACTATAAATGTTAAAGTCACTGTTAGTGTTACAGTCACTGTAAATGTTACTATCAATGTTAGTTTAGGCTATAGCTAGAATTTTCTAGAGAATGATACAGATATATAAATATATGGATGCGAATGGATAGAATCTTCATTATCTGCGTAAACAAGTCAAGTTGCTTTTGTGGTTGCTGATCAGTAAGATATATTATATGTATATATATAGCTCATTCTCTCTCTCTCTCTCTCTATCTTTCTCTTCCTGATTGCGTTATGCGTTGTGACATTTTATTGATACCCTCGGCAAGTGTATAACAAATTGAACTTGCCTTGAGCAGAGACACAGACTCTCTCTCACACACGCACACGCCCACCCGAAAGCCTTCAATTTTCCAATTTTCCATGGAAAACGCAGAAGCCGAACGAAGAAAAAACTGAAATACAATGAGAAGTGAATTTGGCATTTGGTGCATATTTTTAGACACATGGTCCAAAAAGCGAAATAAGATTTTGTATTTAGTTTTTTTTTTTTGTTTCTTTGACATGCAAAATGCGAAGAGCGCAAAGACAAAGCTAAACAGGCAGAGTGATTATGAAATGGCAGAAAGTAAGAAAGAAAAATTTAAGCAAAGAAAAGGAAAAGATTTGCCACGCTTGGGAACAAGCTGCTGCCACAGCAGCGGCTGCTAGCTAAACAGTTAAGCGGGAAAAACCGGCTTCCCACAGTCAAAGTCAAAGCCAAAGCCAAAGCCAAAGTCAAAGCCCAAAGCCAAAGTCATAGACGAACCACTTGCTCACTATTACCTCTACAACAACAACAACAACAACACTAACTACTTCTTTTGCCTTTTTCTACTTGTTTTTCTTTTTGTTTTACTAGAAATGGTGGGGAAATGCGGCTGGAAGAAGCCAGCGACGACAGCGAAACAGTAGCTGCCGCTGCTGCTGCTGGTGAAAAAAAAAAAGAAATATTATTATGAACATGTTGCGCTCGAATGACTCGCACTAGCAATTAAAGGAGAACCGGTTCGGAACCGAACCATGAACCAAAACGGCGCAACAACAACAACAACAAAACATCAAATAAAAACAAATTGCATTTAACATTTCCTAATAAAAACAGAGAGAACACGTTAAATGGTAAGAACTCCCTTCTTGCCTTGTCTATGACAGACTTGAGATACATTCGAGCTAAGTGGAACAGTGGAAGTACAAGATTGAGCTACATACAATGTATGTCTGTATCTGGAGAAAAGTGTGTGCTAGATTATCTAACAGCTACTTGTTGCATTATTATGAGATACTTCTGGAATGATCTGCATGTGATTGTAGCTATCCAAGACGGAGATACATTGTTTTAAGATACTTTTATACGAATGAGATACTCTATATAAGCATGCGTATATAGTATGAGACTGAGATACAGTATCCAACAGCCACTTGTTGCATTATCAGCTTGAGATACTTTTATAGCACAAGATATATATATGAGATACTTCTGGCATAATCTACAAGTATTTGTATCTATTTAAGACTAAGATACATTGTGATGTGATGTGTTATACATCATATAATTACTTGTTTCTTGATTAGATTCAGAAAGTATCTGAAGCTCAAGGTATATATGGAATGCATTTGGAATTGTCTGCAAGCATATCTATCTATAAACGATTGAGATACATCTAGCAATGAGTACGAGATACATTGTCTAATGCCCACTTCTGTCAGAATAATTGCACAAAATATACTTATGAGTTGCTGCTGTAACAATCTGCCAAAACTTGTATCTATAAGTGACGAAAGATACATTCTAATGAACAAACTGAGATACAAGTAAAAGATAATATAATGCGCACTATTTAGATACGCGTATCTAATATGCTTCAATATGCTTCAAATATATGCCTAATACACAAATTTTCAGCAATTTTCTGAGCAACCTTTTCATTCATACAGATACAGATAAGCAGATTGAGATACTTTGTAGACAATTGTAACTATGACACATAGATACTTTGTATGCTGCTATTATGATTTCAGTTGTAGTTGTAGAAATTTCTGTCTGCTGCTATTTAGATGTATCTTTCGATGTTTGTATCTTAATTGATCTACAAACACTTTGAGTTAACTTGTAGTAAATCAGTTTGAGTTACTTTTGATGAACTATATTTTATCTCTGGACCGAGATCTTTGCTCTTTAGCCAACACGTACTCGAGCTCATTAGTTTAGACAATCAGATTGAGCATAAAACTTTCTAGAGAGCTGCTGTGTTTGGGACAGAAAAAGATACATTTGTATCTCAAAACAAGGTAACTTTACTCTAGCTACTTTTTAGCTAACTTGTAGATACTTGGGATTATAAATGGATGAGTTGAGATTCCTGATTTGTATATATACAAAAAATATATATATACTTGCCGATAATTATTAATAAGTAGATACTCTGCATGCTCAAAGAGAAATGACTTATAGATACATTTACAAGTATCTATGACATGTACTGATAGATTAGCAAGACTTGCAGATACTTTGTATCTTCTTAATGTATCGATGATACTTATCAAAGTATTTCTAGATATTTGTATGCATTAAAGATACAATTTGTTTGACATGCTTAAGTAGACTGTCGTAGGTAATTGCATTGGCAGACAATTTGTAACTTTAACATCTTGTAGCTACGATATATGATATATACTTTCAGATGATGCATAGCATACTATACATCAAAACAATTCTAGTTAGATTAGCAGTGCTTGTAATCCACAAAAGATACTTTTGAGCTCACTTATTGATACTTGCTGCAATTGCAGATACTTTGCTGCTTCAAGATGCCATAGCTATGATTATCCCCTTAGCTCGTGGATACTCTGTGGCTATGTCAGGCATGCAGTGTGACTCGTGCTACACTCTACATATAAAGCATGGATGGTATTTGGTGCACAAGTTGAGCAGCAAATAAAAAACAGGCCACAGCGGCACGCACGGTGCAATGTGCACAGTCCATTTGTAGCCGTATCTACATACATACATGCATATGTGTATCAGCCGTGGCAGTGTGTATCTTTAGCTCTATCTCGTATCTCTCTAGCTGTATCTGCATCTGTATCTGGCCACTGGGCGCTCCAACAAAAGAGACAGCGTTCCGTCCGTATAAATAGTGCCATCGTTGCGCTATTTTTGTCGAAATATTCCGTACGCTTGCGCTCTCATTCATGCAGCATCCCCTATGCCGCCCAACCCAACCCTCACCCTGCTTGTGCTTTGAAATTTATTTATTTATTTATTTTTCTTCTTTTTTTTGTAATTTTTTTATTTAGTTTGTCTTGTTTTATGCTGTGTTTATTATTTTTTCGATTTTTCTTTATTTTGTCACTTTGTCAGGCTAGGCAAATGCTTGGCTTTTGGCTTTCTAGCTGTATCTTTAGCTGCCTAACTATATATATAAATATATATATATATATATATATATATATGTGTGTGTGTGTGTAGACGAATGTATGTGTGTGTTTATTAATATAGACAACGCTTGTCGCTCACATTTTGCTTTTCAGGTGCATTTTGAGGTGTCGTGACAGCAAATTCTTGCCACAAATTATGCGCACCAAAAATAATTGAAAAAAGCAAACAGAAAATAGAAAATTATTGAAAAAAGAAAAATGAAAATATTCTTTAAAGTATATATACATACATACATACATATGTGTATATATTTCAAAAATATAGAAACAATATTAGAAACTATTGAAAAAAGGCAACAACTAATATAATATATTATATAATATAATATTTTAATATTTTATAATATATTATAAAAAAAATAAAATATATTTTCTACAAATTAAATAGAAGTAAAGTGAAAATTTCAAAATATTGAAACTATAAAAATGTTTTTTTTTTTTATTTATTTAAAACTTTTTTTTTTCATATATATATTTTTTTATTTTTTCTATTTTATTTTTATATATATTTTTTTTTAATTTGAGGAAGAAAAAAAAATAAATTTCTATTTATTTCTGATTTTATTTTATATTTAATATATTATAGTTCATATTTTATTCAATATTATATTTAAATATTAAAACAAAAATATACATATATATAAATATATATATTTTTTAAACTATTTTGTCCATCTTTCATATATTATATATATATATATATTTTTTTTTTCTATTTTATTCAATATATTTTAATTTTTTATATTTTTGCAAATTTTTTTTTTCAAATTTGATATTTGCTGCTTTAAATTGTTGTCTATTTAATTTTCAAATATTTTTTTTCAACAGCTGCCAATTCCAATGAATTTAGCTAGGCTAAAGACAAGCCATACTCTGTCTCCCTCTTCCTGCCCCGCTCACTCTACAACAGTTTTGCCCCTTACCCTTTCACACTTACACGCTGCTTGCTGCTGCCGCTGCCGCTGCTACTGCTGCTGCTGCTGCCTTTGCTGCTGCTGCTGTTGCTTCTTCTTCTTCTTTTAGCCGCTTTGACCAAAGTTGGTTAAACACTCGCGTTTCGACTGCAACCGTTCACCGCATTACAACAACAACAACGACAACAATAATAATAATAATACAAAAATAGTCGTAATAAAAACAACAACAACAACGTTTGTGAAAAAAAAAACGGAAAAAAAACTCAACTGCACACAATAACAACAACAACGAGTTGCCGAGCAAGAGGAAGAGCTAGTTGCAGAAGATTCATAAATAACAACAACAACAAAAACTTGTCTTTTGTTGCCTTCTTTGGTTATGTGTTGCTTCTGCTTCTCTTGTTTTTTTTTTTTTATTTATTTGCTTTACTATTGATTTGCTTGCATTAATTTTTTTGTATTTTTCAAATTATTTTTTGCACTTTGAGAATTTTGGAGTTCTCGAGCCTCGCTCTCCACACGCCTTGTCGGTGTGTCTCGGTCTCGCTGTCGCGTCGTCTCGTCTCGTCTCGTCTGGTCTCGTCGTGGTTTGTTTTTGTTTTTGTTTTTGTGATCGGGAACACAAGTCGCACAAGTGATCGATGCCGCCTCTGAGTTTGTACTGAAATGGCCAACAGACGATGACGATGGCAGCTGTTGACGGCGACGTTGGCAGCGACGCTGGCAGCGCTGATGGCAATGGCCAAAGCGACGGCTGATTCCCGTTCCTGGCCAGAAGCGCGCATCACATCACGCACGCGGCACACGGCACTAAAAGAGAGCGGCAGCAGCAGCAGCAGCAGCAGCAGCAGCACACACGCACACACACAGAGTGAGAGCGACGGAGCGTGAGAGCGTGAGCGCGCATAGCGGTGAGCGCAAAAGCTAACGGCGAATGAGCGAAGAGGAGCAGGAGGAAGAGCGCAAGAGTGAGAGCGAGCGCGCATAGACAATGGCTGATCGCACACACGTGGGCCGTGGGCCGTGGGCCGTAGGCCGTGGGCCATGGGCCTGCACATTTGGTGTTTTTTTTTTTTTTTTTTTTCTCTTTTTTCTTTTTTTTATTATATTCTTCGTTTTGTGGCTGTCCATCAAAAAGGGCTCAACTGAGCTTTGGGCATACCCTGTGATTAATTAGCAAATTAAGTTGGCCGGTCGCATTAGTGAGAGGCCAACGAACTTTGAATGGCATATGGAAATTCTGTATGCATATGCCTATAGGAAATACCATTTGGTATAATGATGAACTCAACTTTTCAGCTAATTGGAAGTAGGAAACTTTGATCAACATACGAAAAATATTTAAAAATAACAAACATTAATACGATGAATTCTCAATTGAGATTTGTCAATCGGCAAGACAGGGTATCTGGCAGTCGTTATTATATTTATTATATTATATATAGGATAAATAACAGTCACATCATTCTCTTTGAAGGTTGAACGACAAAGTAAATAGAAGCTGTATATAGGATATTGTCTAGTCAAGACTATGTGTAATACAGGGTATTTAATAGTCTAAACAAGCAACAGCTTAACGTCTTGGTCTGAATTCCAGACCAGCAGTTTAAATAAAAAAAAAAAAACGATTATAAGGTATTTTGTAATCAAGACCACAAATAATACAGGTTATTTTATAGTCTAAACCAGATCACATATGTATTACAAGCTTAGTTTCATAATTTCTATAAGCAAAGTGGATACCCCATCTATACTAGTCTATATAGCAGTACAGGGTATTTAATAGTCTAGAATAGCAGCCTGACCTCAAACTCAATTAAGCAACTACCACAATAAACAAAATGTACTTAAAACTAAAGTCAAAACTATAAACAATATAGTTTTCAAAACAACGTTAAACAATCATTAAGATGTGTATATATATATGTATATATACAGGGTATTTCATAGTCTGAACTAGCAATACTCTAGCATTACTTGCCCCCATTGAGAGGGTGTGGTTGGCGATCACTTACCGCTTGGCTGCTGCTGCTGTTGATGTTGCCCCTTGACAGCTGTTGCTGTCGCTGACCCGCCGGCAACATTGTCTCGACGCCCTGCATGATGACGCTCGCGCCAAGGAATTTATTGAGCAGAGCACGTGCCTCGCGATCCTCTGCGCTGTCGCCGGGCTCCACCACTGCGTGAAGAAGAAGCAGATGCGAATCAGACTCTAGCAACTAGATAAATTATCACTGCTGAGGTACTCACCATTGTCGGCATTGCGCATGCGCTCGAGGACATCGTCGACGCTGCTTACAGCTCGATCCTCGCCGCTGGTGTTGAGGAAGGAGCGTGTGCTGGAGCTGGTGCGTGTGGTGCTGCTGGTTTGATGCTGACGCATCTGCGGTGCCTCCAGCTCGATAACGCTGCACACATCATTCGATTCACTGTCCTCGGTCTCCTCGTCGGCCAGCATGGATTCCTTTTGTATGAAACGTTCGCTCAGCTCCTTGATCGAGCTGCGACGATTGCCCTCTGGCAGATCAATGGCTGCGGGCATGCCCTGCATATCGATGAGCTTCACTTCGCGCTCCAACTTCGTCTGTCCATCCGGTTTTGTCGTGTCCAGTTGCTGTTGCAGCGTCACCAACTCATCGGGATTGCTCGAGTAGATGAGCTCCTTGCGTTCATGACGTGGCGGCGACTTGTCATCCGAATAGAACTGCTCCTCGATGACATAGCCTGTGACTTCTGTGAAAGAAAAGCGGCTTAGCTTTGCTATGCTATGCAACCATCGAACCACTCAATTGCTTACCTTGCTTTGTCTCACATGGCTCCACTGGCGGCTGTGTCTTCTTCTTGAGTGCCCTAATGCCAAAGAGGGGCAGTCCATTCTCATCGGTTGGGCCGACGCCATAGCTGGACGTAATGGAATCCTCCTCACGCCGCTTGCTAGAGCTGCTAGTTGTGGTAGTGCTGCTGGTGGTGTTGCTGCTGCGCATCACTCGACTGCTGCTGCTAGTGGTGCTCGTGTTGGAGCCCTTTCGCGGCGTGGGTGAAGCTGAGCCAGACGCTCGTAATACCTTGCTGCGATCTGCCCAAATGGGACTTGCTTTCTCGTTCGCATTGATCTTGCCACCTTGCTTGGTGGTGCGTGTGGTGCTTGTTGTTGTAGTGCTTGTCAACTTTCCCGTTGGACTGCGACGACGCGTTTGAGCTGGGCTAGCGCTGCGCTCACGTGGCTTCACCGGTGGCTTGCCACTGTCCAGCTGCTCGGTGCGACGACTTGTCGTTGTGGTGCTGGTGGTGGTGCTACCCTTCAGCTCCGGGCTCTGGCTACGTTCACGTGGTTGCTCCGGCAAGCGCCGCACTGGCATTGGGCTGCGACTAGGAGTCGAGCTTTGACTTCTGGGCTGCAGCTGCTCTGCCTGCCTTCCCTTGGTAGTTATAGTGGTTGTGGTGATGGTGGTGCTGGTGCTGCCGTTCGCATTGATCATGTTCTTCTTTATCAAGCGTATCTGGGCGCGAATGCGACGACGCAGCTCATAACTGCTCACCGTCTCCAGCAGCTGCTCCAGTGTCTGCAGATCAAAGATCTCCTCAATCTCCAGCTCATCGATGTTGGTGGTGCGCACCACTTCTGGCCGTGAGACACGCTTCGGCACATCAAATTTAACAGCTGAGTTCGGATTGCGTGGCTCCAGCATTGTATCATCCTCTACAGAAGACTTACGGGAGTAATGCGTCTTATTTATCTCCAGCGAATCGCGACGAATGTGCTCCAGGGAGCTCTTCGTGTGATCCATGTAGGAGGGACGACGTCCGCTGGGCTCAGCGGCACCACTGTTGTTGGTGGGGCTGGGCGAATGCTTTTCAAAGATATTACGACGTGAGGCAACGGTGCGTCCGGGCGATGTTTGATGAGTCGGGCGGCTGCGGTCTAAAAGTGGTTCAACGTGTGGTTCAGTGTCAGGGGAGCTGGCAAGGGGAGCTTGGTTAGTTGGACTATGGGTTTGATTTATTGTTGTTGTTGTATGCTTGGTGGTGCTGTGCTCAGTGCTCGCTTTAACTACGGTGGATTTCGAATTGGTGGTGCTGTCGGGCTTGATGGTGGTGGCGGTGCGTCGTTGTGGCGACATTTGGCGTGGACTGCCACTGTGACTACGCCTGGGACTGTGGTTGGGCTCATTCACATCACTCGGCAACCACTCTTCGCCACGCTTGGTGGTGCTGGTGGTGCGACGTGTATCTGTCTCGGTTTCTGTAGTGTAATCGTTGTTCGGGCTTGGCTTGGAGCGTGGCGACTCGAGCGAGGGCTTGCGTGGTGCAGCCACGCCACGTGTGGTTGTCTTTGTGGTGGTCGTGGTGGTGCGTCTGCCTGGCGATGCTGCCTGTGGACTGATTAGCTCATATTCCTCGACATCCACGTCAAGATCACTGTGCACACACTGCTCGCCACGTTTGGTAGTGGTTCTGGTGCTAGTGGTGCTGGTGATGCGACGTGTGCCTGTCTCAACCTCTTTAGGATAATCGCTGCTGGGTTTATTGCGCGGCGACTCCAATGAAGGCTTGCGTGGTGCAGCGCTATTACGAGGAGTTTGCTTCATTATGCTAGTGGTGCTGGTATTCGGGGTGGTGCGTCTGCCAGGAGAAGTGCCTTTTGAAAGGACTGGCTCGTATTCCTCGACATCGACATCAAGATCAGCATGAAGCAATTGCTCGCCACGCTTGGAAGTGGTTCTGGTGCTAGTGGTGCTGGTGATGCGACGTGTGTCTGTCTCTGTGTTCCTAGGGTAATCGCTGCTAGGTTTACTACGTGGCGACTCCAATGAAGGTTTTCGTGGTGTGGTAGAGCTGCGTGGCGTTGATTTCGTTATGTTGGTGGTGCTGGCAGTGGTTGGGCGTCTGCCTGTTGCTGTTGGCTGTGGACTGGCGCTATGAGTAGGTGGAGCGGGTCCCACTTCTTCTACATCCACATCCACGTCAGTGACCACCCACTGCTGCTGGGTTATATGCTCCCTGCGTTTGGTGGTGCTACGCTCTGTTTCGCTTGGCCGAGCACTAGGTGGCTCCAATGAGGGTTTGCGTGGTGCAGCGGTAGTGTGCGTTGGTGAACGTGTACCTGGACTCGAAGTTGGAACATTCTGACTGCGATACGATTTGCGTTCCTCCGTTATGAGTGTGGTGCTTGGACTGGAAGTACCGCGTGGTTTGCTGTTGCCGTTGGGTGTGGCTGGCTTGCGCTGATTGAAGACCGAGGGACGATTGAGAATGTCCTTTTGTCGCTTCAGCTCAATGGCCGTTGTATGATGCTTGGACATGGGCAAAAGCTCATCATTTGACTCCAACGGCTCATCTGGTTCCACATCTGAGGGCTGCTCTGGCTCCGATTCCTGATCGAGCTCCGGCTCGCTCTGGCGCGAGATGTGACGCTCGATGTTGGCCACCAGTCGTGGTGACTTTTGTGGTGCAGTCGGTGCCAACTTCTCGGCTGTGTCAATAAATTTATGCACCTTTTGCGAAACGCTCAGTATGCAGTCGTCCTGACGCAGATCCTCATCGATGTCATCAAAGTTGGGACGCTCAATTTCGCGCGTGGGCGTGGTCAATGGCTGTTTGGTTATATTCTCGGCCGTCTTCAAAAAGCGATCCACCTTCTCATCGATGCTCAGCAAACATTCATCGCTGGCCGAGACTTTGGCATGCTCATCGAACTGTCGGCTAAAGGGCGTTGAGGATTTAGGCTGTTTCACCTGCTCGGCGGTATGCGTGAACTTGGACACCTTTTCGTGCACGCTTAATAGACATTCGTCCACATCGATGCCAGGTTGTCCATTGCTTGGATTGGAGGTGTTATAATCCAAACTCTTTGGCGCCTCTACCGTGGGATTGTCGTGGATGTCCGCCTCGATGCCATTTGGATTGCGCAACTCGGATATCTGGCAGCCCACATAGGCATTGGCTTCCTCCTCAAAGATGGGTATATTCGTAACAACAGGTTTCTTGCGAGGCTCATCGTCAGGCTCCTGTACAGTGTCAGGATAACGCGGCTTGCCCGTCTCCACCTCAGCGGGCACCGGTGTCGGCACAATGCGATCCGGCGACGGCTCTCTGGAGCTCTTCGCTTGCTGTATATCAATGATGACGTTCTCCATGTCCTCGCTATTTATTAACTGCTCACTGAGATTGATGGTTCGAGTGGTGAAACACTTGCTGGGACGATTACGATCGGTGTTAGGTTTTTGAGCAGAGCTTGGATTCAGGCTACTCATCTCAGGCTGCGTCGGCTTTGGTTTGCCATTAACCACCTTAATCACGTTCTCACTAGTGGAACGGGTCACCTTGTCCTTGTCGCGACGCGTAACACGCGGCACTGGAGCCGATTCCTTGCGTTCCGTCACCGGCAGCTTTCGTAATGGACTTGCTACAACTTTTGGCGTCGTTTTACGCTCGGTTTTGGGTGATGGCGTCTTGGGCGCTGTGTGATCGATGATGATCTCAGTGTGTACTGAAATATTGCTTGAGCGGCGACGCTCGCTGGGAATACGCGTAGGGCTCGTATCCGGCGAGGAGGACTCTCCGTCCACGTCGTCCGTTTGGGGCTTATGTTTGCGAGGCGACGAACGTAAACGATCCTTGATAGTTGGCGAGCTGGCATCACTGGGCTTTCTATCCTTGCGAATAGTTGTGCTTGTTGTGGACGTTATGGTGCGTGTTTCCTCCACCAGGCTATCTCGCTTGGCAGGCTCACGCTTTGGCAACGACTCCTTGCGTGGACTCTTGACTGTCTTGGGCTGAGGCTCCTTCACAGGCTGCTTGTTGGTGGTGCTAGCTGTACTGGTCTTAGTTGTACGTGAATTACGTCGCTCGGTTTCGATTTTGCTGCTCGAAGGTTTCCTGGAGTCAGGCTGCTTAGGCTTAGCTTCCTCTGGCTCACTGTCGTCGGGTTGCTTTTTTATCCGGGCTCCTGGGGCGGATCCAGTGGGTCGTTGAGTCTTGCTGATCTTCTCCAACACTGTTTTGCCATTGCAATCGATTATCTTTTCCGTCACAAAGTGCTTTGTCTCCGTTTGCGGCAAAGGCTCCTTGCGTGTGGGCGACGGCGACTTGGAAGGACGTTTTGTTATCACCACCGTTGTCTTTTCAGTAATATACTCTGCATCATCCTTGGGTTGCTTGGGCTGTTTTCCGGGTGCAGTGCGCGGTTCTTTATCATCCTTTGCTCGTCGTGGAAATCCCTCATCCTTGAACGGCTTACCAACTGGAGTTTGCTCAGCAGTAGGTTCATCATCTGAATAAGGCGAGTACTCCTTGCGTGTGGGCGATGGTGTTTTGGCAGGACGCTTTGTCATAATTATGGTCGTGTCATCGCTCACTTTGATAAATTCAACGTCCTTGGAATAATAAGTAGGTGTTGATCGTGGCTTTAATTCATCCTGAGCTTTAGGCTCATCAACATCCTCTAGATAGGGTGAAGGCTCTTTGCGTGTGGGCGAACGAGGTTTGGAAGTGGGTGCCTTTGCCGTACGCCTCGTTGTGACAGTTGATGTTTCTTCTTCAAAATTAATCAACTCTGTATCGTCCCTGGGATACTTATCCTTAGGTTTTCCATTGGCTTTCGGACGTGGCTCTTCCTCGTCCTCAGTATCAGGCAAAGCTTCTTGACGAGTAGTAACTAAAGTTATTTCTTCTTCTACATTTATGTACTCCGCGTCATCCTTGGGCCATCGACCAGTTGTGGGACGTGGCGATGTCTTATCCTTAGGCTGCTTACCAGCTCTTGATATTGGCTCTTCCTCGTCCTCTGAGCAAGGCAAAGGCGCTTTGCGATCAGGTGTTGGAGACTTGGTTGAATGCTTCGTTGTAACTGTTGTAATCTCTTCTATATTTATTAGCTCGGTTTCGTCCTTGGAAAGTCTGGTAGATGATGGACGTTGGGATTTCTCATCCTTTGGCCACTTATCAGATGTAGGACGTGGCTCTACCTCGTCCTTGGGCAGACGATCTTTAGGCGACTTAGATGTACGCTTTGTTGTTACTGTGCTAGTCTCTTCTTCCACATTAATGAACTCTGCATCATCTTTAGGACTTGAATACTGTGGCTTTCTTTGATCCGGCTGTCCAGCTGGTTTTACCTCATCGTTAGGCTTACGGTCTCCAACAGGACGTGGTGCATGAACATCCTCCACAGGCTTAGACTTCGGTTGATCAATCGTCTTCTCTGTGCTAACCACTGTTTCGATTTCCGTCGTCTCAGTAATATTCACCGTTTCTGGCTCTGACAACGGCTCATCGACTTTGATGACAGGCTGGGTGCGTATAACATAGGTTTCAGTCACACGCCTAGGCTTATCATCCTCATCATCATCATCGGGGCAGTCCTCGATTTTAAACTCAAACGTCTCTGTATTCTTGACCACTGTTTCTGTTTCCTGTTCGTCTGTGCCATCATTATCATCGTCGGGCTTTGGCACGAAGGTGCCCTGCGTATCGCCATCCTCTTCCATACCCAAGATCTTGCGACAACGATCTTCAAAGGTCTCGCGACGTGTCAGACCCTTCTTCCGATAGGTTGGCTTCTGATCTTCCTCCGGCTCTGGACTCTTTGATATGAAGACCCCATCAGGTCTTTCGGGTGACTCCCGTGTGGCCGGCTTATTGCTTGGTCTATCGATCATATCCTTATCTTGGGGCAATTTTTTATCAGGGCTTTCGTCTGGCTTGCGCTGTTGATGCTGACGTTCGTTTGTTATAAATTCGTCATTAAAATTTTTCGTTGTATTGGTTACTCGTTGGGTCACAGTGCTTCGAAAGAACGCATCCTCTGGGAACTCTGTGGGTTGCTGCTTATCGTCGGGAGTTGGTTTTCCACTGGGCTGTGGACCGTCTTTGGACTTAATTGGAGCTGAACCTGGCAATTGTCTATCAGGAGATTGACGTGGCTTATCAGTGGGCTCATTGCCTTTAGGCAATTGTTTTTCGGGGCTACCATACCGAGCCGTTTCTTTTGGAGTTTGACGAGGAAATTCGTTATTCAAGGTTTCTGGTAACTGATTGTCAGGACGCGAATCTTTAACCACCGTTGAGGGTAATTGTTTTTCGGGTCTAGCAGCAGGAACACTACCTGGCATTTGCTTTTCAGGGCTACTCGGACGAGACACTGGCCTAGATGCTGATTCTTTCGGAGTTCCCGAGCTCTGGGGCAGCGATTCCTTAGGAAGCTGCTTTTCGGGACTAACCGAACGTGGCCGAGCTGCTGGTTGCTTCTCGGGGCTAATGGCACGAGGCGCCTGCTTCACTTTCGAGGTCAACTGCTTCTCGGGACTCTGACGAGGCGATTCTTTGGGCCTCGCTGGGAATGCGGCCGGAATCTCCCTAGGCTTATCGCCACTTTTCATAGGACGCTGCCTAACCTCCAAGCTGCTCTCGTCGATAACAATCTGATCATCGACACGAGTGAGGCGCTCCGGCGAATAAGCACGCTCCACATCTGTTTCAAATGTGGTTTCTCTCTGCAATGTTCGTCGTTCGATGCTGGGCGATTTGGAGCTACGCCTAGCTACAGTGGGCACATCATCATCATCATCGTCATCTGGAATGCTGGGTCTAGGTGCATGGGGACTTCGCTTGCTGGGCATGGCTGCTGCTGGGAATTGGGGGGGTTTGTGGTTGTTTTTTTTTTTTCTCTTTCTTTCTTTGGAATCATATAGGCATACAAGCTAAAACGTGCCACGCCCAACAACCGATTGGGTTCGTGTGCGTGGTGTGATATTGTGCTCAAAAGGCTACGTTATTAGAGAGACAGAGCTTGTTAGTGACGACTACAACAACAGCTACAGCTACGGTAGAAATTCACTTCAGTTTCGGTTTATTCCACATTATTTTTGGAGTGGGTGGTAGTAGGTTAATAGCTCTACGATATTAGCTTGGCAATTGAGGCAGGCGAGCAGGCGTGTTAGGTCAGGCAGGCAGGCAGGCGTATCAGGCGCAGTTAATATGCATGGGGGACGTGACTCTCCCCCAGCCCCAAAACAATATTAAAAGAAGTCTACAAGTTTTAGTACTACCGTTAGTTTGGCTAACCCACCCAAAAATACTTGTACATGTGTCTAGCTGTGTATGTGTGTGTGTGTGTAGGTGTGTAGGTGTATGTATTTCCAGAACATAGAACATAGCACATTCGCAGTTTTTTTTTTCTTGTGTATATTTATATTGTTTTAAAAATTTTTTATTAGCAAAGATCCAAAAAAAAATATAGTATATAGATATATATATATATTTATCATGTGTAGTTAAGGTAGGTTTATATTAAAATTGTTGGCTTTTGGAGCAGAAGAAAAAGTTGCACGTTTTGTTGTTGTTGTTGTGATTGTTTTGTGTTGTTTTTGATTTTTTTCTGTTTTGTTTTTTGTTTTTAGGCCTTACCAACGGTTTCAGTACTTGCTACCGCCTTGGCTATGTCGGCCACTTGTTCTGGTGTTTCGTTTGTAGCATCGGCTAGACTCAGCTTGTAGTAATTGCGACGCACACAGGGTGGCTCGTGTACAGGGCTCGTTGTTGTTGCCTCATTTGTGCTCAGCTTGCTTTTTGTTAACAATTCATCGGTTGAGGTTGTGCTTGAGGGTTTGTACTGATTGTTGTTGTTGTTGTTGTTCTTGGTTGTTAGTGTTGTTGTAGTTTCGTTGTTGTTGTTGTTGTTGTTAATAGTAGGTGTTGTAGGATTGGTAGGTGGCAAAGAGAATATATCGGCTGGCTTAGTAGTAGCATACGTATACTGTGATTGGTTATCTGAAGGATACATTCATATACATAGATATTTCCGAAAATAATAGATATTATGTATGTATGTGTTTGTGTGTGTGTTTGTATTGTATTGTATTGGTTGTATGTGTGTGTGTGTATGTTTATATATATATTCTTTCTTTTTTTATTTTTGCTATTTTTTTTGTATTTTTTGTTGGTCTAATTCGTACCTGACACAGGAGACGGCTCGTTAGCTGGCACTGAAGCTGTTGGAGTTGTTGGTGTAGTTGGTGTCGTTGGCTTTGTTGGTGTTGCTGGTGTTCCAGCTGGCTTATTGCCAATCGTTGTTGTTGTTGTTGTTGTTGTCGTTGTTGATTTCGCTGTCGGCGATTTGGGCAAACGTTGCGGCGTTAGATCAATTGTTTCATTCGACCCCTGCACACTGCGTGTCTTGACAACGGTTTGCTGATGCTGCTGCTGCTGTTGCTTGCTCACAGTTGTCTTGGCAATGGTTTTGGGCACGCCCACATGTCGTGTGACTGTGGTGGAGCTGATGCGACTCGACTCGGATGGCGCATGGCTATCGTGGGAGCCTTCACGTCCCGCCCGTCGATTGGTGCCGCTCGATGAGACACTCCAACGAGGAGCCTGACGCTGTGGATGTGGCTCCGGTGTCTGGCCACTGTCACGGCGTGGATGGTGATGGGAGCCCGTGGAGCCAACACTTTCGGCTGGCGAGCTGCTGCGCAACGAGGCAGCGAATGCACGATGTGCTGCATCCACTTCGCGCTCCTTCTGCAGCTGACGACGCGTCACCGTGTTCGTTGTGGTTGTGGTCTCCGTGGTGCTGCGGTTGGGAGTGCGTGTGGCAGCATTAGGCTTGCGAGTGGGTGACTTTGGCTGTGCGCCGTAATCCTGTGGGCGGCGCGGACTAGCATTCACTTGCTGTGGACGACGCTCGCGCTCCACTTGCGTCTCAATGATGCGCTCTGGCCTGCGACTCGGGCTGGACGGCAGCTCGGCATCCGGCTGATCTGTGCGCACCGAGGGAAAGCCATGTGTGCTGAAATCCTCGACGTGGGTCGGTCGCCGTGGACTCTGTGGCTGCTCCCAGCTGGGCTCAAACTCCGTTTCGACCGTGCGCTGCGAGGTGGTGCTGCTGCTCTGCTTAACGTTGCGACTCTTCTCTGACTTTACCACCACATACTCCTCGGTTGTGGGTCGCTGGCCGGGAAACTCCTGCGTGGGCTTGTTGCCCCGCACCGATGGGAAGCCATGGGTTGAGAAGTCGCTGGTACGATTCGGTGTGCTGGGACGTTGATTCGGGAACTCCTGTATGGGATTCGTTGGTCTTGCCGATGGAATGCCCTCCGGACGACCGGGCTGTTGCGGTGCACGATCATCGTACTCCTGCACAGTTTCCGACGTGGTCTCCGTGGAGTAGCGACGACTTGATTTCTTTACAGTCGAATAGCTCTCCTGCTTGACAAGCTCCTCGGCCGTCTCAGAGGGACGACGCACCAACGGCTCAGCATTGTCCACCACATCGCGTGTCTCCTGCACGTGACGCTGATTATTCAATTGCGTCTGATTGTGGGTCTTTGTCTGGGTCTCAGATTGGGTCTGGCGGACTGTGTCCGCAGTGGGCGACACCTGTTCAGTTTCGTAGCGCTTGTTCTTGACAATTGTGCCATCGGGCAGACGCTTGACCGTGGTGATCATTTTGACATTGGGCTTGGGATACTCAACCGTATTGGAGATGATCTCACCTGGCTGTGCCATCAAGTGCTGCACATGTCGTTGATATTCCGGCGATGCCTTATCCATATCCACATAGCGCTTGTTCTCCTCATAATGCTGCTGGGTCTCCACGTTGCGTGTGCTCTTCAATTGCTCACGGCTCTCGGAGAAACGCTCCTCCTTCTGCTCATGCTGTTGCTGCTGATGCAGTCGATGTTCCTGGAAACGTTGCTCCTGCACACGCTGCTCCTCACGTTCGCGCTGCTCACGTATTTCACGCTGCTCACGCTGCTCTCGCTGCTCCCTCAGCTCACGCTGCTGACGATTTGTGCTCTGATTGTCCAGCAGATAACGCGGCTGAGCGACATCATCATCGCCATACTCAACCGTTGAGGAGGAGACAAACTTTGAGGTCGATGAGGATGAGGTAGAGCTCACTTTCATTTCGGTACGCCCACCGTTGCTCTCATCACCAAAGACAACCTTCTCCTGCAGATGCGTATTGGAGCTCTCGGCCGCCTGCTTCACATAGTTCTTATCGTCGCCCTGATGCGAGGCGCTCGAGCGCTGCTCGTTGCGACCCTTGAACTCGGCAATGCCGCCACCATTCAGCTTCTCAACACCTATCGCATGAGTGGATCGTGGTGGTTCGAGTTGGTGTTTTGGGTTAGGTTTTTTGATTGGTTGATCACGGCACAGAGACATACAAACAAACAGAGTAGGAGTTACACACAGAGTTAAACACATTGAGGTTAGAAGTCGAGAGTGAATGACTAGCTGATACCCTGTACCCAGCCATACACATATGTACATATATATGTATATATCTTGAATTAGTTATGTATATCGATATATGCATATATATTTTGTTTTCATTCGCAATTCTATTGGCCAAGTATACCCTGTAAAGAAATCTTCTTGAACAGTGTTTGCCTTGCTACAATTTACACTGGGTGCAGGGTATCGCCTCCATCGACTCTATCGAGTATGTTGAAAATGCTTTAGCTTACCATCAGTTTTGGCCAGAGTTTCGGTGCGATAGGCACGTCCATCGGGACTCACCTCCGACGAGGTCTGCACATCCCAGCCGGTGCTATTCGGTTGGGTGAGACTCATCGAATGGAATTTGAGCTCGTGCGTTGGGCTCATCGAGTCGCGCACCTCCTTCGACTTGAGACTCTGAAAGTTCTGATCGAGCAGCGCATCGCCATGACTGGTGGCCAGCGGATCCTTGCCAGCATATCCAGATAGAGTATTGCCATTCGGTTCCGACATCGCAAACGTTAGATTATCCGGTTCGTGTCTATAGAGATTTCTCAAACGCGATTCACGCAGCTTGTAAAGATGCGAACGGATTTGCCTCTTGCGTTCGCTATCGTCCGATTGCTGCCACTGCAATATATCGAGTACATATAGAGTATATAGATATATATGTTTATATAAATATAGAGCGAGAGGGAGAGTTTAGAGTACTGAGCGCCACGTCCTTGGGCTAATTGAGCCGGCTCGCTGTGGCCCACGCGCTGTTCACATTGAGGCGAAACTGCGCCTTTTATGGACGCGTTTGACGCCTCGTCTCGATCGCCAATTAGCTGGCGCACATAAAATACAAAAATAAACCTGACTTTAAGCCAACTGACTCACATTCATATATATATGTACATTATATGATGTATATATTTGCATTACTTTATGTGTAACGACATTTCATTTGCCCACATTAAGCTATTTAACTATAAGTTACTTGATTGATTCCTAAAAAGTTCTGCCATAATATCCATAAAGTCTATAGTCTAGGAAATCTATTGGTATTTAAATGTATACAATATATAAAGCCTTCAACCCTTACTCAATTTCATTTTCCTAGCAAAAACAAATAAACACTCCTTCTGTTCTATTCATAATACATAATACACCCAAGAATTTCGACTATCTATAATTTTATCGCTTGGCTATCGCTTTTGATATAACTGGACGATTCTAAATAATAACAAGTAAGAAAGTTCTAGTCGAGACTGTTCGACTAGGAGATCCCCTGAACCCTGCATAGAAGTAATATTCTTCTTCTTTACGTACGCATAAGCGCGCGCTCTGCTAACTGAATTCACATTTTCAGTGGGTTCAGGCTATAAAAACAATTAGACTACTCGAGTCGATTCGACTCGACTCGACTGTCGCCCAGTAAGTAGACAAGATTTGAAGTCTATTTGCAGTTATGCTGATATAGTTAGAATTTGTTATTTCTCGATTTATATCGATTTAAATCGATAAAGTCTGAAGTCTGCAGAGATAAGTAGATAGATAGATTGATTAAGATTAAGTAGATACATTGATTGATATGACTAGATGGAAGAACTGGACTTCCTGAACAAGTATATATATGCATACATATATATTCAGGAGCACAAACTGATTTGAGTTAGTCATAGAAATCTTTCTGCATCACCCTCCTCTCCTCTATATCACATACTGCTTCCTCTATCTATTTACATGTACAACATACCCAGCCCTCTCATTAACTACAGGGTATACAACATTTGTGCTGATTTTCCTTCTAGTTGATGCAGTTGACAAGCATTAGAAATTCGCAATTTGTCAACAGAGTTCTACATTTGCATGCATTATTCATTGTTATTATTATGATTATGATTATCATTGTTATTATTGTGATTATTATTTGTAAGTTCATTAAAATCGACAGATTTGCTGAGCTCGAACATTCGCAAACAAATTTGACAAAAGGTTTTTTCGTTGCTGTTGGTGTTGGTGTTGGTGGTGCTCGGTGATATCACCCACCAAAGCAAAGCAAACCAAACCGAAACCACCTCAACACAATCGAAAGCGGAAAATATGCCAAACTGAGCAACAATAGAGCACAGCAACAGCAACAATAACAAATGCTTTGTTAACTGTTTTAAATTTAGATGCTTATAGCAAAAAGTTTTTAGATTAAAGAACTTCACAAATCAACAAAAAAAAAAAAAGAAAAAAAAGAAAGAAATATTTTTGTAGATAGGTAAATGTAGATAGATACTATATACAACTAACTATAAACATCATAAATCAAATTTGTAATTCGCACTGTCTAAAGTTTCTTGTCAGTTCATTTATTTCCAGCGCAAACTTTTATAGAACTCAGGAACTTGAAAACATTATCAATTCAAATGTTTCCTAAAGCTACTATATGTGTATATAACACTAAATAGCATATGTCAAGTTTCTATATATACTAAATTCAACTAAATTATTCACTTTCCAGTGCAAAGCTTTTCGTATTTCCCATAATTGTTTAGTCTATTAGCCTCAAGCTCGATGCTTGATTGCTTTATTTTATTTTTAGCTTTTTTCATTAACGTTAGGAGTTTTGTGTGATGAAGAAGTTATATACACATATATTATATATTATAATTAATTATTTTATTTTTCAAGTTTGCATAACTCTTGCAAAAAGAAAAGTAATTAAATGTTTACAATATTTCTAATGCCCATTTATCTATATACCGTAAATTCCGGTTATAACGACTTTGCTAATAGCTTTCTTACGGTTATTGCAACAAAAATTCTTATGCCCATACTAACGTATATGGCTAAGGCGTCTGCCAGTTATAACGATGTTCGCTTTATGCTGTATATATGTACATTATATATATCAAATTTCCACTGGAAATAACTAAGCCTTTCCAGTCGCTTTAAAACTAGCAACGCTACGCAAAGAAGTGTTTAAAGAAATATTCAACTTTCATACGTATATACATATACTATATACATACATGATGCATATTGTCATATTTAGCTTTGAACATATCAATTAACACTTCATTTCAAAGCAGTTGTTAAATTCTGACATGCAAATCGCAGTCAATTCTGACATGCAAAACATAAAAATTGCAAATGAACTTTGAATGTCACACCATAATCAAATGCTATTCAAACAAACTAACTGACAGTGACTGTTAAAACTAACAGTCAACTCTGACAGACAGTTGAGCCGTTGACAAATCTAAATATTCTATTTGAAGATATATGAGATTTGATTTTTGATTACGAATTTAGCTGCAAAAGAAATTAGAGAGAAATCGCAGCAGCTCAACTTTCACTAAGCAGCAAAAATAAATGCAAATAAATAAAATAAAAATAAAATAAGTAATTGCAAAAAAATCAAAACAAACAAATATAATTAAAAAAAAAAATTAATAATTAATCAAATTAAATAATATTTAAATTTGTCTTCAAGTCTAAGCTGCAATGAGCCAAGCGTAAAGCTAGACAAAAACTTTCAAGGCGAAAGCTTTTCGCCCAGGAACAAATGTTCGCGTGGCAATCGCTCAGCCTCAGCCTCAGCCTCGGTCGCCGTCGCCGTCGCCGTCAACGTCGCCGTCAGCATCTTGAAACGCCGCTTTGCCATCAAGCGACATTTGCCAGGTGACGTAATTTCTAAAAAGCGGCTTGTGATAACCAGTTGAATTCGCCGTCGACGTCGTCGCCGTCGTCGCACCTCGTCGCAACCTGTTGACGGCGCTGGCGACGTCGACTGCGCTGCTGCTGCTGCTGCTGCGCCTGATGACGTGACATGTGCGAGATTTGGCTGATGCGAGCTCGCTGCGAATGCTGATAAATTATTATTATTTTTTGTTTTCATTTCTTTTTTTTTTTCTCTTTGGCTTAATTTTGTTTAATTTTTTGTTAGCTGTCGTGTCAGCTTTGGAGGTCGGCAATATTTTGTATATTCCGTCTATGCATTATAATTGTTGTTGCCAAAAATTGAAAACGAAAATGAAAACAAAAATCTGTTTGCTATTGCAATTAAAATTGATTAAAATTTAATTGAATCAAATGCCGCAAGGCACGAACAGAGCACGGCGTACACTAAGCCCAAAGGAAGCGAACGATTCAACGTTAACGGAAGAGGATGCAATGCAGCAGTGGAGTAGGCGGAGGGGGAGCGGCGGCAGCAGATCTTGTTGTGACCTTGTTGTAGTAGATTTCCAATTGAATTGACTTTGCTAACACTGCGTGTGTGGGAGAGAGAGATAGGGGAGCCCCCTTCAGATGACTTTTATTGCTTACTCTTTGATTTGTTAGATTCGCAAATCTTTTACTGGCTGCGCTTACAGCTGACTTTTTAACACTGTAGTCATCATAGGAATTATTATAATTTGTTGTTTCAATACTTTCATAAACGTTTCACTAACTGATATTTCAGATTTATGTATATTTTACAAAGTTGAATTGTATCTGAGCTTTGTGCGCAATCTTAGAATTCTATGAATTGAATCTTTCCTAAACGTTTTACTGACTGCATAACATGCTGCTATCAATTGCTTTATTTCATTTATCAACTGTAATCATTGATCTATATTTGTTAAGCGGAAATCTCTCACTTGCTTCGCTCAGAGACTTTCCCAAATGCTTCTAGCCTATGATTTACTGACTGCTCGCTTTCTTTTCGCTCATTTATCTGTCTCGCTCGCATTGCTCATGCGATAAGCCAGCAATTCGCAATTGCAACTTATCAAAAGCGTAAGCCAAGAATGTCAAACGATAAGCCAGCATGGATACGATACGACGTACAATATATGTATGTGTGTACATACATATATAAGCTTTGTGTTCACTGCAGCAGCAGCTGCAGCAGCGACACCTGTTGCCAGCGGCATGCAGCAGAGCACGCCATCTGGCGACGCGTCGCTCGTTTCGCAATTTAACTGACATTTGACATTGACAATCAGTTCAATTCGAGTCGAGGAAACCGTTTTGCACTGCCCTCTTAATTGATCGTGTTTCTCTCGAGTTTCTTTTCGGCGTCAGTTGTTATTTATAACCATTTCAATTTCGTTTCAATTTCATTTCAATTTCATTTCAATTCCAATTCGCTGGCATGCAGTGGGCGAGCAGCGCAATGTTTGTCTAGCTGCGATTCAATTCGCCGCTTAGAGCGAATTGTGTCACATTTCATGCTCAGCCTGCTGGCAGCGACGTCGAAGTCGCCGCCAACTGCGACGCTGACGTTTCAGCTTTTTTGCAAATGTTCTTTTTATACTTTGTTCCCAAAGGGAAAAAAGTATATTGGTTTTGTGCAATGTCCGTCTTGCTGTCCGTCCGTCTGTCCGTCTGTCCGTCTGTCCGTCTGTCCGTCTGTCCGTATGAACGCAATATTTTTCGGCGCTATTAGAGCTAGAGACTTGAAATTTTAAACATATACTCATATATGCTCCCGAATTATAAAGTGTAAAAATTTTCCCGATCCGCCCACTAGGGGCGTGGCAAATCGGAAAACTCTTCCGCCCATAGTTAAGTTATCATACTAGATGATGAGCTAGAGAGTTGCAATTTGAAATGTATACTCGGGGTGACAACCCAAGTTCAAAAAGCTATGGCGGATATATCTACGCCCATTGGGGGCGTGGCAAATCGGGAAATACGTATCTTCTACAACCGTTAAAGCTAGAACGCTGAAATTTTGCATGTGAGTTAATGTTATGATTCTAAGAAGATCGATCAGAAAGTTATATGTCTACGCCCATTGGGGGCGTGGCAAATCGGACCTGAATATATAGTGATTTTTCAAATTGTGCTATATCTTGAACACTATTGACACTAGAGACTTGAAATTTTGCATGTATACTCGGGTTGACAACCCAAGACTAATAAGCTATGGTAGATATATCTACGCCCACAGGGGGCGTGGCAAACCGCAAAAGTTTATATCTCCTACAGTTTAAGAGCTAGAAGCTTGAAAATTGGATGGTTGAGTTACTAATGTTCTCCTCTATCGATGCCCCAAAAATAATTTTTCAGCCTCTTTGGGGGCGTGGCATATCGAAAAATACCCTGTAATTTTCGCATTTTTGGAATGTAAGCAACCAAATTTTGCAGTCATGTTAGCCTCGGCCTTTTCTAAGAACTGGCAAAAAATTATGCATCTACGCCCACTGGGGGCGTGGCAAATCGGCAAAGAAGTTTGTTGTGGCCAACTGCATAATTCATGCATATAATAGCTTAGTAGCAATTGCTAAGATGGCAAAAAGCATTTTAACATAAATTTAATAATATTAATAAATTTAAAAAAATAAAATTGATAAGTTTTTGATTAATAAATAAAAAGTTTCCACCGGGATTCGAACCTAGGTCTTTTGAAAACAACATGTAATCGTTAGCTAAACCTAAATCAATTCACAGCTGATCAGCTGACCAGCTGATCAGCAGCTTGTGACGAAACAAAACAATACAATCGCAATTCTTGCAATATGTATACACTTTTGGATGTGTATACACTTACACATAAATACATACATATATGCATGCATAGAAAAACTGCTTGCCACACAGCGTGGCAAATCGGAAAAATTGTTTTAGTTTTTGCTTAAATGCAAAATTCATATGCGTATGTTTATAAATTATCATCAATTGGCAGCAAGCATTTATAATAAATATACAAATATAAAAAAATAAAAAATAAATAATTTTTGAAAAAAAGGTTTCTGCGGGATTCGAACCCACGCACCTAAGTATAGCTTGCATAGTGCTTACCACCAGCGCCACTGCCCTGAGCTGCACTTCATTAACTAAAACCAAATAAGACATTGTAATGCATTGCTAGAGCGCCTTTTGACAAAACTAAAGTAACGATCGAAAAATTCCCAATTCAGTCACAATTCTTAGAATATTCTGGCATGCAAACTTTTGTATGTATACTTAGAAAATTGTGTATACTCGTATAGTGTGTACATGTGTAAATCTGTATGTATGTGTAGGAAAAACGTTTGTTGCTTGCCATGTACGTTTTCTAATTGCCGAAATATTTCGTTAATTAAATGTTTATTAAATAAATAAGATGCACCTATGGGAACAAAGTATATCGCAGTTAGTGGCGCCTAACTGCAACGTTCTTACTTGTTTTTTTTTTACATTTTAGCACCTGCAAAGCGGCAACCGAAATTGAGACGATTTAAATTTGCGCATGTTTTGAAATATACCCTGTAGAGCTAGTGAACTAATAAAGGGTTACTTGAAGCGATTATCTGTATATGTATGCCTATAAGGTATCGCCTCGTCGATGCCTGTCGAGAAGTGTTGAAGCAAAAACTAATCATCATAATTAAATACTATGAATATTATGCAGGAAATAGACAAAACAATAGCCTAAGGTCATACTAGCTGCTTACAGGGTATCTCTGAGTATAATCAAAGTGACATCAACGTTCGAAAAGTCATTAAATCGTATTAAAATTTGCATGCAACTCATTAAAGCAAATATTAATATACATTAACTATTTACAGGGTATTTCTATTTACAGGGTATTTTCTATATAAACAAAATGTTCTAGTGTAAGCAAGGCACAGAAAACATAAAAGTTAATGAAATCGAAATATATAACAGAACTAAGCAGAAATTAATGCTTATTTACAGGGTATCTCTAAAGCCAGGCAAGCTCAGTTCACTAAATTAAAAACTGCTTAAAAATATAAGCGCTTATATAACGCGCAAAAGCAAAACAATAACTGCAGCCCATATTACAGGGTATCTCTACGTCTACACAAAATATTCTAGAATCTATTCTAGCTGCTTTTACTTGTTATTATTTGCTTTGGACTTGTGCTTGAGTCGATTTCAGACTTGAGTTCAGTTTGTTTTCAATATTCAGCTGTTTGCATTTCTCTCTCTCCCTCTCTCTCCCTCTCTCTCTCTCTCTCTCTCTCTCTCTCTTACTCTCTCTCTCTCTCTTACTTTCTATACTGGTCTACAGTGGCATTGCCCAGGTGAATAAAACATGCGCTGTCTGTTCTTGAAATTTAGAGCGTTTTTGCTTTTTATTTCGAGGCCGTCATCGCATCACGCATATTAAACAATTCAATTTACCCGAAATACTCGAAATGCAATGCAAGGTCTAAAGCTAATCTCCAATTTGAAATCTTTCTACTTCTCTTGCCCTCTCTCTCTCTCTCTCCGTCTCCCCCTTTCTTTCTTGCATGTTTGATTGATGGCGCTGTCAACTGACAAGCCGTTGACAAGTTATCGTAGTCGAGCGCCAGCTGGGAAACTCCCAAACTCTCATAGAAACTTTCTCACAAGGCCAAAGAAAAAGTGTTTCAGGCAAGGCAAATACATATATTTGTATGTACTATATCAACAATAAATAATAGATATATCAATAAATTAAAAAACATTTCAAGTCTTATATTAGATGAATTTGAGAGTTTGAAGCATTATAAACAAAATATACGAAATTGTATAAATACCAACAAAAATTATGCAAAATAATTTTTTTTTATTAGAATAAAATTTTAGAAAAAATCATAATGTAAATCATAGAAAATATAAATGCATAGAACAATGTAAAAAAAAATATATATATAACAAAAAAATATTTATAAAAAAAAAAAATTAAAATACATAAAAATATTAACGAAATTCATGAAAAAAAAATTAATAGAATATTAAAAAAAAATCATAATAGCATTAAAAAATACAGTGACTAACATAATTAATGGCACAATATGCTTTTTAAGCTTTATAGCACCTTTTCAAGCCATTTGAAAAAACTTTTTTATGAAACAAGAAATTATTGAAATAGATGCGAGTATTTATTGAATGAACCCAAAAGAATTTTGTAAAAATCTTAAACGTAGAATTAACTAAAATTTAAAACTAAAAAAAAAAAAAAAAACACGTCAATTTCAAACTTAGTGTTTTTTGTCTTTTTTTTTAACAATTTGAGCCATTGGGCAACACTGTTTTGGCAAATTCCCCATCATCATTAAAAACTGAGCACATTTACATTACAAAATATTACATCATATTACATCAAGGTAAATCTTATGCAGAGCTAGTAGAACTAATGGATAGATAGATATTTCAATTCTTGTTTATGTTTTTTAAAAACCATAATACAATTCATCAAGATCAAACGATATTTTAGTCCGGGTGTCATCTAGTATATTAAAATTATAGATTTCAATGAAATTTTGCATTTCATTAAGAGATAACTAAAAATAATTCAATGTTATTTTCAGCATCGATTTTATAAAGAACTGAAAAGCCTTAGTTCTCTGTTCGAGCTCTGCCTTAATGGTACCATAATAATAATAATGATACTAAAAAAAAATTATATAGATCTATTGATCTGTGAAAATAAACGAACCGACAAAGTGCAATGAAAGGAAATTATAGATTCGATTTAACAAATGCATGCACTATACACTGTCCGAGTGGGTGTACGAAAACAAAGTTAGTGCATTGATCAAGCTAGCTAACACTAGGTGCTATATCTCATATTATCCCTCAGGCTGAACAAATTAATTGCAAATCGAAAATCAAATCGAAGCGAGGCCAACTGCCCCTGGGGCTAGCTGTTGAACAGGTTTCACTGTAATTAGATTCATTTAGAGATTAGAATAGCAAAATATATATATACAATATGTATATTTGTATATATGTATAAAGTAAGAATCTTGATAAAAAATAATACAACAAAAGAAATAATGATGACATGATCGTTCATATTCATAAATTCGCATTTCTAATCTAATTTGCAGGTTCCTTCAGCGTAGATAAGAACCTTTTGTTTGTTTACAAGCAAAGAAGCGAATAGAAAAGAAACAAAAACAAAAACAAAGACACAAATTGCTAGCACTAGCGCCGGCAGCGACGCGCGCTGCACGCTGCGCTGCCAGCGTTGCTGACTAACTGTTATGCAAAAACAAAATTTGAATTGTTTTTGCTTGCCTTCAACGTGTGAAAGTTATTGGCAAATTTATGCATACGTATGCGTATGCGTACGCATGTGTGTGTGTGTGTGTGTGTGTGTGTGTGTGTGTGTGCTGTAAATTTACCTGTCTATAGATGAACTAATCTCAGCGGCTCCTCCAAATGACACACCGAAAATATGTGGCAGGTAAATGAGAGAGAAAGAAGCAAAGAAAAAAAGTTCGCTGAAATCTCTTCTGCGCCCTTTTTTTTGATATCGAATTTTGTTTCGTTGAGTTGGGTTCGTTGTATTGTTATTTACTTTTTTTTGTGTATTTCGTATTTCGAATTTTGTTAACCGGCAAACATATGTACGTATGTATAAACACTTGAGTAATGAATGGGTGTGACTAATCCTTTTTGCCGTTTGCCAATAATTCGTGCTTTTGGGGTTCTTTAAGCTCGTTTGGCAACAAAAATAAATCAAATGTCGCTCCAAAACAAAAACAAAACTATATACAAAACATATATACAAACAAACAAAAAAAATAAAACAATTGCTGCTGCTGTTGCTGCTTCTTCCTCGACTTTGTCTTCTTCTTATTGGCTGTGTTGAGTTTCGTTGTTTTTTGTTTTTCTTTATTATTTTTAAACCGAGCGTCGGCACGTTGCAATCGATCGAGCACCAAAATCAGACTGAAGTTCGCCCATTCAGAATCAAAGCCGCGTAAAGTGGACGACCAGCCCGGCCGCAGCTTAGACAGCAGCCGCAGTCGATGACGACAGCGCAGCGCAGTCAGCCAGCAAAGATATGACCGAATACGACAACAATAACAACAACAACAACAACAATCCGCGAAGATGACAGCAACTTCGTCGTCGTCGTCGTCGTCGATCGAATGCTAATGCGTGCTTATGGTCTGTGTACATGTGTGCGTGTGTGTGCTGCCGCCTTGGCTTGTGTGCGTGTGCGTCTGAGTTGCCCCCACTATCAGTGCAGCGGCCGCTGTCAGCTGCGCTGCCTTCTTATGTGTGTAAAGTAACACACACAAAAAAAACTAAGCAAAACAAAACAGAACAAAACAAAAACAGCGGCTCAGCTATAGCCAGCAACAACAAGAATAAGACGAGACGCAGCAGCCACAGCAGCGCAGAATTTTTGCCAAAGACAATAACAACAACAACAACAGCAGCAGCAACTACAGCTACATATATGTAACGGCGTGTTGTTTTTGTTCTGTTGGGACTACATCGACTACCGTAAAAAGCTTGTGCATTTGAGAGTAGGCAGAATTAGTTTTTCTGCTCACACGTGTGACTAAGTGCAGCTCGATTCAGTTGAAGCTGTTGCTCGTCGAAGTAACTCAAGCTTAAAATTACGTACTACTCAGAGGCATATACAGTTTAGGTATTGTTTATATTGAAGTAAGCTTGCTGCTGCTATAGCTTTATTGTATATAGTTACCAGTCTGTGTTTATAACAAAATACTAGGAAAAAGTTGAAATAAGGCCTATGGATATATAAAATTAACAAATTGATGGAAAATTCGATTAGCTGGAAATGAGAGTGTCAAATAAAATACTTAGTGCATGTTACTTGGTTAGGGTATTTCTAGTGCGACTTGTGACAGTCCAAAACTGATTGTACTTCAACTGTTTAATGTTCAGTTTTTTGGCTAATGATGTGATGTCTGCTAAAGCACATTTACATACGCACACACACACACATGCATGCATATGGCAGGCAACTCCATAATTATATTGCCAGTGGGATTTGGCTAATCGATCGTGCAAAAATGGCTTTACTTTTTGTGAAGGAAAAAACAAATAAATTGGCAAACGTGTTCCAGTGCACAGTTGACCAATCAATCGCTGCGATATGTACATGTGTATATATAACAATTAAAAATAATAATATAAATCACTGGATTGGCATTTACATTTAAATATTTTGTAGGTGTTTTTATTATTATGATTATCGTTGTTGTTGCTTTTGTTGCATTCGCCAATTGCGCCTGAGCTTTAGTCAACAGTCAAAGACGCCCCCACGCGGCAAAAAAACGTAGCTCAGACTGAACAGCGCGCAGACAGAAAGAGAAATAAGAGAAGCAGAAAAACCAAAAAAAAAAAAGTTAGTCATGCAGACGCTGCGCAGACGTCGTGGCTAGACTAGTAGCCGATAAACGATAAACGATAGGCGATCAACTATATGCCAATAGCCAATAGATAGAGCAAAGGTACATATGTACATATGTATGTATATATGAATTTTTCTTAGTGCTGTTCACTTGCTGCTGCTGCTGCTGCTGCTGCATTTGGCCAAGTGCCATGTGAACTGGTGGCAACTGTTGCGGGCAACTTAGCTTGCTAGCTGGCTAACTGGCAGACAGATGGCCATAGCGGGTGTCTCTCTGTGCCAATTGTGGCTCAGGTTTATTGATTTATTTTTCATGCAGTTAGCGTCAACGTCAGCGCCGCTGCCCACGCGACACACTGGCTTCAAATCATGGTCGAGAGATTGGCGCAATTGTAAAGCGGCCAACGCGCAAAAAGTCTCGAAAAAAAAAAAAAACAAACAAATAAATCTCAAGAGTGCTTCAGATGGTTCTCTAAGCGACTAGGCGATACCCTATACAAATACTCGTTCTCCTATATAAATATTGAAATACATAAGCTGTCCTATGTTATTGACTAAGGAAGCTCCGATGACTCAGCCAAAAGTCGAACACTTTTGACTAAACTTTGATTTACAATATCTATCGATCTTTATCGTTAATATTTATGTCGATCGACTCAAAGAGTAAAAATGTACAGAAATGAAAAGTTTAACGATATTTTGATGTACTATATTGCGAGCTCAAAGCAAACTGCGTTTGTTGTCTTGAGATGAAATATATGAGACATATGATCATAAAATGCCAACAGTTATCGATAATTTCATATCTAGAGATGTCTACAGGTTACTACATACATAAAGCAATGAGACATGAATATGTGCATATATGTATAAGAATATAGTAGTACAGGAGCGTGTAAGATGATGTAAGACTATAAGACTACAAGAATATAAAAGTATAAGATGACTACAGAACTAAAGGATTATAGAACTATGGGACCATAGGACTATATGGATATAGGACTAATATATACATACTTCTTATGGGACAATAAAAGTGTAGGGTTATGTATGCATATCTATAGGAATCGTGGAGTAGAGAACTATAGCACAATAGGACTATAGGACTATACAAAACTATAAGATAAGAGAATTCTATAACTATTGGATTATAAGACTACAGGACTATAAGATCATAGGCTTACATCACAAGGGTATACCCACTCAGCTTGCGTTTGCCATGGGAATTGCAGGGTATGAGAACAGAAAAACTTGCCAATCGCTAATGTTGCCTGACTGACCGAGCATCAGGCATCAAGCACCGAGCAGCGAACTCCGAGCATTGAGCTGCTGCGGGCATAGGCTGAGGCAGGGAGAGCTGGCTGGCTGGCTGGCTGGCTGGCTGAGCCACAGCTGTGGCGTCATCAGCTCAATGCGTTCCGAAGGAGCCTGGCGGCCAACTGGATTTGTGGCTTGAAGTGGCGGTCAGGCGAGTTCAGATGCTGCACGAATTTGATTCATGTGGTGATGACTCATCGTCGCTTTATCAGCCAAAGAGAGAGACAGAGAGAGAGAGAGAGAGAAAGAGAGTGCGATAGGGAGGGAGGTGGAGGCAGAGGTAAAGAAAAAGATAGCTATAAAACGCGACTCAGACGTTGTCGCTGCCACAGTCGCAGTTGCCGCCGCTGCCGCTGTCGCTGTCGACGTCGCCGTCGACTGCTGCGTGGGCTGATTAACGTCTGCTGCTATTTTTGTAGATTTTACGTATTTATTAATGTTATTATTATTAATATAGATGTTTCGCTATTGTCGCTGCTCGTACATCATTTTGGCCAAGTTAAAGGCGACGTCATCAATGTTTTTTCCATAGATCTTTGCATAGAAATATATAGTATATTTTTAATGACTTTTTAACGATAATTGGCACGCTGAGTCTAAGCCAGCTCAGCGTAGACGGCCCACACACATCAGGCGAGAGCCGGGCCGCGCCAACCCCATAAATGACCCAATTTGGTCAGGTTGAACCGGGTGCCGGGCTCGTCATCCATAAGTCTGTCTCTCTCTCTCTCTCTGTCTCTATCTCACTGCATGTGTGTGTGAATCTCCACATAGCTAGTTCTCGAAGCTCTTCTCTGTCTGCACTTTAAAGGCAATGACTGACGCATCCAGCTACAACGGCGAGGCAATGAACTTGCCAACAGGTGGCTCAGTGTCCAGCTAGAGAGCTGAACGGTTAGCTAAGCATAAGACCAAGTGCAAAAGGAACAATTGAGAATCGCATAGAAGGCAGCAGTTGCAGTTCAAACAACGCCAATAATCTGACCTACATAGATGCATATGCCCAAGTCCAATATATGCACATATAAATTGCAAGTCTCTCTCTCTATATATATATGTATATATATATATATATATATATGATTTCGATACTTCTACTTTCACATCGCTTACCATTTTCCTTAGCAACTCCTCGTTTTGTATGGCACCCAAATCGCATTCCAGTTCCATGGCAGGCGAAAGAAAAAAACGTAACTATAACAAAAGGAGAAAACCATTAAAGCATGTGAGTAAAATGAAAATGTCTGTTGAAGGCGGCGATCTGATGATGCAATTCACAATTGCATACCCTGTACACAAAGCACTTGATGGCTATGATAATACTTTATGTCATGTTCGTTATGAATTACTTCTACTACTGCTATAATGTTCTATATCCTGCAGTTGACCTATAAGCAACTATGCATAGCTTATCTATGAGTCAATCAAGACTCTGCTGCTCTTAGCAGTGTTCCTTGCTTTGAAGACAGTTTTACAGAACCTATGGAAAAAAACACATTTAGGGTATCTCCAAGTTTATCATATAATTAAGTTTATCATATAATTAAAGCCTACTTAAACTTTTTAACAGCAGAAATTCATACTTAGAATGCAAAAGTGACGATGTTAGTTACCAAAAAAATCAATTCAGGAGTATCCTGTAGTCTATCAATAGTTTACTTTTATTTGCAATATTTCGGACTTACAAGCTGTTTTAAATTTTTCCTATATATTAAGAGAAATAATTCTATATAGGGCATCCCTAAGTCGATCAGTTCGCTCAGTACCTTGCAGCCAATTCAAAGTTTACTTTACTTTATTTGTGCTAAATTTAGAATTGAAAAGCGCTCAATAGGTTTCTTTAAGAAATTTGAAGACTAGGATATTTTTAGTCGATCAATTGTAATACGCTCTGCATATCAGTCGCATAGTTCTATCTTCCATATCTTTATATAGTCACTACTATGCTCTCGGTATCTACTGTCTGATCCTTTCTTTTCCTTTGAACATTCTTAACTACACAGTTCTGGCTAATAAAACAACAACAGGATATCTGCTAGTCAATCAATCGCTGCTTTTGTTTAGCACATTTTCCATGTACAGGATATTTGGCAATGCAGATCATAGGACATGATTCTCAATGCGAAATCCTTCACAGATTCCGCAGTAGCCTACTTAGCATAAATACTTATATAATATAAAAATCAGCGTAAATAGATATAGGGTATCTGCTAGTTGATCAGTTGCAATTTGCAGCCACTTTGCGTTTTTACTGAAAACAAATTCATTGCTTAGGCCTATAAGCGCACATTTATGGTATAAAATGAATTAAAAACATAGATATAGGGTATCTGCTAGTCCATCAATTGCACTTTTAAGTCCATTTGCGCTTGAACTGCGTGTAAATTCATAATTCAAGCTAACAAACTTATCTCGCTTATATAAAATAACGTACAAATATATATATATAGGGTAGCTGCTAGTCGATCATTTGTTTTTTTTTTCAGCCAATTTGCGCTTGCAACAAACACAAATTCGTTGTTGAAGCTAATTCAACTCATGTTGCTTTTAGGTAATAGCTAAAGCATATATATACAGGGTATCTGCTAGTCCATCAATGGACAGCGCCCGGCTACTGTAACTTGTTGCGCCTACAAATGCGAATACATTTTTCATTTTGATTCATTTGCTGCTGCTGCTGCTGCGGTTTCTCAAGTCTAGATACTTTAGCTTCAATCGTACGTACATAGATTCATTAAAATTATTTTCAATTTATCATGATTTATATATGTATATGTATATATGTATGTGTGTGTTGCTTGTTTTTATTTCATTGCACTCCAGCTTGGCGACGAGGCGAACCAGATCCCCACCAAGTCCAAGTCCCCAAGTCCCAAAACAAGTTGTGACATTTCCCCCGTAAATGGTTAAAAATGAAACATGGCAAATGACAACGCATTGTTGTTGTTGTTGTTGTTGTTGTAATTGTTGTTGTTGCTGCTTTTGTTCAATTGTTGCTGCTGCGCTTAGTTGCCGCGGAGACCGCCAGCGCGTCACATTTGGTTTCACAATTTTGGTTAAGATCAACACGATGTTCGGTCAAACGTCAATTTGATATCCAAAGCACGTTCTCAGCGCGCCAACTAGCGAAAGAGGCGGCCACTAGGTGGGCGTGACCAGTGAGGAAGCGAGGGGTGGTGGGTGTGTGGATGGTTAGCGGGTTGACAGTTGGCCATCCAAACGGCCGTAAGCCAAACAAGTTCAAAACCGCAATTGGGCAAATAGGCTGACGATTCTCAATCATTCAATCATTCAATCAATCAATCAAACAAACCATCTTGGCCAAGAGTTGGGGTCAGCCGCAGCTGGACAATTGAGTCAAGTGCAGGCAAAAGCATGAAAATTAAGTGGAAAACGTCAAAGAAAAATCAGCTTTGCTGCTTTGCTAGAAAAGTGATATGGAAAACCAAAGAAAATGACATTGATCGTAAATAACGCAAAAGCATCTGCATAATTACAACAAATTTAGATAAATTTGAAATTTATTGATAAACGTCTGTCGCGTCCAATAACTCAACGAATTACATATGTTGCTTAATTTGTCAATAATTCCCATTTGATGTATCAATAGAATTGATTGTGAGTCTGCGTGAGAATCGCGTAGGTAGGCGTGTGGCCAATGCTCTGTCTGGTCGAGCGATCAGCGATAAACGATAAATGACAGACTATATGTCTATATATATATATATGGACGATCATAAATTGTAAAATCGGAGAATAAGCCACACTTATGGCCATGGATCGTAAAAATTTTATAACAATATCGCCAATTGCTTAAATCGTATTGAAATTCAATTAAGAATTAAATTGAAATTTGAATTTCACTCTAATTTTTTGTTTTCTTTATTTTTTGGCTTTGAAAATTATGATTTATGCAAACGCCCACAGACAGGCACAACGCGTACAAAAGAGATGGGCATAGCAACAGAGCACTGTTAAAAGACTCTGTAGGTTACGCAAAGAGCAGTTCCGTTACTTTTGATGCTAACTATTAGAGGCCGTGTGAGGCCACATGGTCCTAAATGTGCTCTGTTATCCAATTGGATAGCCAACCGTAATAAAATATATGTATTAATTAAGAAATCTAAAAAGAACTGAGAGTATAAGTAGTCAAAAGTAAAGAAACATATAATCTGGCCACCAAAGTCTTGATAGAAGCTAACAATGCACCCAATCGTTGGCCAATAGATTCGTAATATGATGAATGAATATGATAGATATAATGATTGATGGGAAATGCTGAGTACATGCTAATACTAGTTGGTTTTGCAAATGAAATCGTTTAAAATAAAGTTTCATGCATATAAGCCAAAAGTATTGCCGGATAATCGAATTACCTTCAGCAATAACTGCCTAAAAACGGCTGAGAATAGAAAAATATCAAAAATATATTATATTGTCAGATTCGTAAATTTATATAGCGCTTACAATTTGCCACTTGACTCGCTCTAATTTAGTTTACTGATTTTAAGATAGTTAACAGTGCCAAAATTGCTTAATTTTCATAAAACGTGTGGGTGGCGTTGCACTGTTAACTTAACAGATGCATAATCTAGTGTTACTCAATCGTGGCAACAGAGCTAAGCGCGTGTAAAGCGATATGCGTAAATGCTTGATTGATTGATTGCTTCGCCGCTAGATGGCGCCTAGGAGCCAACAGGAAAACCGCAAAACGCTTAGAACATTGTGGAACTTAATTTGCCAGCGCCCATGTGTATAAATGTGTGTGTGTGTGTGTGGATGCTATGCGTATGTGTCCGTGTGTGCATGCTCACCTGCTGCTGCTGCTGCTTATCAGAGACGTCGACACGTCGCGGCTTTTGTAACTGGAGACTAACACAATTTGAAGACAAACAGCAACAACAATTTATAATAAAAAAAACAACAACAAAAAACTAATAATAAAAAGAAACGAAAAAAAAAAACAAACACTCACGAGTTTAGAGTAAAGCTCTAAGTAAATATTGTAATTGTATTAGTTCGTTCTACAATACACGGAAAGGGGGTTGAATTACGCGAACGCGATCAACTGTTAGCGCGAGCGAGACAAACGATGAGAAAGCGAGAGAGACTGAGAGTGGCTAGTGGGGAAGAACGCGGGTAGAGAGGCAAAAGGCACAAAAACTATTTGATTGACTTGCGGTTGCAGCAAATAACTGTTAATTGTTGTTGTTGTTGTTGCTGCTGCTGCTATTATTGTTGCCGGCACACGCGAAATTGTAACAGAAAAAAAAAATGTAAACACACACGTATATGTGTACTTATGTATGTATGTGTGTAAGTAGGAGAAACTGAACGAAAACAAAATGTCCGCCAAGCAAAATTTGACTGCTTAAAGTTCGCTGATGTTATTGCTATTATTATTGTTGCTGCTGTTGTTGTTGTTGTAAATGTTATTGTTCGTTGCAATTGTAAACTGTGTATTAAAGATGCGCACAACCGTTTGGCACGAGCGGAGGCTCTTAACTGATTGTGCTAGGTGCAATTGTTACTGCATTTAGGCTCGACAGAGCCAAGCAGAGAGATAGGCGCCGGCAGCAGCAGCAGCAGCAGCAGCAGCAACAGCAGCAGCAGCAGCGAAGGCTGATGAGCTGTGGGCCGCATTCAACTCCCCAATCCCAGTCCGGATGTGGTTCGCCTCGTTGCAAATGTCGCTGCCTGCGCTGCGTCTACGTGCGTATGTGTGCGTGCGTATGCGTGTGCGTGTGCGTGTGCCTGTTTGCGCAAGGAATAAGAAGAAGAATACATAAAATAAATACAACTACATACAATAATAACGATCAGAGCTCAGACATAACCTTCAAACTAGCTGCAATTGAACTTAACTGCATTTTAGGCAACTGCACAAGGACTTTACGAAATTTCTATAAAAAAAAAATATGCATTGAAAATATAGAATGGGGAGTGCATGACTAGCAGTTAGCTAGCTACCTGCAAAGAGCAGCAGTTTCATATCTCACACACACGCGCCATCTATTGCTGACTTTATGCACTAGACTCGCTTATTCTGCCCTCACTCGTCGGCTGTTTACGTGGTATGTGCTAGTCAAGCACTACCGTTTGTAAACATACTCATTATCTTATTATTATTTCCACTTTGCTTAAAATCCCACTTTTGTGATATTTGATCTCTGATAATAATAATTCTTAGGTCAGTTAAGATAACAAACACTTAATATACCGAAAGCTGAACAAAGTCTCTTAGTATGTGAACAAGACTAGTGAGCATAGCTAAATATATATCTTTCATAGTACGATGAAACTGAAACTCAAAATTAGGCTTCACATGGCTTTATGATGGCATTTGTTCATGAATCTTTTGCATAAATATGAGAAGAAATCGAAACTGATTCTTTGGCAGGTTCAGCATAGAGCAGAATTCGACTGATGAAAACGATTCTTTGACAGCCTTATATCAGGAATATATATTTATTTATAGTAGCTCCCATCGAAGATTAAACACTTTCAAGCTTAAGGTCCATTCATTCCTTCGATGCCTTAAATCAATTATTTAAAATTAATTATACGTAACATGCGGATTATACCAAATTATCATTGTTTATATATATCTAAATCTATATCTATATTTCCTCTATCAACTTCTATCCCTCAACTTTATAGCTACTTACATATGAACATCTATAAAGTTGAGTATAGGGTATTCGATAGTCGAATATATTCAATGGCTTTCTTATCTAACCTAACTCTTTCGCTTTTTAAGAACAGCTTTCATTTAGACTCAAAGAATATATATGTGGTTATTTTTCGAGCACACCTCGCCCAGTAAATTTTAAACGATATCTGTCTTTATTTTGCGAATAATTCAAAGCACAGACAACAGCATAAACTTAGTAACTCAGTAACTATTATATATCTTTATACGATTATATTCCATCCATTCACATCAAAGATTGTAAGTTGAGAAAAGTTGCTTGACAAAGGAGAGCAAAGACCTGAGATCTGTATTCAGATTAGACTAGATTTTGTTTGTTTTGGTCCTCCTGCTCACCTGACGTTTTGCTCTTCCTCTTCTTCTTCTTCTTCTTCTGTTTCTTCTTCTTCCATTCTACCTCGTCCTCTCTTTACTGCTTCCGACACTGACTATTGATAATTTAGTTAATTTTTAGTTAATTGTGAATGGAGTGGAATGGAGAATTATCTTTTATTTGGTATAGCGGCTGCGACGGCGACGACCATGCGACGGCACATGTATGAGATCCAACTGGAACTCCTCTAAGCTCGACATCGATGAGTTAGTGATGGCACGGCCTGAGCTATTGTTGCTCTGATCGGTGCCGCTGTCGCATTTCTTGACACTGGACGATAGCAGGGGCGATGACCATTCCATCACGACCACCCTGCATTGATTGGAATTTGCCGAGTCGACCACTTCGGCGAGGGATTCCGATGTGATATCCACGTCCGACATCGACTCGGCGTCGGAGGGCTCCTCTACCTCCAGCTCCATGAACTCTTTTGAGAGGTTGCGATACGCCTTGATACGCCTCCCAGAGTGTCCATAGAGGGCAATCGATTGAGACTCCTCCTCCTCCTCCTCGTTCGGGATGGAAGCATTCGAATTGTTAGCATCAGGATTCCCAGCTGATTCGAGTGAATTATCCATCTTCAAGTTTCTTGTTAACAAAATTTTAGAATTTGAATATTCAGCGTTCGTTTCGTCACGATTACAATCCAGCTTCAACTGAAAGCCAGGTAGAACAACAGTGAAGGCCCACTAGATGGCAGGAAATTTACATGTACTAAACACACTAGATCTACAGTTATCTCTGGCTAAGCGGTATTTATGTTTTACAACACTGTATTACTCTTATTCTTATTCTTTAATAGCCATTTATCATTGTCAGCCCTTTCTCGTGCTCTCATCATTATAGAATCAATATGCATTGCATCGTACGACTCTATTATATAGCTCTCATAGGAATGATCAAATTGCATATAGATATATGTAAGCAACTCTTCTTTTATTTTTAATTTCAAGTTGGAGCTTAAGCTTAGTGAAAAAGTTTTAGTTCAAGTCGGTTTACTATGTGCCAATAGCTTATAAATTTAGTTCTTATATGATGAACTTTTTTGTTTATAAAGATATTTTACCCATACTGTGTATTTACAAGTTGTATAATGTTCCTCACCTATCAGCAAAATCTGAAAAATATCAGCCAACTATATCATATAGCTAACATAGAAGCGATTGGTCTAAAATTTAGCTCATGTATGAGGAACTTTTTTGTTTGTTACTTCATATTCGGCAAAATGAGTATATGATAGTTCAGCTATGCTACCTCTTTATGTTTCACATTTTAGGAAGATCGGACAGCTATATTATATAGCTGTCATAGATATATTTGTTCGAAAATTAAGTTGTTATATGGAAATTCCCAAATTATCAACATTTCTTGATCAAACTTGATAATTACGAAGTTTATATTATTTTTGATGTTCTTTCCAAATAATTTTGTACAAATTTTAATAGGTAGAACATTTACTATGCACACTATATAACTGAATAATCATAGAAAATTGATCTACCTGAACAGATGGCTGGTGTGGAAACATTCGCAAGGGATTTACATATGAACAAAAAGGCTTACCTCTAAGAGTTGCCTTGATTGCATATAGTTTATGCGAGATCTTTCGATAAAGCAGCGCGCTGCTGCTGCCGCTGCTGCGCCCTTGTCACCGGCGCCGCCTTAACGAAATGCAAAGCGCAGCGCGAGGCAGCGCCAAAAAATCGGGAGGAAAAAAAAACGCAAAAGTAAGCAAGTAAAAGTGCTCGAGTCGGGAGTACTTGACTTGCAGATACCTTGCAAACTGAGAAAGTGGTTGAGAGAGAGCAGCTGGGCGAGAGTGCGTAGTTATGAGGAGAAAGAGAGAGCGAGAGAGACAAAGAGAAAGAGGGAAAGTAACAGAAAGAGCTAGATAAAGAGCAAGTGTAGGAGAGTGAAAAGGAGATATATATATAAAGTAGCAGAGAACGATAGACACCGGAAGAGAGCGAGAAATGGAATAGTGGGAGAATGAAATAGAGAAAATATGTAAGAGGAAAGAAAGGTTGACAGATAACGTGTGCAGCAGAGAAAGAGAAGAGAGAGTAAAATTGAGATATATATATATATATATATATATATATAGAGAGAGAATGAAATAGAGGAAGAGAGAGGCAAGCAGACAGTCTAAAAGAAAGAGAGAGAGCGAGAGAGAAAGATAGACAGACAGACAGACAGACTAAAAGAGTGAGAGGTACGCAGTCCGACAGACCTATTCTATATTATGCTACTCAGATATACGCATCTAGAAAGGAATAGCGAAAGACAAAGAGTCTGTAGCAGAGAGTGCGTAAGAGAGAGAGAGAGAGAGAGAGAGAGAGAGAGAGAGAGAGAGAGAGAGAAAGAGAGAGAGCGGTTAGCATATAGTGCATCAGATAGTGTGGATTGAGGAAGAGAGAGAGAGAGAAGCAGTAGAGTGAGAAAGCCAAACAGTGAGTGAGAAAGAAAGAGAGAGAGAGAGGCAAGCAGACTAAAGGAAAGAGAGAGAGAGAGAGAGTCAAGCTAACTAATGGGGAGAGAGAGAGAGAGAGAGAAAGAGAGAGAGTGGCAAGCAGACAAACAAATGACGAGAAAGAAAGAGAGGGAGAGATCTAGAGAAAGGTATATGGATCTACTAAATAGATTATCGCCCACGCGAGTGAGTGAGTGAGATAGAGAGAGAGTGGCAAGCAGACTAACTAAAGACGAGACGATCTAGACAAAGGTATATGGATCTATTAAATAGATCATCGCCCACGCCCGTCACATAAAATGGCAGCAAACACAGAATACCCCAGAAACCCATTTACAATGGGTTCAGGGTATACGAAAACAACAACCCGAACAAAAAACTGAATTATAAACACAACAAAAAACGAAACGAAGCGCAAATGCTGCGAGTGGAGCCACATGGTCAGTGGGTTGTGCACTTTTGGCCAAAACCACATGACTGGATATGTAGAAAACCAGTGGATGAGTCTCTGAATTGCAGCCAGTGTGTGTGTGAGTGTGTGTGTGTGTGTGTGTGTGTGTGTGTGTGTGTGTGTGTGTGTGTGTGTGTGTGTGTGTGTGTTGAATGTCAACGTCAACATTCAGTGTCAATCAAATGAAATTGAATGAAATGCTGCAAAATTCTAGGAAAACATTTTGAACAACATGCAATGGGCACAAGGAGAACAACAACAGCAACAACAGCAGCAGCAACTGTTGCAAACTGATAACAAATGCTGCTCAAAAGGAACAGCAACAGCTGCAGCTAACACCACAGCAACTATTGTAGACAGCTGAAAAGTGAGCAACAATTGCTGTTGTGAGAGGTAATAATACTTTGACTGGGCGTGGCATTGAGCTAAGGCGGCTCAAAGCAGCAGCAACTGTTGCTCATGCGCATGAGTGAAAGTGCTAAGAGCAGCAACAACTGTTGCTGCTGCTGCTGCTGCTGCTGCTGCCAAGGTTGCTGGCTGTCCTTGCGCAGGCTAAAAGTTACAGATGCTGAAGGCTATTGTAGGCGGTGCAGTGGAGGGGGCGTGGTGCGGCGATGATGTCAGCGCGTAGGCTGCCGAAATCGAAATCGAAGTCGAGAAGTCGAAGAATGGGGCACATGTTGCTGCCACAAGTGCCATAAAAGGATGCCAGCCAGCCAGCAGCAGCAACACACGCACACACACACACACACACACACACACACACACATACACACATATATAGATATATATATATATATAGTATTGCTCAATATATATATCACGCATGAAAAATGCACAAAAATTGATTTTAATTTATTTTAAGTGATTCACAGCGAAAACGCTAAACGTAAACCTTGAATGCGCTAAATTTGTCGCTGACAGCAACAGCAACAGTTGCACCAACAGCAGCAACAGCAGCAACAGCAGCAGCAACAGCAACAATTGCGCAATTAAAATGCAGTTGATTTGAATTCCATTTGTGTGTGAAATTTCGTCTGCTTTTGCATTCCAATTGGAGATGGGCGCGTGACACGAAAATTACATAAACCAAACAGAGCCAAATATAGATCAATCAGAGTCTTTAGTGTATCGTTGATAGTAATCTGCATTCAATTATATATAATATATATAGAACGATATTCATTCATACCAAAACTCATTGATCTATCCACTTGATCAGAGTTTCAGATAGATCTGTTAGAGCTAATAGAATCTCTTGTCGAGGTTCATAAAACAGAGTCTAATTATCAAGAGAAGAGAGCAAAGCTAAGGCAGTTGTATGATATAGTGAGTGCATATAGGCAAGATTTAATCAATATCTATAAAGCATTATACAAGTCTTAAAGATTTGACTAGCATATACATATATACATACATATATCATATGCATCTGTCTGATATGAATGAGATTTATATATAAATTTCGACATAACTTCACAAATTAAACAGCTGCCAATAGATGAACTAAATTTTTGAACAAACATTCCTATGGCAGCTATATGATATAGTCAACTAATAATTTCTAGACTTGACTGTTTAATAGAAAACATTATTAAACTGATAAATACATAGTTTGGCTAGCATATCTCTTGAAAGAAAAATGTTTTGCATACAAGAACTAAATTTATGAGCGATTGTTCCTATGACAACTATAAGCTATAGTTAGCTAATATTTCTTAGAATCTGCCAAAAGTTGTGAGGGATTCATACTTTGGCTAAAATATCTTCAAAAAGAAAACAAGTAAGAAGGCTCTAGTTGAGACGGCTCGACTACGAGATACCCTGAACCCAGCAAAAAAGTGATACTCTTCTTCTTTACGCAATTATAAGCGCGCGTTCTGCTAACTGCGCAGTTGCTGCCGAGGCTTGGGGCTGGGTTGGGCTGAACTTTGGACGCTTATAACTCCATTTCTAGATGGACGAACCTTACGAATTTACATTTTTAGAGTAGATTAAAACTATCTAAATGTATCTATTTGCCAAATTGCAAGTCTCTAGTATTTGAAATGCGTTTCTTTCAAATTGTGGGCGAAGGGGGGCAAGGCATCAAATCTGCGTATCCATAATATCTATCTAAATATATAAAGTTAAAGTCGCTAGCTAAAACGGTGTAGAAGTTATGCTCAAAAAAACCTAAAAAATGTAAACGAATTTTCGATTTTTATCGATAGTTTGGAAATGGGATTAGTTATCGAAAAAAAAAAAAACAAAATAAACTCGTACTGCGTAACTAACAACCGAGTGTTCATGTGAAATTTTAGCTCTTTAGCTTTTATAGTTTCTGAAATCTCGACGTTCATACGGACGGACGGACGGAAGGACAGGGCTAGATCAACTTATTTTTGTATGCTGTTCAAGAATATATATACTTTATGGGGCCTGCGATGTCTCCTTCTGCCTGTTACATACATTTTCACAAAACCATTATACCCTGAATTCCCATTTTAATGGGTTCAGGGTTTAAAAATATTAAAATCAAGATATATCTTACTTGATACTTAAATATTTATCAAGATTTGACTTAGCTTCAAGTACCTATCCAATCATACAAACTTTACAGAGATATAAAAATTCTTCAACATGTTTTTTTTTTAAACATTTAGTTTTTTATTTGTATTTAAACTAATTATGCAATAAGGAATAAATTTGTATATAATCGATTTGTGTGCTTAGTTTAGTTTAATTAATAGCTAATAGTTAAATGCTAGGCTGAATGCGGTATACGCAATGTGTTTAACTAACAACTAATCAGTGCTAAATACAACTTAGTTATATTGTAAAGCGGGCATGCCCAATAGCTGTCTTTATGTGTGTAAATATATATATATATATACATACATATATATAATATCGTATATATCGTATGGTCGAGAATGTCGTCGAGATGATATCAATATGAAAGCAACAATTGTAAAAAAATCTATATATAATATATGTGTGCGAATGAATGTATGTATGTATGTATGTATGTATGTGTGTGTGTGTGTATGTTTGTATATATATATATATATGTATTAAATATTAGTTACTAATAGTTCATAAACTGTTTGCGCCAAACACACATAAAAAATATTCCAAATCAAAATCACATTAATTAAAAACAATATTCGAATTGACTTTAGAACAAATTCAAATTTTGGTTTTCGATCTAAACTAATCATTCGAAAGAAATTTGTAAAGCGCAAAAAAAAAAAAAACTTTAAAACAAATACAAGCATCACAATCAAAATGTTTAAATTATAAATGGAATTATCAATGAAATGAATATTGCTAAAATTACAAATGAATCATGTGAATTTGTTGTGGTAAACCAAACCGAAATGTTTCGAATACATTTAGAATGTGTTGAATAATTTACTGCAGTTACATACAAATTATATAGATTATAATAATTATATAATAACTAACCGAATATTTCTTTCGAATGATACAATTAAAATTCATATAGTTATATATATATATATATATATAGGCCATCTAATACTCTCAAAGTGCTTCTATGCTATGGCTGTTTGCTAAAATTGAACTGAGATATGTGTTAAATTCGAAGTTGGATTGCAGACATAAAAAAAAAAAGAAAAAACAAAAAAAATTGAGTCACATTTAACATTTGAGAATTTTGGCACAGCTTAACACTTAAATGCTTAATCATTGCTAGAGATATATATATGTATATATTTCATATATAATACTAACTAATACTAATAGGTCTGTCTTGGATACATTTCTAGTGTGGCAATACAGTTTAGCAATAGTGGATTAGTTAAATAGCGTATGGCCTTACACAGATACAATGGATTTGTATGCGTATTAACTTAAACTCTACAAATGGAAGAACAGTTGCGTCTTATTAAATGAGGGGGGGGGGGGGGGGGGGGGGGGGGGGGGGGGGGGGGAGGGAACAAAAATCGTGGAAAGGAAATTGCTGTTGTTTCTGTTGTTTTTTTAGGGTTCGAGCAGCTCGAACGCAAGAAAAAAAAACAAACATGTTAAAAATATTTAAAATAATATTCAAAATTAAAACGAAAACGAAATACAAATTGCACACACATTGAGATTGTTGTTTGCTTTTTAGTTTTTAAAGGACATGGAAGCGAGAGTACTTTTGTTGTTGTTGTTTGTTTGATTGATATTGTTGTTGTTGTTGTTGTTGCTGTTGTTCTAGTTGCTGGCAACTGGATTCAATCCGTTACGCCCAGATGCACCAACTGCTGCATGGTGCGCTGCAAATAGGTGGGATCTGGAAACATATTGAACTGCGTCTTATGATCCACACTATTCCAAATGACCACATCCTCACGACCCGTGGTCACCGAACGCCCAATCGAGAACAGCAGACGACGATCAAAGGCGATCTTGAGAAAACGCAACACTTTGCGGCCCAGCGGACAGTCGGGCAGATAGCAAATGCGCGGAAATCCAACGGCAAAGAAAGCTCGTCCCGGATGCGGATGCTCAGCAGTTTGCAGGCCCGAAGCAATGCTAGTATAGAGAGAGAGAGAGAGAGAGAGATGGAGAGAAAGTGAGAAAGTTAAAGCCAACATGATCTAGAAAATGAAAACCACTTACTCGTAGACAATCTGTATGGTATTCTGGCCCTCGTGACCGGGCAAACTTTTGCTTATGATGCTCCAGGACATGCTGCCAATGGGCTGATTGCCCACCTTCTCCCCATAGACAATGCCACACACGGGACACTCAATGAACAGATTCTGCTGCAAGCACAAGAGTGATAGAGAGAGAGAGATTGTAAAACATAAATTAGAGCGAGTTAGCATGCGTGTTTCTATGCACTAAATATGGAATATATAAGATTATGAATATATAAATATTTCTCTCGTGATATTCGTTATTCTACTTATTGTGCTACATTCGTAAATGTTTTACTGGCTGTAAAATTGTCAATATTTGTATGGACTTTCTGATCTCTATCAAGCTTGTTGGCTCTTAAAGCCTCTAGGAAGTGCTTCTAATTTCTTAAGCTTCTGTGCGATTTACCTAATAAATAAAATAAATAAATAGTTTATTAAAATAAACTTTGATAACTCTGCTTTTCATCCTTTAAGATTTCCTAAACGTTTTACTAAGCAAGAAGCAAAATTTCGTATCAATATACTTAAGATATTATTGCCCTTAAGCAATTCTACTTCGTTAAGTATTAAACGTTGCAAGGACTATCAACAGATCAGCCTTCTAATCTAAACTGTCTGTAAAGTAACTTTGCTCAGGCAGCTGTCTAGACCTAATCAGTTTAGACCAATTGGAATGTGCGCGCTTCTCATGTATACTTGACCTTCTCTCTATCGTTCACAAACATTTGGCTCACAATAAGCTTAGTAATTGAATCAGTATTAATAATCGAATGTGATAGAATACATTATTTAGCTCCCGTCTTACCTTATTAAGCTCATTCTGCTGCGCTATGATCATGCCGTTGAGGCACTGCAGATGCATCAAATGCTGGCAGCGACTCAGCGATATGGCAGGATTCTGTGCCGAATGTACCAGCTCCTCCATGCACATGGGACAGGGCTGGGCATTTGGCCACAGCGGCGGCTCGACGACCTTCACAAAGCGCGATATCATATCGCTGGCTGGGTCCACGCCCACAATCGAACCAGCGATTGATTGCTGCTGTTGTTGCTGTTGTTGTTGTTGCTGCTGCTGTTGCTGCTGCTGTTGTTGTTGCTGTTGCTGCTGCTGCTGTTGCTGCTGCTGATGATGATGATGATGTGGCATGGGTAACGGCGGTGGCACCGGCGCCCGCTCACCCAACGACGACAGCGGCAACGACGGCACAAACACCTCATCGCTACCCAGCGAACAGTCGAGCAGATCGTTCACAGATATGGCAAAGTTACGGCTTCGCAGGCTCTCCTTGCTCTCGTGGCTGAGATACGTGGAGACGGTGTCAACGCTCGGCCTGCGACGATGCGACTTGACGCTATTCGTATCGGTATCGGAGACACGCGTACGCGAACGCGATCGATGCGAGCCTAAACGGCTGCTGCGCTGTGACTGCAACGAGCCCTCGGAGCAGCGGCTATGATGGCTATTCATTGAGGAGGTCAGCATGCTCTTGCTGCTGTGCGAGAATTGCGCCTGATGCTGCATCAAGTGGAGCGTCGAGCCAGCCACATTCGAGTTGCAGCCGCCAACAGCTGTCGCCAGATGATTGCTGCCGCTGCTGCTGCTGTTGCTGCTGTGCTTGGTGCTGCTTCCAAAGATGTTCAGATTGTTGAGGATCTGGCGCAGATTTGTGGTGGATATTTCGCTATGTTTCTTGTGCGGCTTGCGTGGTTGCTGATGCTGTGGGTGTTGATGCTGTTGGTGTTGGTGTTGCTGATGTTGCTGGTGTTGCTGGTGTTGATGTTGTTGATGCTGATGTTGTTGCTGATGATGATGTCCGTGCGTGGGCAGCGGATGCTGCTGCCGATGCATGGGCGGCAGCATAGCGCCCATTTTAGGTAGTGTATTGTTGTTTCTCTGCTGCTGCTGCTGCTGCTGTTGTTGTTGTTGTTGCTGCTGTTGTTGCTGCTGCTGCTGTAGATAGTCATGGCCATTGTTATTGGCCTTCAGCTGCAATGCCTGCTGCGGCGTCAACTTGACCAGCGGATATGGCGCCTGCTGTGTGCGCCGTATGCTGCGCAAGGGGCCGCTTGGCTGCCGCATTTGCGTCAAGTTGCAAAAGTTAATGGTGTATGGCAGGCTGATGTTCGTGTTGCACAGATCCAAGGTTTGCTCGCCCTGCAAATAACGATTCTTATTAAATATTCGACATAATTTATATATTTTGTTTTGCCAAGAACTTACGCGCGCCCACGCATCCTCAATAATGCACTGCACGTGCATGTTGTATGGTCGCCAATCACAATTGTTGTCCGCACTGCCTCCGCCGGACCACTCCCATTTGGTGCCCTTGCCCGCTGGGCTGCTGGGCGCGTAGAGCATCCGCCGTACGCCAATTGTTAGCAGGCCGCCAGCCTCCGATTCGGTGTCCGACTCTTGGGTCATGGTGCGCACATTCACATAGTATTGCTCCAGGCTGGGATCGGCGTCGCTTAGCATAACACGCGTCAATTTCTTGGCATGCGCACGCTCCAGGTGCTGCGACACAGCCGGTGAGTAAGGCAGCCATTTACCACCGCGCGACTCAAACTCCCAGACGCACACGGCATGAGTATGATTGATGGCTCCGCCACCAGCGCCGCCTGCAGCAGCTCCGCAACCACCACCAGCCCCATTGCTGGCCATTTTGTGTATATTTGGGCACTCACTTCATTTTGTAACTATTATTGTCTATTTCCATTTTTATTGCCAACATCAATAATAGCTGCGTTTATTATATTAATTTCCTTTATGTGTTTTCTGTTTATGCATTCAAATTCGGCTGCGATCGTTGCTGACACTGCGACACTGCGACGAAGATGGAACACAAAATAAACAAAGAAATTAAAAATGGTGGCCCTGCCTGGGCAGGGGAGGAGTGCACCGCAGTACCATGTCAATCAGTACCTTTTGCTGCTTGCTATTTTGTATTTAAATGTACCAATTGCACCGCACTTTAACGAAAACGTTATTTTAGCTGATCTTTAATTAATTTATATGCTAATTTTAACATTTGAGCGCAAGCGCAAATGCTAATGCAACAGGTAGAATAAATTATAGTTAGTGCAGTGTGAACGTATTTTCAATTGCACTGCATGAGTTTTTAATAAATTTGGTATTTTCTCGCAATAAGTATGGCTGCTAAATATCGAAACAGCATGACATGCAACTCTATTTACGCCATCTACTGGCTATTAACTGGAAACTACGCACACATACAACCCTGGAGCTAGCAAATGTCAACTTTGACAAGCAGGCAACTTCCGCCGCTCTCTCAATTCCTTTACCTTTCTGACGGGCAGACGTAAAGCTGGTCTTTTAAACGACCCGCAAAATAATCTGCTTTTTTTGTTAGCATCGTTGAATAAAACTGCGTGAAAATGGTTGTTAAGAAGGTAAACAATACTACAAAACCAAACAATATCAACATTTCAACTGGAAAATGTTACGCGTCGTGAATAATCTTATATTTTTTTATACCAATTTTTTTATTTGTGTTTTTTGTTTTGTGTTATTGTGCCATACCAAATATACATACATAATATGTAAAGTGCTACCGCTACTACAAATGCTACTATACTATGTGTGTGTGTGTACACTATTAAAAATGAATCAATTTCATGTTACAGCCCAGGCCAAAGAGGAAGCCAGTGACCAAGAAGGTGGCCCCAGCTCCATTGGCTGTGAAGAAGCCCGTGGTCAAGAAAGTTGTTAACCAGCTCTTCGAGAAGCGTCCCAAGAACTTTGGCATTGGTAAGCGATTGCAATTACAATTCATATGCCATAATTTGCTCATTTATTTCTCAAAATTCTGCTTTACAGGACAAAATGTTCAGCCCAAGCGCGATTTGTCTCGTTTCGTGCGTTGGCCCAAATACATTCGCGTCCAGCGCCAGAAGGCTGTGCTGCAGAAGCGTTTGAAGGTGCCACCACCAATCAACCAATTCAGCCAAACCCTGGACAAGACCACAGCCGTGAAGCTATTCAAGCTGTTGGAGAAGTATCGTCCAGAGTCGCCGCTGGCCAAGAAGCAGCGCTTGAAGAAACTGGCCGAAGCCAAGGCCAAGGGCAAGGAGGTTGAGCCCAAGAAGAAGCCCAGCTTCGTCTCGGCTGGCACCAACACCGTCACCAAGCTCATTGAGCAGAAGAAAGCTCAGCTGGTTGTCATCGCTCACGATGTCGATCCTCTAGAGGTAAGCAACAGTCCCTATCTCGCTCCCTCTGCCTATAAACCAGTGGCGGTCATTCAATGATGTTAATTTGAATTTCTTCAACTGAAACGTGTTATTTATTTATTAAAAATCACGTTGTCTGTGGTAAATTGACAGCTGAGCTTGTTCGCACTAGAAATAAAAGAGAACACCTTCCCCTGGAGCACGTGCTGCTTGAAGAGATTGACTAATGGTTTGTTTTCTCTTTTTAGCTGGTGCTCTTCCTGCCCGCCCTATGCCGCAAAATGGGCGTGCCCTACTGCATTGTCAAGGGCAAGGCTCGCTTGGGCCGTCTGGTGCGCCGCAAGACCTGCACCGCTCTGGCTCTGACCACCATCGAGAATAACGATAAGGCCAACTTTGGCAAGGTGCTGGAGGCTGTCAAGACCAACTTCAATGAGCGCCACGAGGAGATCCGTCGCCACTGGGGCGGTGGTATTCTGGGCTCCAAGAGTTTGGCACGCATCGCCAAGCTGGAGCGTGCCAAGGCTCGTGAGCTGGCCCAGAAGCAGGGTTAAGTTGGAGATGTGCAGCAGTTGCAGCAATTATTTTGTATGCCTAAATAGCATATGGACGTCGATTCAAGTAGAGAGTTGATCCCAAATCCATACGAAAAACAACAACAAATAAACATTTAAGTGTACAATTTTTAACTATTTTTTTACTCTCTCAATATGTGTATAAATCTGTGCTAGTGCCGTTTGAACGAGCCGAGTTTAAATACTTGGCGTTCAATAAATTTATAAGTCAAATTAGAGAATTTACATATTTTTATTTGCCACGGAATAGTTGGCCCAACAAAATTGTCAAGTTTTGTAAAATTTTGGCAACTGCACTTAGCAGTGCCATTTTGAGTTAAAGCGGCTTTTGATCACATTCTAGAATCTGCAGGCAGCATCAATTTTATGGTAAATAGGAAATTTGCGTGAATAAATTAAGCAAAATATTTATAAAGCGATATATATATATATATATATATCGATTAATGACAAACAAACATGTCAGTTTTTTGCATAACTAATGTCTTTGCCGGCAAACAAAATTTCTGCAACTAAAAGTGAAATATGTAAACACACTGTTAAACGACTCAATCAATTAAATGGTTAACAGTGCCTTTTTGAGTCCAAAAGCCGTTAGTGTTAATAGCCGCCTAAATTCAAATTTAAAAGGTAAGTCAAGGATTAATTAATAGTTTTGTATATTTAATAAAGATTAAGCAAGTCAAATTTGAATTAGTTAAGTAGAGTATATTATATTTTAGAGCGTTCCGTTTTGATCGCTCGCAGCTTGATGCTCTGAATGGCCTCGTTCAGAATGCTGAGAACCATGTCCACTTTTTCCAGTGTCGCATTCTCGCCCATCAGACCGATGCGGAAGACATGCTCCACTGTGGGACCCAAGCCGCCGCTGATTTCGAGATTGTATCTGCATTAAAAGAAAATCATTTGCATATTATATTCAATTAGATTCGGGTGTTGCTCTTTACTCACTTGCGCATGGCGTAGTCGGCCACCTTGCGCCAGTCGACGCCGAAGGGCACTTTCACAGCATTGACCGTGGGCAGGCGTTCCGGCTCGTGCGGCACAAACATCTCCAGGCCCAGCTCCTCGATGCCCAGCTGCAGCCGCTGCGAGCACTCCAAATGTCTTTGCACTACGTTCTTCAGGCCCATCGCACAGAAGTGAGCCAGCGCCTCGCGCAGGCCGTAGAGCAGGGTCGAGGAGATGGTGTGATGGTAGATGCGCGGCGTGCCATAGCAGCCCCAGTACTGGCCAATGAGTAACACATCGAAGTAGTAGACCTTCGGCTTGCTCTTCCTCTGCTTAATGTGGGTCAAGGCGCGCTTGCTGAACGAGATGGGCGTCAGGCCGGCCGGACCGCCCAGCGTTTTCTGTGAGCCCGTGTATGCCACGTCCACCTTCCACTCGTCCATAAGGAAGTGGGTGCCACCCAAAGAGGCGACCACGTCCACGATCAGATAGCAATCGTGTTGCCGGCACAGCTCACCGATCTCACTGATGTGATGCTGGATGATGCCCGTCGATGAATCGCCCTGCGCCATGAAGAACACGCGCGGCTTATGTGTATCGAAGGCGAAACGAATCTCCTCCAGCGTCAGCGCACGACCAAAGCTTGCCTCCACATAGCGCACATCGGCGCCATACCGACGCGCCATATCCGCCGCCCTGTGGCCCCACATGCCTGTTATGCCCACCAGCACCACATCGTTCTCCTCGACCAGGTTGCACAGAGCCGCCTCCATGCCGCTGTGGCCCGACCCACTGATGCACATTGTGGCGTCGTTCAATGTCTGGAATATGTACTTGATGCCCTCCTTCACCTCGTCCATGATCTGTGTCGAAAAGAAGGAGAGAATTGCATTACAAATGGAATTGCAATTTGGGTAAGCAAACGCAATTGGAAGTGGAATATTCTACTAGGGATATGCTAATTGGCTGATTATGCATCATATATCAATTACTTACAATAGACAAATTACTAAGTACCCCATTTTTGAATGCGTACAGGGTATTTTATAACACGTTAACTATAAGTTCACATAACAGCAGCTGTTATCTTGAGCAGAGCTTTAACATTCACATACGCTGTTAAAGTGCAAGACAGGTTACACAGTACTGTTTAAACACACGCTTAATTGTGATTACGCACATGACTGAATAATTAATTCTTGTTTATGCAAAGCAATCTGTTAACTACTGGACAATGTGACGTCACAATTTTGGCAAATAGTGCGCATATGTTGATCTTTATTTGAAAACGAAGCAATTTTGATTCTGTTATCAGTCAGCAAAACAAAAACAGAAAGTGCGGTTAATGAATGTGTTATTAATAGATTCTACAAATCTAGATTTATTTCTTTATATTTGATTTATTCTAAATTATTTGCTATGAGCGCATATATATTACATGTTCAATAACTTATATTTTTAATTACATCCTTCTACATCTAATATGTTGGGGCTTTTCTATAGATTTACATACATTAGTATTACTAACAAAGGAAAGTTACCTTAGTTATCTTTCTTTGCAAATAGAGACCTTATAGCTCTAGCATTTATTTAGTTTTTGTTTAAAATCTTTGAAAATTATAAATTTTCACTTAAGTTTTTTACTTTCCTTTTAATGTTAACTAACATCAGAAATCAAAATCAGTTCAATATAGAACATACTCTATAATACAGTGCAGTTGATTTTGTGAACGCACCTGTAGACATTCTGGATGCATGTGACCCAGCACCGGATTACTCATGGCCTCCAGGACGCGCTGCGAGCAATTGGATGGACCCGGTCCCATCAACGTTTTGCTGGGCACGAAAAGCGAACGCTTGAGGACAAGTGGCGGCGGCACCTCCATTTCACCAAATATATTTTTTATATTACACTTTTAGGTTGGATGAATTTTGTTTGGAAACTTTTCCACTTTTCTTTGGGGTCTTTATGTAACTCGAGAGTTTGATGTCTTATCACGGAAACTAAATTGTTTACTAAAGTATTAAAATGTAGTTTTGTAGTTTTTCTAGTTAGTTGTTTTGCGTCCAAGTCTAAAGATCCAACTGAAACGCTTCGAGTGCAGTTCGACTGGCTTTATAGCGGCGCACCTTATCCTTATCTATTCAAATAGCGCTAATGAACGCACTTGAAGTGGGGGGAAAACAAAAACAAGATGAGCACATTCTCATTTTCTCTTATCAAGATTACTCTCGGAGTCTTCTTTGAATATATAGGAACATACATATGTACATATATACTTTTCTATATGTATATGGGTATATATCAGCAATGGCCATCCAAAGGTTATTGTGAAATTCAATGAGACTGAGCTGCTGGTGTCTGCATGAGCCGTTACAGTGAACACTAGCAGAGTCTCAGCCACGGACTCATTTGGGTTTCTCAACTAATATAAACACAATATATATGATTTATATGTATGTATGTATGTCTTCTATTATAGCTACGTGTCTCTCAATTCTCTCGCAATAGCTCTTCCTTGTTCAACAGTCTTTGACCAACTCCCTTAACCGATATATATACTTTAATTGTCACTGAGATGGTAACTCAATTAAATATATACATATGCCGTGCCATTATTAGAGTAGGTATCGAAGTTGCTTCCCAAGTTCGCAGGACGCTCGAATTGATACTTCACGAGAGTGAGACAAATATAACTGTTGCTGCACGTTTTCCCTATACATAATATATACATATATTTGATAAAAAAAAATTGTAAATACATGTTAATTATAACCGGAAATATGTTTATATATCAAGTTCTGTCTGCAGTTCAGATTATTGCAAACGTTCGCATTTAAAAGTTGAATTTTCGATTGCAAGTTGCAATGGAATTAACATTTGAATTTTACAGTGCTGTTAACCGTCGCACCAATGTTCGCGCGTAGGCGTTGCCAGATCTTGGCAATTGTTTTGCAAGAAGCTGGCATGCTCAGCAACACGTGCCAACCGTAAACAAAATGCATTTGTTATAATTTCACAAGACTGTCGCATGAATTAATAACAAACATGTCTCGTATTATTGTTAAACAGCTGCCCAAGCAGGTAAGTGGATAATCATAAATGAAGTTAGCCTAAAGTAAAACCATTAAATGGACTGCCTGCACACAGATAAGTGAGGATAAACTACGCAATATATTCGGAACCAAGGGAACGATCACAGATCTACAGTTGAAATACACGCCCGATGGCAAATTCCGGCAATTCTGTTTTGTGGGCTACAGCAGCGAGGCGGAGGCACAGGCGGCTATCAAACATTTCAACAACACCTGCATACAGACGAGCCGCGTGCGCGTGGAATCTTGTGCGGCGCTTGGCAGCGAGGAGAAGCCCCAATCCTGGAGCAAATATGCTAAGGATAGCAAGAAGAATCAGGACAAGCTGAAGGCGGAACAGCCAGCGGCAGCGAAAAAAGCCGACGAGAAAAAGAAAATAAACAAAGTTGATGAAATTCTGGGCAAGCACAAAGATGATCCGGCCTTCCAGGAGTTTATGCAGGCGCATGATAAGACGCGCACGCTTTGGGCCAACGATGCGGGCATTGTTGCGCCACATACTGAGGAGGAGACTATAGACACCAAGCCACACATAAATGTTAAAGTAGAAGAGATATCGGAAGATGTTAACGATGACGCTGATGAAGATGAGGATAACGAAGAGCAGGAGCAAGAGGAGGAAGACGAAACAGTTAAGCTGGCTGAAAAACCCATTAGTGACATGGAGTACATGAAATCCCTGATGGCAGGCAAAAGCACAGCCGAAACCAAGCCAAGCACAGAGCAAAAGATAAAAACGAAAGCGAAAGTCAAGCAGGAGAAAGCTGATCTGCAGCTGTTCACCATCAAGATTCACAATGTGCCTTACAAGGCCAAACGTCAGGATATACTCAAGTTCTTCAAACCTCTCAAGCCCTACTCAGTGCGTCTGCCAGGCAAAGTGCACGGCTTTTGTTACGTGGGCTTCAAGACGGAGCACGACATGGCCAGGGGCATGCTGAAGAACAAAAGTTTCATACTTGGCAAGCAGGTGTTCTTTTCCGATTTCACCGACAAGAACAAGGTGACCAAGGCGAAGAAGTCGGGTGAAGCTCTGGGTGCGAATAGCAATCCGGTAGCCACGGGTAACCCCAAGTGGCAGCAGCAGCAGGACAGCCTGAGCCACGAGGAGAACATATCTGAATCGGGACGCATATTCTTTCGCAACTTGGCCTACACCACCACAGAGGAGGACCTCCTAAAGGTATTCGAGCCATTCGGTCCGGTGGCCGAGATCAATCTGCCCGTGGACAAGCTGACGCGCCAGATCAAGGGCTTTGGCACGGTCACCTTCATGATGCCAGAGCATGCGGTGAAGGCATTCAATGCGCTCGATGGCACCGACTTCCAAGGTCGTCTGCTTCATCTGCTGCCCGGCAAGGAGCTTGACAATGCCCAGGAGGCCGTTGAAGAGAACGACGCTAATCTTTCCTTCAAACAGAAAAAGGCGCTCAAGCAGAAGCAAAATGCGCAGAAGCCCATTGGCTGGAATACGTTGTTCCTGGGCGCCAATGCCGTTGCCGAGCTCCTGGCCAAGCAGTTCAAGATGAGCAAGGAGCGCATTCTGGACACCAGCGAAGGTGGCAGCAGTGCTGCCGTCCGACTTGCCCTCGGCGAAACACAAATCGTTGTCGAAATGAAGAAGTTCCTCGAGGAGGAGGGCGTGCGGCTCAGCGCCTTCGATGAGCCCACACAGAAACGCTCCAAGACTGTGATATTGGTCAAGAATTTGCCGGCGGCCACTGAAGTGGCTGATTTGGCACCCATCTTCAGTAAATTTGGTCCCATCGGACGCATTGTGCTACCGCCCAGCGGCGTCACCGCACTCATCGAATACTGCGAGCCCTCGGAGGCGAAGCAAGCATTCAAAAAGTTAGCCTACAGCAAGTTTAAGAATGTTCCACTCTACCTGGAATGGGCTCCGGAACACACGTTCACCAAGAGCTTGAATGGCGAGACCATTATACCCAAAACGGAGCCGAAGTCCGAGCCTGAGCCAAAGACGGAGCAGGAGGAAATGGAACAGCAGCCAAAGCCCGATCCCGATCCCGTAGCGGAGGATGCCGATGATGAGCCCGAGCCAAATACGACCATATTCCTACGTAATCTTAACTTCAAAACTGTGGCGCAAACGGTCCAGGAGCATTTTCAGCACCTGGGCACTGTGCACACCATCGAGATAGCCAAGCGCAAGGATCCACAGAATCCCAAACAGCTGAATTCTTTGGGCTATGGCTTCATCCAGTTCAAGCGGGCTGACGTTGCGGCACAGGCTCTGAAAGATATGCAACATACCAAGATAGACGGCAATCTGGTGGAGCTGAAGCGCAGCGATCGCGTGCTCAAGTAAGTAATCCTATAATCAAGTTAAAGCAAAAGACACCCATTAAATATTATTCGTATAGGACCCATGACGATGGAGCAAGACGCCGCCAGGTGGCACAGAAGAAGCAGACTGGCACCAAGATTCTAGTGCGGAATATACCCTTCCAGGCGCACCATCACGAGGTGCGCGACATCTTCAAGTGAGTGCCTTAATTATTAGCCGTTTAAATGTGCCACAAATGAATGTTTCCCAATCTCATCTGTGCAGAGCTTTTGGCGAGCTGACATCGCTGCGAATGCCCAAGAAGATGACGCCCGGCGAGGATGCACATCGTGGTTTCTGCTTTGTCGACTACACGACCAAGGCGGATGCGAAACGCGCTTTCGATGCGCTCAGCGCTAGCACCCATTTGTACGGCCGTCGCCTGGTGTTGGAGTGGGCCAGCAATGAGGATCAGCAGGATGTGGACGAGCTGCGCAAGCGTACAGCAGCCAAATTCGATGGCAATCAGGCGGCTGTCGAGGCCAAGCGCAGCCGACGCGCCATCTTCAACGTGGAAAGCAGCTTGCCGGAGCAGGCGGACGACAACGAAGACGACGAATGAGCGAGCTTTATTTTTAAGATGTTTTTAATAATATAGATATATCTAAATGTGTATATAATATAGAGAATTATATAAAAGAGCATTACACATTTGATGTTGAAACGCAATAGTTTTCATTACCCCGATAAAAGATTTATGGTCATATCTGAATTGAAGATGGAAATCTTTTACAACGATTAAGAATTAAGCAAACATGTTGCAACCGGGTGTCATTGACTATATGATAATCTTTCAATGAAAACAAAGGGAATCTTGCTCCCTTGCTACATCGATAGAGATCAATAGAAACGAATCTGTTTCTAGCGTCAACTATAAGAAAATATAGGTTCTACAATTTGCTACGCCTTCCAGTTGGGTATATACGATAAATTTCATTACTGATTCCAAGATATCCCGAAAATTTCCCTTTTCAGAAAAAAAAAAACTTCAAAAAGATTTCTAAATAGAATATATTTTATTTTACGTTTCTGTTTATATAAAAACCTATGTAATTAATACAAAACAAGACGAAAAAAAAAACATAATATTTTTAAGCATACACATACATATATCATCATCATCATCATCATCATCATCATCACCATCATCATCACCATCATCATCAACATTATCATGATCATCATCTTCTTCATCATTATAATTTTTACTTTTAATTTGAAATCTGTTTGCATTTTTAGTAATATAGTACTAATTAGTAATCTGTGTATATATAATATATAATATATATAGCATATATATGTATATACTATATAAATACGTGTGTGTGTGGGTGTATTTGTGTGCTCGTAATATTGAAAATATTTGCCATTTGTTTGCTTTCTTTTCTCAAATATCAATTGTAACCTTGCAATAAGCGGGGCACAGGACAATCTATATATAAGTATCATTTATATATATATATATATATGTGTGTGTGTGTGTGCTATCTTTTGTATAGGTAAAGCATATAGTTTATACTATAAATATATGTATGTATATATGTAAACGAGTAGACGAGCAAAAGCAGTAGCTAAAAGCCTTGATGGGGAAAGTGTGCCTGGACTAGGACCAGCAGCAGGATCAGTGTTGAACACTTGTCTACGCATGTATACATTCTGTAAGTATTTGTGTATATCTCTGTGTGTGTGTGTTTGTGTGTGTGTGTATGTTGGCCCGCTATTGAGCACTGCTTCTTAGCTGACAAATCGCCAGCAGCACGAACAACGCAATTCCCATTTGCCAGCTATGCGCCTGTTATATACAATCATCAGCCAGGGTGTATGGAGGTGTGTTTGTGTGTGTGTGTGTGTTTGCTGTGTGTGAGCATTTGAAGCATAGGGCATATATAGAGTTATACATATGTAAATATTTGTTTGCTTGTGCTATCCCTTCATTGTGTCTAATCCTTTTTGATGCGCGCCTGGAGGAAGCAATAGAGTATGCCCGCCTGGGCCATCACATCAACAGTGCTCGCTGCCAAGGGATCCTTTTGCTTGACCTGCGTCTGGCCAGGACGAAGCAATGTGGGCCCAAACACCATGGCTAGATTGTGCAGCGACATTTTGTTATCTGCCTCCTTCTCGTGCACCCTGTGGAACATTAGATTTAGATATAGAAATAATAAACATATTCAAAGATTTCTCTCTCTCTCTCTCTCTTTATTACCTGATTAGATGATCCAGTATTAGATTGATTGAGGCTTTGTTAGCTTGCGGCAGCTCCTCAAACACCTTGAGCAGCTCATTGATGCGTGTGGCCTCGTTGTTGTTTGTTAGTGTGCTGAATGTTTCGAAGAAGCGTGGATAGAGTAAATCCGTGAACAGCGCCTCCGGCAGCTCACGCAAGAATGTCTTTAGTATGCCCGTCACCGAATGGATGTCCACCTCGCGCAGCAGCTGCTCAGCCTCGTAAGCATCTGTGTAAAAAGAGAATATAGATTACTAGAATGAGTATTGATATTCATATTTTTGGCTGCCGCTAACTTACCCGACTCGAACGCCTTCTTCAGCTTGGCCAAATCGGAGGCAGAGCCACTCACGCGATAGCAACCAACTTCCAGCATTCCACGTCGCTCCACTTCCCGTATGCAGGCACTGATTATGAACGGAGTGTCGCGTTTCTCGCGCCTGCAAGTGAAAATTGGAAATCCATTCTTAGTTAAGATTTCAAATAGAAAATCGATAGTTGACAATCGATTAACTTAATCGATAAATATTGAATCTCTGTATTTGCAAATGAAACTTACTTTAATACTTGACTCATTTTGGCACCAAAGAGCGCGCCTGGCTTGGTACTGCCGCGGCACTGCTCGCCGGGCACAAAACGGAAGGTGGCGCTCAGCTCCAGCGTCTCGCTAAGCTTGAGGTTGCGCGTCTGCGTCGTCTCCGTCAGCCAGCTGCGGCTCAGCTATAACATAGGAACAGATAATCAATTTATATATCAGAGGGAAATCAACTCAAAGCTAAAGCTTACCTTGAGTATGTATTTGGCACGAAGCAGTGGCCGCTCCTTGGCCTCATAGAGCAGCACGCGCACATTCTGGCTGCCCTCCAGTTCGAGCATAAAACTCTCGTTCCACACCGGCGTCTGGCTGCGACAGATCATCTTGGTGGTTGCCTTGCGGAAGTAATGGCCATACGAGTCCACCTCAATGCATATGTACAGATCGGTTGGCTGTTCCAAGCCCTGCAGTCCCTGAATGCCCATATGCAGATCGCCGACGAGCAGACTCTCGTCGTTCGTGTTGCGCATCAGATAGGAGCCCATTTCAGTCTTCATGCCCTTCTGCATGGCCACAATGAAGGCCGTCACCTCCAACGAGTTGATCGTATTGGCTCCAGGCAAATTACATTTTTGCTAAGATTTGAGAGAGGAAGAAAGTCAATATAGTGTTGATAAAAGGAATAAAATATCTGTAATTTTGATTCGGAATATATATATATATATATTATATATATATATATATATATATATATATATAGATATATATATATAGATATATATATATATATATATATATATATATATATATATATATATATATATATATATTATATATATATATATATATATCTATATATATATATATATATATATATAGATATATATATATATATATAGTCTAACTAAATCAACAACTAATCAGCTCAACTATCTCTATCTATCGGCTCACCTTGAGCGACATTATCGAGTCTATCCACTGTGTGCGCTCAAAGTCGGAGCTGAGAAAGAAGGTCATTGTCTTATTGTTGGCCTTGTTGCCCAGCCGCATCACCAAATTGGGCGTGGCCAGCACCAGCTGTGACTCCAGATCGGCCAGTTTGCGTCGATATTTGTCGCCGGTACGCACGCCGTTCGCTTCGAGCGTTAGCTGATCGCGCACCGATCGCAAATTGCGTTTCACTTGCGGTATGTTCGCGGGACTAGATTCCTTGAGGTCCGCACTCGTGTCGGACTCCTCGTAAACGGTGACATCCTTAAGCGGTATATACCATTTGAGCTCGTAATCGATGCGATCACGCCCGAGCGCCTTGTACTTGGCACACGCGATCACATCGTTGAAGAGGAACAAATGCCGCAGCTTGCGATGCCCGTCGACCAGCTCCACAATGAACGAATTGCGCACCATGCGACGCAGATTGCGATTCGACTCGCTGGGCAAGCGCTGATTGACCACATTGAATTGATTGAGGAACATTTGTATGATCTTCTGGGCCTGTCGCAGCGGCTGATGATCCGGATGATTTGGCGGCGTCTCACGCAACAGATCATTAAATACAAGCGCATTGATCTGAACTCGGGCCACCGGCTTGTGCAGCAGATCCTCCAGCGTCAGGGACTGTTCCGTCTGCAGATTCACCACAATTGTGGAGACGATTTTCTTGAATTGCGGATTGTTGGCGCTGCACTTCTTCACCGTGTCGATCGCCTGGCCATAGTTGTGCAGAAATGCACTATACAGATCGAACATGTCAGCCAGGCGCTTGAAGGGCTCCCCAATCAACACATCGCCGCCCTCGTGCGCCACAATCGTCTTCAGATCGCCCAGAAAACCGGTGTGCAGTTCGTGCAGTTCATCGATTTTAAAGAAAATCGTATTCTCCTCCTCCTTCTTGATCACAGGCTGTGATGTGCCCAGCGTGGCGTGTATAGCACGCTTATACTAAAGGGGCAAGTATAAGGGAGAAGCGATTAGCTATAGATATGTTTAGAATATATAGAATACTCACCTGTAACATCTTATTCAGACATTCAACATAGATCGTCTCGCTGTGTATGATGGAGCTCAATATAGAGCGTATCTTAGCGCCACGCGCATTGCCCGATAACTAGAGAAATGTAGAAAGAGGTACATTAGTATATATATCTCACGATTCCATAAACTCTACAAATTGTGATTGTGTTAGCTACAGAATGATTGCATGAAGGGCATGTGCTCTAGCTCTAACCCTTGCACCACTTTTGATAGACAAGAAGATATATATAACTTTATCTTTATATATATACATATTTAGTTTGCTTATGAATTGCATGGGATATATATTTATACACATATAGCATGATTTGTTTTATAATATGCTCTGTATAAACTGTTCAAAAAGTAGCGCGAACTTTGAATTTTCGCGCGTTACGTATATCAATTTTCGACTCTTTATTATGTTATTATGTTTTGTTTAGTATCATTCACTTTGTAGTTTCGTGCACTTTGAATATACATATATTAGTTTCAATTTTGACAACTTGAGTTTCGCTCCTCTTTAGCCTACTCGAAATGATGTTGAATGGAATCTGTATAATATGATGCTACATATATCGAAAGGTGCCGAATCGGGTCCCTTGTGACTTCTTCTTTTTAATCCAGCAGAGCTGAGGAGAATCATGAAAGGTGCTTCCAAGATGGAGATGATGGTACGAAACAGAATTGATTGGAAAAATAATGAATAGAGATATACAAAATTCGTGATACTTATTGAACAGGAGCCTGGAGAGATAGGTATATATATATACAATCTAAACATATATGTAAATTGAGTTGGGTATATATACATACATACATATATTATATACACATACATATATATTTTGGTACTTTATAAAACGAGTTATATACACATGACATAGACAGAGATAGCAAAAGAGAGCGAGCGAGAAGGCGATTGAGTGTAGTAGAGATATAGTATAATACAAACACACAATGCAACAACCATAAATTGAATTGAATTAGGACTATATATAACATAACGATTAATGCCTAGACATTGTTTTTCCCAATATTATTAACATATAGATGATATATAATACATAAAGTTAACAGAGTGAATGGAGAAATTCACTAAGAAAAACAAAAAACATTCAGTTGCAAAAAGTAAGGATATAAATTTATACATATATATAAATATGGGTCGGTGGGTGGATGTGTGGGTGTATGTACAGTGTATATTGTATATTGTGTATACGAATTGGTAACAATAAACGGAACATGTAACAAAAGGAAGACAACAAAACAATAGCAAAGAACAAAGGGAAAAACATTGAACAAGCACATTCCAAGAGAACAACAAAAAACAAAGCAAATATATATATAGTTGGATAGAACTATACATATATATAGAACATATGTACAAAGAATTATATATACACATATATCTACATATATATGATATACAGATTTATAAAGAGCAAGGCTAAGCCTCGAATAAGCTGGGTTTTATTCCGGTACTCACGAGTATCGCCGAAACTAAGTTCTGTTGACAAAATCAAAAAATTCAAAAATCAAAGAAAAAATAAAGATTGAAGATAAAAAAAAAAGAAAGAAAGAAAAAGAAATCGAAAATTCGTTGTTAGTAAATATTCAAATATTAGTTACAATAGAAATTATCAATATTATGAATATTATTGTTATTAATATAAATATTAATATTATTTTGCATAAATATAGTATAATCGGCGCAAAGCTCTTAAGCATTCTGAACAACAAAAAATCGTAAGCTTTTGATCAAATTTAAAACGCAAAGTCTTTAGCTCTTGGCGCTTGATTATATAGTTAGGGATCATAGATTTTAGATTTAGATCTGATCGAATTTATAATTTTTTCTATTATATTATGATCCATGACCTATGAAATATGTAACTGATAAGATATATATCTTTATGATCTATATTGTCTATGACTGCTGTACAATGAGATCTGTAAGATTAATTCGATGTAAAAGATAAAACTCAAACCAAACTTTGAGTTTGAGATATAGCAAATTAAAGGTCTATACCATTTATATAACTTATTAAATCTATAAGATTTATAAGAGCTGAGATATAGATTAGAAATCTATAGGATAAAAAAAAACCTATACAAACGATACGATCTATAAATACTATATAGTCTATGAGGTAGATCTATATAGATCTCATGATCTAAAGCATTTCTGTGACCTATGAAATCGATAAGATCATTGAGATTTATGTGATTTAATCTATAGAATCCATCCTATAGAATCTATTTAAGAGAACTTAATACGATCTATAAATACTATATAGTCTATGAGGTAGATCTATATAGATCTCATGATCTAAAGCATTTGTGTGATCTATGAAATCAATAAGATCGTTGAGATTTAAGTGATTTAATAAATCTATAGAATCCATGCATCCCATAGAATCTATTTAAGATCTATTAGAGCTATCAGACCTTTCAGATTTTTTATGTCCAACGGATCATTAAGATCAACAATTTATCTACCTATCTATATATCTATTTTCCTATACAATTTATAGATGTTTTGATATCAGATGTTTTTCAACCCTTTGCTCAAATTTCAAGCATTTTAGAATTGATGTTGCCTCTAAGACTTGCGGCAAAGATCTGTGGCAACGACTTCGAATAAGTGCAGACTGCATAGCCAACTGGCTGGAAGTGCCCACAGAGCAGAAGACGTTCAATTTGCATTCATTGAATTCGATTTTCGAATGGCACTTTGAAAGCTCCACTTGAATTGATCGAAACAAAGGGAAGGAAGACTCAGCTGACGCATGCAATTTGGATGCAATTAGTCAGAGTTAACATATGCCCAGCGCAGGTGTGGGCGGTGAATGGTCGAGATGTTCGATTATGGCTTAGTCATGTCAACTGAAATGCTTGCATCAGCGGCAATTAGACAAAAGCAATTAGCTGTAAATTTGTCGCACATACATATGTAGGTATATCTTAGACCCTATAATATAGACCTAGGCTTAGTCAACTATATACTATGTGGACCCAAGTAGGCCAGCCAACGAACCTTGCGTAGGGCGCCCGGTGTCTGTGATGTGGATGTGCCCTGCTGTTGTTCGTCATGCGAGATGGTGCGCAATATGGGCGGACCCTCGTATTCGCCATCGCTGTCCAGTGAACTGGAGCGCGTCTCGTTGCTCTGGCTGATGGTGGAGAGAATCGAGTTGAGTTAGGAGTTGGCATTATTCCATCTGTGTACTTACATAAAATAATCAATGTTCACATAGTTGGAGGTACGGCCTGGAGATTCGGGATCCGTTACGCTCGTCTGACTGCTCAATTGGGCCATGGGCAAGGTGCTGCCCGGCGTGGACAGATCGTCGCGACTAGACGAGGAACCGGTGCGGCCGGGCTTTATGAACACGTATTCCCCATCGCCATTGTCCAGCGGCACGCTGTCATAATAGGGTTCATTGTCCGCCTGCTGGGCCGCCTTGGCGCTGTCCGAACTGAGCGAAGACACCGACTCATAGCTCTTGATCTGAACAAATGAGAAGATATGTGATATATGAATGAATTGATGAATTGTTGGAGTGTTAGTGTTTGCTTTTACCGCTTCCGATATGCCTTGTGATGCGAGCGACTCCTTGGAGCCGACGCTACGCTGCGCACTGGCCGGCATCTCGGCATCGCTGGCCTGCAGAGAGACGCGCGACTTCTTCTCCAGGCTGCTCGTCGAGCTGCTGTCCGCTGCTGCCAACTTGGCGGTCTTGTTGAGGCTGCCCGTTGGCGAAGCGCCAACAGCGGCCGTACTGCGTCCAGCTGGCGTCAGGGCACGTCCCGGCGTGGAAGCAGTTCGTCCCAAGCTGCCGCCATTGCTATTGCTATTGCTATTGCTATTGCTGTTGCTATTGCTGTTGGCATCGCTGCGCTTTGCTCCATGCTCGAGACTATCTGTCTTGCCAACCATTTTGCGTCCAAGCTCCTCCATCAGCTCGGGTGTGTTCGCCAGCTTGCTTAGCTCTGGCGTTGTCTTTCGATTCGCTGCATATTTCGACTCCAGATTCTCCGATGACTTCTGTCGCAAGATATCCGATGGCTTTATATTCCGCTCCAGCGAACTGGCCGGACTCTCGCCGGAACTGCTACCCGGCAACGGCATTGCACTGCCCGCATAGGGTGTCTCACGCTTTGGCGACGACGACAGCAGCTGCTGCTGCTGGCTGGGAATGGTGGGCGGCTCGACGCGTCGTATGTTCTTTGGCGGCGGTCTGCAATAGAACAGGTGATGTGATTGCGTGCGACAACATTGTGGATGACTCTATCAGTGGTTTATATCTAATTAGCTCTTTTTTTATAGAGTTGACCCCAAACCGAAGTCTAGCCATTAAAGAGCCACAAGGTTTACTTCAACTTATCAGCTGGAAACATTTATCATATTCGGATCATATCAGACTGATCAGTATGGGCAGGTGGCCATTTACAATAGACCTATAGGCCTCTACCTTATCTAATGTGGGTTCTATCCATAAGCCAAGAATGAATCGACTTTCCCTAAGTTAAGATCAATCCAATTATCAGTCGAGTCTTGAGCAAGTTGCATGAATATAGGGTAGTACAGGGTAAACATACTAAAAAAATCCTATGGTCTATTGCAATCTCAATCTCTTGAAATCAATCTAAGAGCTGAAATTTAACTAAAAATATAATCAATTTAAAAGAATTCCTCGATAGGAATATATTAAATAAATATATATCTAGGGATCTGTAGTCGAAATATGTGATGAATTAAACATTTTGTTTTTTCTAACTTCAAGTTCACATCGATAAACCAAGAATAATGGGCCCATTATAGAACTCGAACAACTACAGATATTTAAATTCGCTTTCATGATTTAAGCCTGTTGCAATTGGGCTCTAGTATTCCTGGTTAAGCTACTCTATTATAAGCCTTTTCCTACTTCTTGTCTATCCAAAGTTAATCCCAAAACTCACCTGGGTGGCATTTTCTTTTTGGCCTCCAGATGTGCGGCATACGATGAGGCGGACATGGCGGGCGATGTCATTGATGGTGACAATGGCGGTGCCGTGGCCTCCGTTCCAGCGGCCTTGCTGCGCTCCGGATAGCGTCCGAATGTGGATGGTGGCGTGGGCGCGTTGTCATTGTGCCCCAAAGCCGAGGCGACATCATCGTGATCTTTGTCCTTGGCCTCCTTCACCTCGATGACGGTGACGAAGTGTGATGTGGACTTGCGCAACGGCTTCGTCTGCTGCTCCATATGTATCCCGCTCGCCTCTGTCTGACCAGCTGACTCCTGCTTCAGCTGCTGCTTACTGCTGCTGCTGCTGCTGCTGCTGCTGCTGCTGTTGTTGTTGTTGTTGTTGTTGTTATTGTTGCTGCTGCTGTTGTTGATGCTATTGTTGCTGTCGTTGGGCCTTTGTTGTTCGTTGGCTTTCTGAGCGCCACTGCCAATGGAGGCCGCCAGCTCAGTGATGCACTGCTGCAGCGCTCCATTGGCATCCTTCTCATTACCGCTGTCTTTTTTATCCTCGCGCTCGAAGCTGTGCTCCGTAAGACTGCGCTTGCCCGTCGGCGGGGCCGAGCTCAATCCGCTGCTCAATCCACCCCCGCCCTCATTCTGTGTGTGTGTGTATTTGTTGTCGGTGCTGAGCGAGAGCCTGTCCTTGTCCTTGTCCTTGTTGGCCGATGACGCAGACGATGCCTCGCGCAGATTCAAACTAGATTTCTGCAACAGAAAACAAAAAGTTTGTGAATAAATGTTCTAGTGGGTGAATGCAGTTCAACGTGTATGTCAAAGACTCTTCAGAGATAGGAATAGGATATAGTACATATATAGATTGGTAAACACATACACTTATTTATAGACGTACATAGATAAAGATAAAGATATAGTGATAGGGTATAAATGGGACAATGATACATATAATACAATATATATATATCACTTTAGACATAGGACTAGGACATATGGGATAATATATTAATAATCAATATGAGCTATTCATATACAACAAAGCATACCAAAACAAACCAGAATTTAAATTACAAACTTTTTTAAATGAGTTGCTTAAAGCCAAACTAACCGAAACTAAGTAAAGCATTTTTTTACTACTTGATGATGCGCCCTATGAGTTGTAACGGCACTTTTAATGACAGCCCCAGTGAACACAGATGTGTTGTTGGCCAACTTAGTCAGTTAGAGAAGAATGGAAATGCCCAAAACATGTGGCTCAGCGCAGATTAATTGACGTGAATGGCAAAGTGGCAAGTGAATAAGAATGAATAATGAATGTCTTGAATAGCTTTAAGTGAGCAACGTAAGCTAAATATACTAAGAGAACAGGCAACGAATTACTTTAATAAGAATGTTTAGCAAGAGAGATGAAAGCAATATGTAATGTGTAAATTAATTTTAGACTCTAGTTAGCTTGTAAACAAACTCTAAATATGTATCTGAATTCCCTGTCATCGAGACTGCACTGCACTCAATCAACGCTCAATTGAACTGGTTCAAATGTCAACAAGGCTCGACTCAATCAAATTTCAGCTCCTCTATCTCTCTCACACACTCTGCAGAAACTGCAAGCTCTTGGCAGGTAACTAAATCGACTATTACGCCCTACTCCCACCCATCAAGGCTTGCTGCTCTTTAGAGATTTTACAGTTAGATTCAATATACTTCAGAAGTCAACAGGTTCAGCTGAATCAAGTTCACATTGCAAGAGTTCAAAGATCCTCTCTTTCTCTCTCTCTCTCTCTCTCTCTCTCTCTCTCTCTCTCTCTCTGCCACTCTATCAAATGCCAAAGAACTCGTCAGAAACTGAAAGCTTTTCAGAGCACTGAGTGCCACGCCCCAACCTTACCCTGGCCTCTTCAATACGCCTACGCCTTGGTCATTTGCTTAGGCAGAGCACGTAACGCATTTCTCTAACACGTTGAGCGGTTCCATTAAAAGCGACAAAAACAACAACAAGTGGCAGAAGCAAACAACAAAACAGAAAAAGAAAGAGCAAGAAAAAGAAGCAGAAAAAATCAGACAAATAAGCCAAACTTTGCGTGGAACGTGTGCGTGTATCGGAGCATATACAGACATACATATAAATACGTACATACAAACATATGTATGCTGTACATAGTGTACGCCTTTTTTTTGGCTAAATTGTTTTTGGCTGCGAAAAAAGTGAAACTACAAGAAAAAAATTTAAAAAAGAGCAACTTTTTAATTTGGGTTTTTTATTTGAAGCCAAAATAAAGAAAATTGGCAGCAAAAATTGAATTTGTTGAGCTTATTTATTTGAAATGCAAGAGTAAATGTAAGTGTGTGTGTGTGTGTGTGTGTGCTTGTGAGAGAGACGTGTTTGACGAAGTCTGCATGTGTGTATGTGCGTTTCGGGGGTGGGCCTGGGCCAAGCAGCAGCCGGCAACAGCTGTACGTGTGCATGAGTGTGTGTGTGTGTATGAATGTGTCCAAGCGAAGCGAAGAAGAAAGCGTGCAATAAAAGTTGACGGCGAAGGTCGTACACACACGCGCCAGAGACACAATACACGCACACATGACAATCCACACGCACTTGGCAGCAAACTCATGCGAGATGTTTGAGAGCTGAGCTCAGCTCAGCTTTTGGCTGCACTCTATCTTTCTCCCTCTCACTCTCTCTCTCCCTCACTGTTTTGCTGCCCCTGGGGCATTCGTGTGCGCCATGTCGATACAATTATTTAGCATATTTTCAATCAACCAACACACACATACACATTGACACGCACACTTAGCTCAACAAAATGTTATGAATGTGAATCATGCTTGGCGGCGCCAAACTCTAAAACAACAAAAAAAAATCATCCACATTCAATTGTTTAAAATTGTAAAATATTCGGAGAAAAGTAAATTTAAAGTGGTTCATAGAAATGTTTAAATGCTCAAATATTTACATATGCAAGGAAACTGACTATTTAAACCATACAGAGTTGTTAACATACAGATATTTTTAGGCATTTATAATTATCGCTTGCTTTTATATATTTATTTATATTTATAATATATTTTATTTTATGTGTGATTATTCTTAACTCAAGCTGTTAGATAATATTTGTAATGAAGCAGTCTAAACTTTGCTGAAAAAAATTAAATATTCTCAATATAACATTTTCGTGGCTTTCAGAATGTATGTATGTATATTTGAGCCACTGTCAATTTCTCTTTTAGGCAGATCCCGTTAGACTTCTCTCTTGTATTTAATGATACACACACATACATACATATGTATGTACATGTATGCATGTTAAAGCGTGTGTAATTGCTCTGTAACAGCGCATCTTACAGCAGCTTAGCGGGCAATTAACAGATACACACATACATATGTATGTATGTATTTGTTCTATGTTCAGCTTTTCTTCTATGTATGTTAATCACGTGTAATTCAAAACAAATGCAAGCCGACTTCTTACATTTAACATGACTTGCACTAAAATACCATTGCACTTGAAGTACATAATTATGTATTACCAAAAACAATTTGTTTAACAGCTAGTTACTACATATATGTTTTATTTTTTTGTGTCTGACATTCAAAAATTATTGATTAAGACATTTCGCTTGAACGCGAGGTAAAAATACTTTTGCTAATCAAAAGGTTTTAATCAAATATTTCCTTTAGCCAAAAACAGCAAACACGACAAATGTTTTCCGTCTAAAATATGCTACACAGTTAACTATCTCTCTCTCTCCTCTCTGCCTCTTTCTCGCTCATTTTCTTCAATTTGCTTTTGCAGTGCACTTTACTAAGGTCTAGTGAGTCGCTGCCTTGATACAGGCGCTTCTACTGATACCACACACAAGCTGCTTATCAATGCGAAGAATGGCGTAGAGATTTGGATTTGTAGTCGACGTCGTTGTCGGCCTAAAGAGAACTGTAAAAGAAGGGCGCTGCGAACAAACAGATATTACTTATGAATGTACATATGTATGCGCGTATATTCATACATACATATGTATGTATGTATGTGCATATGCATATGTGTGCGTGCTTTTTGAAGTGTTTCACTTTACGGGTTTTGCTTTACTCTCTTAACGGGTTCTTAGTTACTTAGCTACTTGATACCAATTAAATTGTAGAGCAAAGGGTTTCAACTGATCTACATCTAGTTGGAAAATATGATTTTTCATAAATCGAAAATATTTTACTCTACTAAGATACATATGAATTTAAACAAATACATATTTATAACTTAAACATTTGTCAAAAGAGAAACATTTGAATGGAACAGTTGTTCTGTCTAGTATTACAGGGTATATTTCAGTTGCTCACTTAGTAAAATATCGCTTTTGTTTTTATTTCAAGACCCATAATTTGCGCTTTTGTGTGAGTGCGATAAGTTTATTGATTTTAACTTGTGATAAATACAACAAATTCATTTCGCTTTGTTGTCGCCGTAGACTCACACACACACACACACACACAACCATAGACAATCACACACACACACACTGACTGAATACGCACCCCTCTGGTCCATAATTTGAACTTCTCTTTGAAGGAAGACATACTCCTTACAGCAGCGCCGTCAGAAGCAGCAGTGGCAGCAGCAGCGCCACTGTTTTTGCTTCTTCCACTCTCTTTCGCAAACAGATGCTCTCTCGCTTTCTGTTATTGTTGTTGTCGTTGCTGTTGATGTGTAGCCCACGCAATTGCAAATTGCAAGAGCGAACGGAACGCAGCGACACGACGCGATACACGACACGATACGAGGGGAAGCAATTGATAGCCGAGCACCGCCCTGCGACTGGCTGGCTGGCTGGTTGGCTGCAACAACAATAACAATTGCAAATTTAAGGCTAAACGGCAACGGTGTTTGTGACGACGGCGACGTCGACGCTGACGGCAACTACGACGCAGACGTTGACGTTGAAGTTGACCACGAAATTTGAGTCAACCGAACACGTTAAAAAAAAAAAAATAATTAAAAAAAAAAAAAAAACAACAACACGCTCGCACGCCCAAAATTATGGTTTAGGCCGAATAAAAAAAAAAAAAAAACATTCGCACTTTATACCGTTGAAATTACTTCGTTTTGCTACTCTTTATTTACGTAATTTGCGCACTTTCAACTGTGTTTCACTGGAAACTGAACTCTTTTATAATGCAAATGCAGAGAGATTGCATGGAACTTCTTTTAGTTCAGTTCAGCTCGGTTCAGCTCAGTTCTTTGTTGCTTCACATGCGTAGCCCGCGTTGGCGGCGTTGATTGCGATTGGGTCTATAGGGTGGAGTGTGGAGTATGCGGGTGTGCGTGTATGCATATGTGCATGCATACATATGTATGTGTATGTGTATGTGTATGTATGTGGGAAGGGGTCTATAAACCACCTGAATGGATGGCTACAACATTGACCGTTTGACGTTGGTGCCCGCTTTTGAATGTTGTTATTCACCGAAACTAGTGACTACTGCCGACTGGCGGCGATTCGCCGTTGCTCCGGGTGCCAGAATCAGTCGAAGTCAGCGACGACGACGACGACGACGACGCGAAAACCGAAAAAAAAAAAAAAACAGCTCACATACAGTCACACAGACAACATGAATAGAACAAATGGATGTGTGTGTGTATGTGCGTAGATAACGGGCGAAATTAAAGATATCGAAGTGGTAGAACAGACGAACCCTACATAGTTAAACGAACGGACTGAGTCGTCCGTACGGTGCACACACACACACTTACACACACACACACTCCGACACAAAGAGAATGCCAGCTGTAGGTGCAGTGGGGGGAGCTGGGGGACTGCAGGAGCGAATTTTTGGGTGAGCAGCGTCATCAGCGGAAACTGTTGAATATCATTTGACGCTGCAGATGCCTAGATAATGGCATAGACAAAGTCTAGCCGCCGAATGAACTAGTTCCAGGTTCAAGTTCAAGGTGATGGTTCAGCTGTAAAACTAATTCATTTCACAGTCCTCTTGGCCAACAGTGGACGATTCCAACAAGTCGTATGACATCAAAAAAGAACTAGTTGCCAATTGTTCCAAAACTAGTTTCAACTTCAGGCCCACCATGATTCATCAAGAATTTAAAATTACAAAAATGAACTAGATTTGACTAAAAATAAATTTAGTTTAATTGTACCATAAAGCGTACGAAATTACACAAACGCACAAAAGAACCAGTTACGCATAGGTGTTGTAGACTGTTGTTCAGCTATTAATCAGCTAACCAATTGCCATTACAGGGGCTTTCATTGGGTGTCAATGGCTGAGTCAATACGACTACGCTGCTCAGCAGCTGCGCTAGCTAAACTGATAACGACTGATAAGGGGCGAACGGCCAATGAATGGCTGAGCACAGGGTGCCCGGCCCCGGGCCCGCCCACATTTGCCAATTGCTGTGCGCCTGGTGAATGCTAACGGTTAACGCAATCAGCAGCCGTTACTTGCCGCAAGATCAAGCAACAATAACAAAATTGATAACCATGACAATACAAATAGTAACAATAACAATAATAATAATAATAATAATAGATTAATAAACCATATTAAGAACAATATATGTATGTATATATACATATACATATATCTCTTGTATATATTTAAAAAGCATTACAAATACTTACGTAGTCTTTGTCCACGCCAGCGCCTGGGCCTGCAGTTGCACCATTGGCAGCGACGCCGACGCCGCTGCCAGTGCCATTGCCACTGCTGCTGCTGGGCGATTGTTGGGATGCTGTTGGATTGCCGGTGGCCGATTCGAATAGCGCTGTCGGATCACCGCCAGATTCACGATATTTCTCAACGTCGGAGAGCAAACGCTCCAGATACTCGACGTAGAGCGTCTCCTGTTCCAACTCCTTGCTTAAGTCTGTGATTTTTTGCTTATGCCGTTCGAGACTGCCGCGCACATCCTGTTCCCAGTCATCGGATAGGGAGCTTTGTGGAAACCGTTGCATCCACAGGCGTTGGAAGTCATCGAACACGCTCATTTTATAGCGTCGGCGGCCAGCAGCAGCTGCACCAGCTGTGTTTCCCCCTTAGTGATTTTTGTAACTGCTGCGGCTGCCGCTGCTGCGCTGCTTACTTTGGTGAGAGCGAGAGATTTAACTGCGGCTTAGAGCTTGAGCTTTTTATGTAAGACGCGCCAGTTGTGCGTTACGTTACGTTGCGTTGCGTCGCCCTGGCCTGCCTGTAAAGGTGTGTGCGTTTGTGTATGTAAGTAAGGGAGTGAGCGAATGCATGTTTCCATGTGTGTGTGCATGTGTGCATGCGAGTGTGTGTGTGAGACTGACTGCATGCAGGAGAGCAAATGCGCGCTCTCTCTGCATCCTGGATCAACAACAAAAACAACAGTAGCCGTAGTCAACGAATCATCAACGGCAACAACAGCAACAGCAACGTCTCGAAATCAACTACAACAACAAGAACAACAACAACAACAACAACAATAGCAGCAGCAGCGAGTGCATCACGACTTTTGAAAGGTTTTCAGTTTCAATTTTGTGATTCTCTTTCTGTTTCGGTTTCTGTTTCTGTTTTGTTCTTATGCTTTGCCTGTGCTGCTGCACTTGTAATTGTTGTTGTGCATGTGTTTGCGTGTTGTTGTTGCTGTTGCTGCAGCTACTGCTGCTGCGCTGCCCTTTCTTATGCGTTTGTATGATGTGTCTGTGTGCAGCTGCAACGGGAGATGCTTCATTTATTTTTTTATTTTTTATTTCTTCTTGCTTTTAGTTTTGGTCTTAGCCAAGGCCATGAAGTTTTTGGCTACGTTGGAGGCGCAGACGCATTCATTTTGTTCAGTTTTCACGCACACACAACACACATATACACATACATATGCAATTTTAGTGGCAGCGCCGCTCCTGCTTGTGGTTGTTGCTGTCGTTGTTGTGACTGCGCCCCTGCCCATACCACAATCGCACTTACAGATGCAGATCCTTTTTTGGGATCGACCGACGCGCGGTTCAATTTTTATATTGTTTTATATGCCATTTCACTTTTTATTATTTAATTCCAATTAGATTTCGCTTCGTAAAAAAAAAATAACTTCGCACACACATACAACCGACAACACGTACGAGCAGATGAGAAGACATTTGCATATACATATGTATTCATTTGGATTAGGGATGTTAAAGCACACCGATGTGTCTCAGATATATCGATAAGTATGCTCTACGCTAAAATGCCATAACGGACAAGTCTTTTCAAGCACTGGCTACGAAAATTCGTATCGATTATTTTTTACATTTTTTATTATTTTCGAAAACATTATTAAAAGTTCAATTTAAGAAATTAGTCAATACAACTTAAAATACCAAAAAAATGTAGAACTATATATTTTTAAGTTAAATTTAAATTCAAACTTTCAAATCTTAAAACTTAAGAAAATGCACAGATTTGCCAACACTGAAATAATACAAGAGCATCGCACTTTCGTTAGTATCGGACATTTTTGTATATTTTGCACAGGTTTGTTGTAACGGATTTGAAAAGTTTTGTGGAAATGCTTAAAACATTGAATGTTACATATGAATATTGAGAATTATACCTTAGATATTTAAGTAACAGTAATAATTTGGCAAGTACCTGTTTCCGCCCATTCCTATAAAACAATTGAAAATTTGATTGAAATATGGATTTCAAATGTCCCTCGAGCTTGCGGATGCAACATGGGGTATCGATTATAAACAATCTAAGCAGTTGATTAATCGGCTTACCACCCACGCATGTAGTGCTGGTTAATGAAGGTTGTTCTCTCTTGAGAGCCAGTGGGGGCCGTTACTTTTTAAATTAAACTAACGATTTTTATTGTGAGGCAAATAAATAATAGGAGAACAACTGAAATAAAAATAAATCCAGACAGCACTAATGAAAGATAATGCTATCAACTGTACCTCTTGCCTGAAAACAATCCAAAAAACTAATTAATTTCAGAGACCGGCTGTCTAATCTATAGCCCAGTACCAATATTATCGAAATAAGTATATTTATATATATATATATATATATTGCTAATGGAATGGTTGGTAAACAGTTTAACAACTGTGAACCGATTAACAAATAATTTCAATAAACAAATCAAAGTTGCCCTTAACTTTGGGTTTGCGCCTTATCTTAAAGTAGATAAGACATAGTATATCCATACATTACTCTCTCTCTATATATTTACGTATATGGCATGGATTTGATTTGACGCATGATTGCACAAATATCTGGTATTTTCGCACTTTATCGGCCGAATTCCCTTTGGTTTTTACCTTCAGCCTGCCAGAACTCTCCAACTTCCAAGATCTCGCAATGACGAAGCCAATTTATATATTTGGGTTTAGCAGACACAAATAGCTAATGGCATTTATCTCTTATCATTGCCGGATATGGATTCGAATATCACTCTTTCGGCCCGTATATAAAGGCCACAATCGCCAGTAGTTTCTCCTCATAAACTATAAAAACGGATTTGATTCAAGCGCATAATTTCATCAATTTTTTTATTGCAAATAATTTAAGTGATATTTTAAGAAATAAAATAAAATTTTAGTAACAACAAAATGTCGTAAGTGAATATATGAAAACACTTTTTCTACACATCGAATTAAAGTGTGCGTGTGTGTGTGTGTATTGCATATATGCTATATAAAGAAGTGAAGTGAAAGATCAAGAAACTATATATAATGGATTCGAAACTATATTATTTAGCATACAGCATTCTGGAATACATAAAATAAAGCTTTTATCCAATAAACTCCTTCAGATATATTTATTCTTTCACCTAATTTTTAACATATCATCATCATATCATATCGTGTCATATCATAAGTAGTCTTATAGAGCAAATGTGTTCATTAGGTCTGTTATCTCTTATCTATCCATTCTCCATTCTCTGATTTTCCATACTTCAAATGTATTATGATCATATCATATGATATCCTATCGTCATATGATATGATATAATGGCATATAATAGTCGGATATCGTTTAATCTTATATGCGTCATATATCATATTTCATCGCATATATATTATCACACTCATGAGCAGTTTGATATCCAAACTCTTGGATTACATATTTTCAATCTCTTATGATCACATCATATGAATACTTTCCTATCTTCATATCATATTATGATTAGATGATTAGATGATTAGATCAGCTCAGCTCAAATCGACACCTTATAAGTGCATAGCTAATCTCTTTTCATATATGTAGGTGATTCCATTTTATTTGTATCTCCCAAATTGTTTCAGGAATTGCTGCAAGAAATATGCAGTCATTTGGATAGTGCTGGTGCTGACGGTAGTAGGCCTCACGCTGGGCCTGCTCTTTGGGCTGAGCAATGAGACGGAGCGTCGTCGCATTGGGGCCGTTGCCTCCAATGGCGTTGGCTGTGCCGAGATCGGTGGCACCATGTTAGATGAGGGTGGCTCGGCCGCAGATGCAGCCATTGCCACCATGCTGTGCGAGGGCGTTGTGCTGCCGCACAGTCTAGGCGTGGGCGGTGGCTTCATTGCCACCATTTACACCAAGGAAACGGGCCACATGAAGGTGCTGATTGCGCGTGAAACGGCGCCAGCTGCAGCCACTCAGGACATGTTCGTTGGCCAGGAGAATATCAAGAGCGCACTCTCGAGTGGTGTGCCCAGCGAGATCTATGGCTACTGGAAGCTGCATCAAAAATACGGCAAGTTGCCTTGGGAACGCCTCTTTGAGCCGACTATCGAGATGTGCCGACGAGGCATTTTGGTCTCCCGGTATTTGGCTGACGTTTTGGCCAACAATGAGGAGCATATTCGCAATGAGATTTCCATGTCGGAAATCTTTATCAATCCGGCTACCAATAATCCATACAAGGAGGGCGAAATCATGTATCGACGCATACTAGCCAATACCCTGGAAATTGTTGCTATGGAAGGGCCGGAGGTCATTTATCGTGGCGGTCGCATTGGTCGCATGCTCGTCGAGGATATAAAGGCTATGGGCGGCATTATTACCGAACAGGATCTAAAGGATTACGAGTGAGTTTGATTTTAATTATTATTTGGTATTTATTTTTATTTCTATAAGAAAACAAATAATAGTCAAAAACAGTTTTCAAATATCCGTTGACTAAGCATTTAACAACACTTATTTTGTCCCAAAAAATGTATCGATAGATTAGCGGCAGTTGGAAGAAAGTGCAGCTAAATAATAATGGTACAAATATATTTTAACTGATATATTTATTCGTATTAATGATATATACTATATATATTAATATTATTTGGCTCTCTCAACGATATTTGCAAAGAAAATAAAATCAATCAAAAAAATAATTCATCGTTTTATTGCAGTTTATCGATAGTTTTTTGAAGTGTCGCTGCCAGACTGTCGCATGAACTTTAATTTTCGGTTATTGGCTGTGCAATATTTTTCAATTTAAAAATTTTATATTATTTTATAGTAATAATGAAAATGAAATATTTTTCTTACCATTGCAGAGTACGCTGGGAAAAGCCGCTACGCGCTCGCTTCGACAATAGCCATGAGCTGTTTACGTCGCCGTTGCCCAGCAGTGGAGCCGTATTGGCATTCATCCTGAACATCATGGAACCGATGTATGCGAGCAGCAGAGACAAGTATTGGCATCGTTTGATTGAGGCGTATAAGCATGCGTATGGACATAGAGGTAATTTGGGTGATATACACTTTGAGCCCTCGGTGCGGAAGACATACGAAGATCTAATTGATCCGAAGTTTGCGGCCGAGATTCGCAAACTCATCCTGGACGATCAGACGTTCGAGGATATGGCCTACTATGGTGCCAATTTCAGTAATGTCGAAGATCATGGCACAGCGCACATCTCGGTGCTGGCGCCAAATGGCGATGCCATCTCGGTGACCAGCACTATCAATGGGCACTTGGGAGCAAAGGTGCGATCTCGCCAGACGGGCATTATACTGAACAATGAGATGGACAACTTCTCGACGCCGGGCGTCGTGAATGCCTTCAATATACCTGCCAATCCAGCCAATTACATAAAGCCCGGCAAGCGTCCAATGTCCTCCATATGCCCCAGCATCGTGCTTGACGAGGCCGGCAATGTAGCTCTGGTGGTAGGCGGTGCTGGTGGCTCCAAAATAACCACCTCAGTGGCCCAAGCGATTCTTCACTACTTCGTGCTGCGCGAACCCATCCAGGAGGCAATCAATGGCGGCCGTCTGCACCACCAGCTGGCGCCCATGGTGATCGAGTCGGAACCGGAAGTGCCCATCCATACCATCAACTATTTGCTCAATCTCGGTCACAAGGTCAACTTTCTGCCCAAAAATAAAGCCTATACCGCCTTGACGGCCGTCGCCTATATGGACGACGAGCCGGAGCCCGTTTGCGATCATCGGCGCCTTGGCAGCGCCGTTGTCGTTGAGCTCACCAATGATAATTGAAGCGAGTCCTCTGCAATGGGTTCCAACAGTGAGTGAGAAGATGAATAAAGCAGAAGAGCGGGTCTTGAAGATAGCATATGAAAGTCATATAAGAGGAAAAGAGAGTGAATGAGAAGGAGAAGGGTCGTGAGAGAGAGTGAGAGAGAGCGGGAGCTTTAACTTTTAAGAGAGAGGGAAGTAATGAGAGATACGAAACCATAGACGGAGGAAGAGAAAGAAAAAGATAAATAAGCAAGGAGACCGAGAGAGAGACACGAAGTTAAAGAAGCACAGAGAGAGAGAGAGAGAGAGAGAGAGAGAGACAAAAAGTTAAAGAACCAAAGCATGAGGGAGAAACAAAATAAAGAACCACAAAGAAAAAAAGAGAGAAATTGAGTCAGAGAGAGAATTAGGTAAGTACATATATACATATATAGTAAAATCAATAGAATTATATGTATAACAAATTTTCAAATTCTAAAGGCTTATAAAAAGAGCTTGTTAGACTGCCTAAGACTCGTTCAACAGCAAAACTCTATAAGTTATCTATATATGGAATTTAGAATTTTCCCTACCCCGAACTCTCGTAGCTAACTATATAACAGAGAGTTACGGCTTTATAAATGTGAAAAAAGGAATTAAAATATATAGATTACATCTTAAGAAGAAAAGTTCAACAGAAATTCAGCAATACGAACCAATATACTCACCTTGCACTTACTGGACGAGTGTATGTGGGCATGGACTGTGTACGAAGAGATAACAACTAAAGGTGAGAGTTAAAGGCCTTAAATAAAATGCAGGTTTGTTTCGAAATGGTTCATGTATATATATATTATATAGACGTTAAAGATATATACATATAGACTATATACTATAAATATATATAAATATGAATATTTACATATATTGTTTAGAGCAGTTGCACTAGCAAAATAGGCTTTCCCTTGATACCGTAACACTCATATACTCGTATATAGGAACAATTTACAGTTATATACGTTGCAACGGGATTGGTATTGGTAAATGGTAAATGTATAAAAAACAAATTGAGATATTCAATTGGATTGTAAGCTTACACTAAATTTGAGTTTGGCTTAGCAAAAATATGACATCGATATTTACAATCTAGACTCCTTGCTTAACAATTCACTTCATTTGCATATAAATTTTGGTCTAACACTTAACTAGGGCACCGTATTAAAGGTAACTAAAGCTAAAACAAGAAAATTTTATAATAATAATAATAAAACAGTAGAATTAAGAAGCACAATAATTGATTAATTAATTTAAACAAGTTAACAATATTAAGCTGACGCCAGCAAAAAAAATTTTTAAATCGAAAAAATCGAAAAATTAAAAAATTAAAATTAAATTATTAATCCAAGTGAAGGCTCAGAGCAACAGTTCCAAACTGAGCTGGGAATTTGAAGGCATATGAAGGCCGATGATGTGGCGTCGGTCAGGTGCTTAGATGTGGCAGGCGCTGCACAGACTTGAGTTCTTGATAACTTGGCGAGGTGACGACATCTTGCTGTTTAGTCATCGATGCGAGAGGAACGCTTCTTGGCCATTTTTCGTTTTTTATGCAAGGCCTCCATGCGCATATCCTCCAGATCCTCCTGCAAACCTGTAGCAGCAGCAGATGAGTTAGATCTGACTATTCATATAACATATAATCATATCTATACTTACCTAATTTCTTACTAATAAACTCCTCGCGCTGCACTTGAGCGAAGCTCGACTCCATTTCGGCATCGTCTTCGTCGAGATCACGATACCGACGCTTATCATAGCCAAATATATCGCGTATATGCGACGATATATCCTCGGTGCAATCGCCATCGTCGATAAAGTCATCCAATTCAGAATCATATTCCGAATCATCATCATCATCGTAAATGCGTCCTGCGAAAAGTATGTTTAGTATTAATAGCAATAAATAATAGCAATATTAAATGCATAAATAGTAATGTACAACTAATAATCTATAGAAAAAGTTCTATTTTATATATACACATAAGTAATGCAATATCTAAAACTAAATTCAATTACAAATTCATTTACGTGCTTTGCTAACTCAATTTCAAAGTAAACTAAAAATGAAAATTAGCTCAAGAGCTACGAAAAAAATAAAAGATAATAATATATATTACGTGGAATATTAAAAAAAAAAAAGAAATACAAAAACAAATTCAATCTAATAATATTCGAGTCCTACAAATAAATATGCATAACTATAATACTTACTTAGCGTTGAACTTGCTTCATTTAATTTTAAATAATTTTTGTAAATTTCAAATATCCAAAAAATAATAATTCGAAAAAATGTGTTCTTTAAATTAATTAGTGTTAAGAGCTTCTTGAAATTAAAATCAAATCAAATATATCTTTTGAAGATCTTTCATATAATATATTAAAAATAGCTTTGGATTACTGACAAAATTAACAATCGGAGCTTGTAAAAACCACACAAAATTAGAATTCAATTTTGACGGCACTCACTTTTGTTGCCTGCTTCTATTGGCTTGCGTCCTGCTGTTGGCGGTGGGCGACGGCCAGCCGCAGCAGCTCCTCCTCCAGCTCCAGCTCCTGATCCAACTGGTTTACGTTGTGCCGAACGTTGCACATCCGGCGGTGGAATTGCACGAGTTTTGGATGGATCACGTGGCGGAAATTCACGTGTGACTCCACTCTTACTGGCAGCAGCATAAGGATTACGTGATGGCACACTAGCGCTGCTCTTGGCATTTGCTGGTGCAGCAGTAGCAGCAGTAGCAGCAGCAACAGCAGATGATGTTGCTGGACGCTTGGCCGCATTGTTGATGCTGCTGCCATTGGTTTGCTTTGTACTGGCACTCATTTTGGCGCTGGAGCTGCTGGGTGCGGTTGGCGCTGGCCTCTTGAGGCTATCACTAGTTGGCTTGACTTTGGACTCACTGGCAGCAGTGGCAGGCGTGGCAACAGCCGGAACAGTGGGTTTGTTCAGCTTTGGTATACGCCCGTTGGGCGCCATGCGAGCTGGCTGAGTGACGCCATTCTCCTTGCGCTGCTCCTTGGCCTTGGCTTCCAATTCACGCTGGCGATCGCGCTGGGCGCGTTGCTCCTTCCACTTTTGGCGCTCCTCCAGTTCGCGCTTCTCGCGTGCAGAGAGCAAGCGCTCCGGCTCCTTCTTCTTCTCCGGAATAGCAATGTTGACCGGCTCGTGCTGCTTCTTCTCGGCCAGACGCAGCAGCGCCTGGAAATCCATAGGTGGCGGCTGTGGTGGACGCTTGACTTTACTCTTCTTCTGCTCCTCCTCGCGCTTCTTGCGTTCTTCTTCACGACGCTCAGCCTCCGGATCGTAAAGCTTCTTGTCACTAGTACTGTAAGCGCGTGCCACCGACGGATCTCTATCACCGCGTGGAGTAGCATGGCTCACGCGTTGGCGTGTATGAGACCTGGCCTCCTCGCGCTCACGTGTAATGGCCGCCTTGACGCGCTCCTTGGTGCCAGACAGATCGCGCACCGACTGTGGCCGGCTGGGAGCAAAGCCCTTATCCTCCTGCACATCCTTCACTTTCTCAATGTACTTCTGATAGAAGGCGTTGGCCTCTGTCGACACATACCCGTAATCATCTCCCTCCGGCTCGCCATTCAGTTCCGAATTATCACAGTCCTTGGCATCCTCTAGCACCGATTTGTTAGCTGATTTCGTGACTTTCAGCATTTTACGTATCTTATTCTTAGACTTCTCATCGCGCATGGCTAGCAAACTATTGAGCTTCTCGCGCTCCTGTCGCTTGCGCTCCAATTCCTCAGCTTCGCGCTTTTTTAGGAATTTTTGTATATTGGTCGACAGCTGCTTGCTTTCCTTGCTTTCCTTTTTGGGAGGAGCATATTTTGTACTATAATATTTGCCCTGTTTGAAGGGCATAATCGAAACGAAAAATATGAGAAAAAATAGCGCTGTTAGTGCCACAGTTGAGATCGGAATTTTTTGTATTTTGATCACGTCCATTGCCTGGTGGTCCATCGCCCACGGAAGACTAAAGTTTTTATTTATCTTTTTTTTTTTTTTTTGGGTCATCTAATGACCCAATTGTATGATCGAAATGCATTTAGTCGATGTTAACATATTGCAACAGTTCGCCGTTGTCGTTGTTGTACCATCTACCCATATCTAGTGGACGTTGTTTACCATTGCTTGTTATTATCATTAGATGATGTCTGCATCTCTTACCCGTATTTGGAAGTTTCTTAATTTTGTGGCAAAAACTGTTTGTAAACTTACCTCTTCTTTGGTGGCTGCATCGTTGTTCTTCTTGGCAAAGTGCAGCAGTGCACCAAAATCCATAGTGGGTATAAATTTTTATTAAAACTTCGACTATTTTTTGTTGACTTGCTTTTCGAAAGAATGAAAATCGTTTGACTTTTAATTCTTTGTTCGAGACGTGTGTCGTTGTCAGCTGAATACTCTAGAAAGACTAATGTTTAGTGATGTGACGAGCGATGACAATTGATTACGATGAATCGCAACAAGTATTTAACAAGTAGTAGTGCTAACAAAGTCAGTATTTTTTAGTGGTGAGCAGATACTATTATAAATAATTGGTTTTTGTCAAATATGCAACAATTTACACAGATATACATTGCATGTTAAATGAAATTAATATACTTAAGTATATTAGACATCAGTCTTGACTTTAATGTGTTGATTTTGTAACGGAATTTTAAATCGATACACCTTGCATTGAAATAGTCGTGCAGTGCTTGCTAACTTCTATTTTTATCGATAATTATTATTATTTTGATATTGTTGTTACAATTACATGCAATACATAAATAAAAGTGAATATAGCTTCTTACTTGTTTATATATATGAATATATAAATACGTAAATTTTCCCGGACGCCTTAGCTTATTTAGCTTTAGCTTATTATTTGCTTAGCACAATATATTTAAATTTAGGCGCCTTGTGTTGAAAGCTTAATTTAGTGTTTGTAAATATCGAATCGAATCGATATATTCAGCTCTTATTTCGTATTTACTGTTTATATCACAACATCCACAATGAGCGCTTTAAAATTAATGTACAAATTATATGCCAACGCTGGCAGAAATAATTTAGCAGGCGCCACACGTTTGCTATGTCCTGTACACAATTACGCTCAACGTCATTATCATTTGCTGGCCATAACAGCTTTACCAAATAACAAATACACGTGCCTGCAGCGCGCATCCTTCAGCGACAATCTCGAAGCAAAAACTGTAAGTACTTAGATATGTGGAGTGGATCTTTATACTGATACTTAAATATACATCTACTATAGCAAGATGAGCACAATAATCGAGTGGTCAGCAATAGTATACCACTGGCAGAGCTGCAGACGAAGATGCAGCTAATCTATACCTGCAAAGTGTGCCAGACCCGGAATATGGAAACCATATCAAAGGTGGCCTATAACAAAGGTGTCGTCATTGTCACCTGCAAGGGCTGTGCGAATCATCATCTCATCGCCGACAACCTGAATTGGTTCACCGACCTCAACGGCAAGCGAAACATCGAGGAAATACTGGCCGAAAAGGGAGAACAAGTTATCAAAATTGTCAGCGACAGACACGAATATATGCCAAGTAATTAAAAAAGAACAGAAAAGTGATCAGCTTTGAATTTAGCTATAGACGTAGGCAACTTTATTGAGCAAATTTGTGAGTTGTGCGAGTAGCTGCGACGGCAGCGCTTTCAGCTGATCATAGAATTGACTACGACACGGCGATTTGGGCTTGAGCAGCAAATGGGTTAAGTAGAGCATCTCCTCCAGTGGCAGCTCCATAGTGGAGCTGGGTAGGTCATCCTGCAGCACTTGCTGCTGCTGCCAGTAGTCTTGTAAATAGCTCCCCAAGGCGCTAGCGAAGCGTGCATGCATCAGCCAGCAGTAGAGCCGTGAGAGATTTCCGGAGCAGTTGCCGCTGGCAACAAAATTGAAAATGTGGTGGACAAAGCAGACGCTGGCTGAGCACGAGGTGCCGCCCTCGTTCAACATATCACAGATCATTTGGCGCAACAGGTAGCAGCGCGTGTATAGCAAGCTCTCTTTGGGCTCTCGGAATAACTGCAGCCAGAGATCACAGCTCCGGATGAGCTGCATGGAGCGAGCGAGCGCTATTTTAATGTCCTGCATTGTGCTTAGGCGACAGATTCGTCGCACCAGCTGCCGCATTTGCATCGTATGGACATTTAGTTCAATTGCAGTGGCAGCTGTCGCTGCGTCCAACGTCGTATTGTTAACCCTCTTCCTGGCCAGGGCTGACCAATCCATGTCCTTGATTATAGACCAAGCCGGCTGCAGTTCCGCATATGCCCTGTGCATTTGATATAACAGTGCTGCATGTGTGTGCCCGTTGCGCGTCCCATTGATAATGTTTTCGCACAGCTCCCGGATACACTGAGTCCGATCAGTTTCTATGCTATTGTAGAATCGTCGTATGATCGTGTGCGCTTGAATACACTGCAGTAGCACAGCCTCGACCAGTTTATCACCATGTAGAGCATGACACTCGAATAAATATAATGTGGCCTTAAACATGCACTCGATGTCCGTGTGACTGAGCTCCAGATGCTTTGGCTGTCCCACTTGCATTTGCTCTTGACAATCAAGTAGCCAATGAATCAACTTGCCGGAGTGCTGTGCGGCTTGATCTAACGTTAAGTCACTGTCTACAACCAGCTCATTTCGTATATACGCATCCATTGTTATACATTAATTCCCTTCTCTGATCAAACGGTATTTGGATCCATTTCTACATTTTGCAGACTCTATTAACAGTCTGCAGTTATCGATATCGTTGTGATCTTAGAGGCAGTTCTGTTAACACAATGATTATGCGGAGTGCTGCCACCTAGTTGAGCGCTACCCTTATTCCAAAAACAATGCTGCAACACTGGTAATTTCAAATAGTCCATGTCCAAAAACTTTTTTTTAAAATTTATTTTAATATATACATACATATATATATAGTCCACCAATAATTCATTTCTTAGGCTCCGTTATTCTTTTAATAATATGATAAACTTAAAATGCATAACGTAAACTTATGGTTATATCAAATACCTATGCCTTCCTTCCATTTTCCTCGTCTTACTCGTGCATAATTCATTTAGATTTGTGTATTTTTTTTGTTCATTTTTATTTTAATTTTTTATCTATATTATATATAAACAAGAATCAAAGCGTAATGTGCATGTTTCGCATTTGCTTTGCTTCACACATATCCACATTTTGAGGATATGCTTCGACTTAAGAAAATAGAAATATATTAGTTATATTTTTGTTTTCGTATTAGTTTTACTCTTTTTCAAAAATAGGGTTGCAAAAAAAAAAAAAAATAATAATAATAATTATAAAATTAAGAAAACAGCTCTGAATACATTGATGTTGACTGATATACTTTTTCTTTTCTCTCTCCGTCACGTCTCTTTTTATCTTCATATTGATGAATATCGTTCATCTTTGTGTGCTTCTTCTTCATTTTTACTGTTTATCTTCGGGTTCATTAATTGCCCACTTTTGAAAAATTATGAAAATATATAAATATATAAGTGTGTATATATTTATATGTATATATACATATATATAGATCCGTGTATATATATATATATATAAACATATAAGTATTATGTATAATATACGCGCGAAAATTAATAATTAATTCAACATTTATATATATATATATATACTATATAACTATATGTACTATATGTATATGTTGTTGTTGCTGTTGTTGTCGCTGTTATTATAGCACATTTGTTGTGGCTGTTCTTATTAGTTTTCTTCGCAGTTATTTTCATTTTGTTGTAGGAATTCCTGAATTTAAGTGAGTGTGTGTGTGTGAGAAAATGTGTCGGTGTATGGGTGTTATGAGTAGATGTGTTTGGGTGTGTGAATTAATTTAGTTAGATTTGCTTCATTTTTTTTTTTGTTTTGCATTCTCGGACGGCACAGCTTAGGCAAAGCCAAAGCCCTCGGAGCACTCGTGTATGGCCTTGAGCAAACAGCTGCGCAACTTATCATACGACTTGTACATGGGCAGATCCAGTTGATTAAAGCTGCAAAAACAGGTCGAGTATTAATATGTATCGATTTATATAGTATATTCAGTTTGGGGTACACTTACCAGGTGTGTGCGCATGGCAAACGATCTGTGGAACGATCATCGCGATGTATTTGGAACTTTTGTATGCCATTCATGCCCTCCAGAGAACCGAAGCCCTGCAACGGAACCTTCGAGGTGCCAGTGACAAACTGTAGGAATTTCGCACGGTCCGCTTGATCGAAGCTGCGCAATGCCCGCCAAAACCATTGAATCTACAATATAAAGCATAGAACACACTTAGTATATATAAATCAATGGTATATAGTATATCACAGCGCACCTGGGCCGATTTGGATGTGTACTTGTGGTACTCAGTGTTCGCCTTCAGATCTTCAATATCGATATCCGGCAGGCCGGATATGAGAAGCTCTAGTTCCTGTTCGTTAAATATGGATATTAAATGCTTTGGAATTATATCATAGAAGCCTTCAAGGAATGCGTCCAATCTGCAACGAGTCGATGGGTAAAGGTTAATAATCAAGTTTTCATTTCGTTGCCGTCACAGATAATTTAAATTAGATTCCCACTACTCACTGCTGACGTATGGAGCCGCTCATCTTTAGCTGGCAAACAAGTTGAACATATTCGAATTTATTTTCCTCGGTGACGGCAATGTCGCGGCCATTTGGCTTGAGATCACGGATTTGTGTAACGCCAAACTCTTGCACCTCCGTCGAGAAGGTTAACTCATAGCCAAGCGTTGATATATCATTTTTCATCAGATAGTCCAGTCCCTTATAGAACTCGTAATCTTGCGATTCCATATCTGTATGCTTCACCTGTTTGCCCAGGATGTGTTTGTAGAACGAGCGTGTGAAATAGCATTCCAGCAGCTTATTATCATGCACGGCCTTGGCTGCAAGCATCCGAAAATGAAAATAGAGACAGCATGAGCACATGGAAATAGAGAGTGTGAAAGAGATGGCGCATTTTACTTACCTATGACACGACCGACAAACTTAAAGTAGCTCAAATGATTGGGATTCGCATGACTCGACGGATTTATCATGTAGGTAACGCGATCGCCCGGCGATACGCAGAACAAGGCATACATGGGATTGAAGATCTCTCGCGATATTATCACATACCATTCACGCAGCAAGCCGCCGGCATCTTGGCCCTCCTCATCTACAATTTGATTATTAATTTATTAATTTCCCAGTTTCCCAGCTGATCGCAGTCACTCACCTTCGAATACAATATAGAAGCGATTCTTCCATTCCTCGGGACCCAAGCGATAAAGCACACGGAATGAATCCTCAAACACGGTAATACGCCGCACACTAACTGTGTGCTCTTCACGGCGTATGCCCTCGTCCAGTCGCTCCAACTCAGTCTGGAAATACTTACGCTTCACATCAAAGTCCAAGATGCGCGTGTGATCCACCAGCACGGCGAACGGCCCATCGGACAGATGTGTGGCCGACTGACGTAATATTTGATTAAGCACGGTGCGATGCTTCTCGGCGAATTGCAGAAACTTTTGGCGATCCTGTTTCAGCTGGGCCTCGTGTGCTGTTAACGCCACCTGCTGGCCAGCAGCAGCGCCTGTGGAGCCATCGTGCATGCGCGAATCATCTGTGCAGGAAAAAACAAATAATCGATCAATTATTGCTACACCAATTGCATGTGCAATGCTTAACGCACCTTCAAAGCTGGTTGATGTGTGTGCCTGGCTGCTGTTGCTGCTGCTGTTGGTGTCGTCCAATTGTGGACTATGCTCGGTCACTGGGTGAGGTACAACGCGCAATCCCGAACCGCCGCTGGCAGCTGCTGATGCGCTGCCGGAAACACCACCACGTCCTGGCTTCTTGGGTGTTACGCGATGCGAAGCATGTATGAGAAAGAAGGCTTCAACGGTCGGCTGCAGCACCAACACGGCAAACTCATCCTTGGACTCTTCCAAAGCCACAAGGCACTCGCTCAACGTGTGCCACAATACATCCAGGCACAGAATTTGACTAAGCGTCGGTTTGGCAGGTGGACTCTTCGAGTCGCTGCCATTTGATGTCTTCTGGTCGGTTTCCATGCTGCTGCTGCCACTGCCACTCGCACCTACAGTGTCTGGGGTAAGAATTGCTGCAGCGCCCGCATCGCCAATAATATCAATGATTTCGTCGCTGTCGTCGCTGGGGCTGTTCTGCACCTCGTACATGTCGCGCACCTGCATGAATATCTTCAGTGTGCGCAGGAAATAGGGCTGGGCCGACGAGTTCGACATTAGCTTCTTCATCGATGGCAATTGGAGCTCACAGGTTGGTTTGGCATTCTTTGGGGCCGAGATGATGACCGATTCGGATGTGAAGCGATCCTGCATTGTACCCTCATGGACGGTTAAATTAGACATTAAGGTGGTGCCTGTGCCGCTGCTGCTGCTACTACTATTGTTGTTGTTGTTGTTGCTGCTGCCGCTGTTGGTCTTGTTATTGTTAATGTTGTTGTTGTTGTTGCTAGTGCTGGCGCCAGTGCTGGTGCCGCTGCCGGTGGAGGAGCTGCTCGTGCCGGGCTTGTTACTATCCAGCGTCTGCTGACCAAGTGTATTGTAGGCCCTGATCTCGTTGAGCAGCGTCTGTATGGCTTGACGCACCTCCTCGGCCAGGCCAAGAATGGCGGCGGTCAAGTACTGTATGAATATGGCATTCGATGCCTGTGAGCACTGTGTGAGATTCACAATCAATTTGGTAACATTGTCCAGGCCCTCGGTGGTGCCGCACTGGTGAGTCAACACCTCGATCACCAGCTGCAGCTGCGAGAAGTTCTTGGCATAGATTTTGCGACGTAGCTTGTACGGTTGGGCGGCCGCTGATAGTGATGGTGGTGGAGGCTTTGGCATTTTAGAGCCACCTACTGCTCTGCCCGACAATGCCATCTCATCATCCTCATCCTCGTCGGCTTCGTCATCATCGTCGTCGTCATCCTCCTCATCATCATCGGCATCTTGATCAGGAACCGCATCCGGCTCTGCCTCATCCTCAGTGTCTGAATCGTTTTCATCATGTGCATCCAGCTGCGGCGTTGGCCGTCCTTGTTCACTCTGTGCTGCATTGGTATTGGAGGCGCTGCACTCATTGCGCATCTCCTCTGCAAATTGACGAAGCGGTACCAGTGCCGGCACTTGATCTTCATGCTGTTGTGTTGACATTTGTTCATCCTGTTGGGGCATTTGCTCGTCTTGTTGTTGTTGTTGCTGCTGCTGTTGTTGTTGTTGCTGCTGATGTTGTTGTTGCTGTTGATGGTGTTGTTGGTGATGACGCATCTGCATCTGTTGCATATGCATCTGCTCCTCCTCCTTGGGCAAATCAACGCTCAGGGAGGCCAGTAGCTTCACCAGCATGTCCGTCAGGTGGGGCGATCGACAGATGACCTTGTACGGCAGCATCTCGAGTAGTTGGCCAAATGGTGAATCGGTAAAGGACAGGAAGTCGCTAGTGTTGGGCTGCCACTTCCAGGGCGGCTGCGAGGTCAATGGAAACTGTGATACATTGGCCAGACGCAATGGAGTCAGCCTGTCTATATTCAGCACCACATCCCAAAAGCTCTGCGCGTTTGTCTGGTAGGCCACAGTGGTGCCATCACTGTTGTTGTTACTAAAGAGCGGGGGCTTGGCAGCGTTGGCAGCTGCCTTGGCGGCAGCGGCCTTCGATGTAGATGGCGCCTCATCCAGCGGTTGTGCCTTGGGCAGCTGCAGTTGCAATTGTTGATGCTGCAGCTGTTCATCGAGAATGCCGCGCAGACGATTGGCCATTTGATAGCGATGATAGCGAGAACGCAAATCGCTGTTCCCCCCGCCGACCGCGGACGAAGCTGCTGCAGCTGCCGTCTCATCCAAGCGCGGCGACGGATTGGGCATCCCGAAGACAGTGTTCAGCATGCGAGCATGCGCCTTCGGCTCACGATTGTAAGGCAAGAAGCTGAATGGATAGTGTTTGGCCAGCACGAACAGCAAGTCTAGGCAGTTGCGCACTATCATCTGGGCAGCCTGCGGATTGATGCTTATGCTGCGGGCGCTGCCCTCGTACATGCGATTAATTAGGAATATGTTGCTCTTGTAGCCAAAGGCAGCATCGACGCGCAACTTCAGCCACTCGGGCTTGCTGCCCGAATTGGCAAGACCGAAATTGGAATTATCTTCGTTTGTCTTTTGTATAATGCTAATCAGAGCCTTGATGATCCAGTCACGAGTCGGCTCATGATGGCATAGGTTCCGTATCACACGATGCAAACGCACGCTGTTCACCTTCTGATCCTCCACGAATAGGAACAGCAACAGTGTGGCCAGCGAGTCCGGATCGAGCAATATATTCTCATCCTCCATCATAAGCAAGGCCAGCGGCTTCCCTGTGCTCGGCGCAATGTGATGATGATGCACAATTGTCGTATGCTGATGATGTTGCGGCTGGGCATTGCCGCTCGCATCATACCAAATTGCGCTGTGCCAGCGCGCCTCATCCAGATTCTGTAGCGTGGTCTGGAAGCGTGCTACAAAGGAAAAGGGAGAAACAAGAGGTGGTTAGCGAGTTGGATAAGTGGTAGACTCATAGATCTCGAGATATGGCACTTCAATTAGAAGTTTTAGAGATACTTACACAGCGCATTACTCGGTGGATGGGCGTCCATGCGAGCGCCATTGCGTGACTCCCAGTCGCGCCGCAGGAACTGTGCTTCAGCCGCCAGCTCCGGAGGCAGGCTTGCTATCTGTGACTCCTCCATATCTGTTAATATCTGTGTAGGGGATATTAGAATGCAATATATAAGTAAACTATAATATTTATCAACTATTTGTGTATCGACTACTCACAGCTTGACGCAAATTATCGGGCAAATTCTGAAAGAATGCGGCCGTATCGACTGGATCGTCGGGATTGGCGCTCTGCGCCGCTTGACGCTGCTGTTCGATACGCTGCTGCATTAGCACCTCCGACTGTATGTTGGGCGGCAATGCGGCCAGGAATTCGGGATTAACTTCGACCAGGGAATCGTGCGCAATCTGTATGGCATTCTGTTGGGCACGCTGGCGTATACGCTGCATACGCAAGTGCTCCTGTATGACCTCCTCGCGCATCTCGCTGGGCAAAGCGGCCAGGAATGAGGGATCCACGCCCTCGGGCACCTCTAGGTCGCCCAAAGCGGCACGCACCTCTGGACTCATGTCGGTGACAACGGCGGCGGCACTTGCAGTGGCACCGCCTCCACTTGTGGTCGTAGTTGAAGTCGCAGTTGCAGATGTAGCTGTGGCTGTTGAAACAGCTGCTGCTGCAGTAGCAGTTTCTAAGCTACTAGTCGTCACAATATTGGCAACTGGTTCTGGGTCGGCTGTTGTCGATGTTCCAAACTCCAAGCCAGAGCTTGAGTCTGTTTCCGGTAGTGGGTCGCTGCGTGTGCGCAGCTCCAAGTCTAGTTCGGGTGGTTCTAGGCCAGGCAATTCGGGCAGTGGCTCAGCCTCGACAGCAGCTACAACAGCTGCGGCAACGGCTGAAAGAGTTGCATGATTGAGCTGATGATAGGGCTCTGGTGCTGTGCTCAACATCTGTCGAGCCTCCTCGTGCTGGTCGTTGGCCATGAGCTGAGCGGCTAGTTCAGATATGGACACCGCTGGCGGGGGTGGGGCATACAGGGTGGTTGGATCTGTGACATTTGAAAAATCTGGCACAATATCTTGATCTGAATCAGACTCCTGCTGTACATCTTGGTCCTGTTGCTGCCGCAACTGTGGCTGATGCTGTAGCGGTGGCAGCGGCGGCGGATCGGGGAAGTTCAAATTGCTGGGCATCATATCAAGTGGGAAAATCATATCGGAACGCACAGGCAAATCGCGCCATTGTTCTTCCATGTTGATAGCTTCGTCATCGGCATTGAGGCGTCCAGACAACGAGACACGCTGCAAGCGAGCAACGGGCATCGTGCGACTGGAACGAGCCCCGCCGGCGGTGCGCGATGAATTTGCAATAATATTATTGTTGCGACGCGTGGAGTTCTGGCGTGGTTCGTTCATCTGGAGCAAACAAACAAACATGCAGATATTTAATATGTGAATACATGATTATAATATATGTAGTTAATACCTGGAATTCCATGATCTCGGCCACTTCGGCACGTGTTCGTGTACGCGATGGCCGCCCGCTGCTCGCCAGATGCGGCATGGGTGGATGACGTGGCGGATGCGATGGTGGTACGCCACCGTTGCCACCACCCATGGCCGACGCCGGGCCTTGTGCACTGGGGAATAGCTGAGGCGGTGCCTGCTGTTGCGGCTGGGACGACGGTTGTGCCTGTGGTGGCTGTTGTGGCTGTGGTGGCTGCTGCAGCGGAGGACTGACCGAATCCTGCTCATTGGTCAAATCAATCTCTGCATAGATATTGTAGAGCGCCTGATGACGAGCACCATTGTTGCGTTGACGCGGACGACGTGGCTCCACGTTGACAGCTATCAAGAACAAAAAGAAATTATTTATATATATATATATATATATATATATATATATGAGAAATTGAGCAGACTTACCAGCTGGAACTGGTGGTGGTGCTGCTGCTGCGGCTGGTGCGTAGGCTGCATTGTTGCTGCTGCCACTGTTGTTGCTGTTATTATGGTTAGCTGCTAGTGGGGGTGGTCCGGCATTGCTGGCGGCACCAACACCACTGCCATATGGTGGGTTTGCCATTGGCGCAGTGCCCAGCGATGCAGCGTTCACGAATTGCATCGATGGTATCAGTCTGGGTATGGAACTACGGAAATTATTGGTGGCAGCACCTGGTGCTATTGTTGCAGGTGCTGCTGCTGCTGCCGCTACTCCAGCTAGTCCTGTTGGATGAGCCGAAGGTGGCAGAGGCGGTGGAGCAATTGCAGTGGAGCTGCTGCTGGTGCTGTTGCTGCTGCTGGTGGTTGTTGTCGAGCCCGTATGCGTCAGCCAACTGTTTACGTTATTCACGGCGGCTGCCGCGGCACTGCCTGCACTGGCTGCATTGGCTGCATTGGCTGCACTAACATTAGCAGTAGTTACAGTTCCGGCTGACTCAGCGCCTGTGCTGGCAGCTGCAGCAGCAGACCCGGCATTGGACGAGGCAGAGGCAGCACTCATGGCAGCTGCAGCTGCTGCTGCCGAAGCTACGCGATTGGCCTCCTCCTGCTTTCGCTGCTGATGAGCCACCTTGAGTTCTTTGATCAAGTGCGGCAGCAGAAAGTGTGCCGCATAGAGACAGGCATCGGTCTGACTCTCCATGTCTAAGGCTTTGGCTTCCTCCAGCCACCAGTGAAGAGCTGCACAGTGAAAATAACAAATTGTAAATGAATTAAGTTGAAAAAAAAAACAAAAAGCTGATCCGTCCGTCCCTCGGACCACTACAACTCACCGTCCTGTGTGAACATCTCCATCTGTGTCTCTTCGGTAGGATTCTGGTGTGTGGGCATGCAGACGCAGTACTGCTGATCCAGGTAGAGCAGACGACGTCGCACTCCATTGTTGCACAACGAGGAATTGTTGGGATGGCTGGCAGATGGATTGGAGCCGCCGCCAGTGCTGCCATTGCCGGTGCCGCTGTTGCCGCCGGTGCTGATGACAGCCGCAGTCGCTGGTGCGGCAGATGGTTGTTCGTCGAGTAGGTTGCTCATGTTCTGGTTGTTGCTGGCACCGCCGCCAGCATTACGCTCCAGCTGCACCATGGCGGGCGGTAGGAATCCATTCACATTGACGTCGCCAGCATTGGCGCCATCCGCGCCGGCTCCGCCGCGACCAATGAAATTGAAGTCGGGCGCCATCCACGAATCGGACGAGGAACGCAAAGCGGCTGCCACCGAATTGGCATTTGAGTTGTTGCGTCCAACACCACCTGCAGCTGCTGCTGCCGCCGACGACGATGATGCGCCGCCATGAACATCTATGTCCAAGGGCAGCGCTATCGAGCTATTCATGCGCACACGGAAATTGGACGGCGGCTGTGGCATCAAGTGTCCATGACCATGGCTATGACCATGACCATGACCATGTCCGTGTCCGAGCCCATGGCTCCGTGGAAGGCCGTGTGAACTGAAACCGACTCCGGTGTCTCCCAGTTGTTCATACAAAAAGGCATTCGCCTCACGTGACTCTTCATCCAAGAGATGATCATCGTTAGTAACGCTGGCACCAGTATTCGGTTCAATGGCGGCGCTGCGACGTGGGCGGTTGTTGGAGTTGGCTGCGGCTGAGCTGCCCGAGCTGCGCTCGGTGCCATTCACTTGGGCGAGAACCTCATCAATGAGAGCCGCATCGTCGGCATTCCGTGCCCGTGTGTCCTCATCATCCTCATCGTCATCATCGTCATCATCATCATCCTCATCCTCGTCATCATCCTCGGCATCGACGTCGGCATCATTGGATGCCGTCTCAGAGGACTCGGGCTCATAGATATGATCGAATACTTCAATATATTGACGCGGACGCTCTTCATCCACATCGGTTTCGCTATGCTCATCGGCTTCCTCATCGGCGGCCTCATCATCGTCGTCATCGTCCTCCTCCTCAGCATTGCGCTCATCGTTCTCTGTAGATGCCTCCGAGTCCGAGTCACTTGTGCTGACATCGCCCAACAACGATGCATTCATGTCCCTACCAGTGCGTGGACCTCCACCACTACCACGTCCACCTCCACTGCTAGCACTGCCAACTCCTCCACAACCAGTGCCTCCGCTACCGCCGCTGTTGCCATTGCCGCCAGCGGTGTCTGACGAGGTGGAGGCGCCATCGCTGCCACCACCACCACCACCGCCGGTGCTGCCACTGCCATTGCCGCTTAGGCCATTGTCGTTGATGGCGCTGCTGCTGGCATTGCCACTGCCATTAGCACCGCTGCCGTCGACATCTACGTCCGAGTTGCTGCTACCACGCAAGCGTGGATCTCCCATGCCACCCATGGCCGAACTGCTGCCGGATGAGCTGGCGCCTACGATGCCTCCAAGTGCTTGGCCAGAGGCATTGCCTCCATTCTGTTGACCAGCGGTTGCACCACCAGGTCCTGAAGCACCATTGGCGTTGGCATTGCCGTTGGCATTGCCGTTGGCATTGCTGTTGCCGTTGCCACCGCCGCGCGATGCCAAGAAGAGGCCCTCACACTGAAGGAAGTCGTCCCAGAGTTGATCGAAATTGAGCACCGGACGCACGGACGAGCTGCCAGCTGCAGCTGCCGGCGGCGGTGGTTCAGCGGCTTCGGGTCCATTGCTGCGTTCATCTCCAACATCAATGGCGGCTGTATTATGATTGCCAATGACGCCTGGTCCACTGTTGCCAGTACCAGAACCAGACGATGCTTGCGGTGCCGAGTCCTCCGAGTCCACGGCCATCTCATCAGAGTTGAAGATGAACTCAAATGCGTGACGACGATCCGACAGCACATTCCGTATAATATCCCGTAGCACATGCTCGCCACCGCCCATCCCGTTGTTGCGGTCCACACCGGCATTTGCGGTGCGTGCCGCCAGGCGCGGATAGAGGCGACGATTGATGATCGCACTAACCGTATTTCCGCTACCCATGCCGTTGGGATTGCTATTGTTACCATTATTGCCACCATTGCCGCTGGAGCTGGCGCCGCCGAACAAGATGCGCTTCGATCCCAGCGATGTCGTCGCTACATTGAAACGTAACAAGATCTCCATGGGCCGCAAGATGGCGCCCAGAGTGCTCAACGTGTTGTGATTGGATAGGTCCTTGTACTGGGCGACCTTGGTCAGATAGGTCATGACGCCCTGCCGCAGTAGCACGCGATACATGGTGTTCCGGTGCATGTGCACCTTATCGTACAGCATGGGCGACTCAATCAAATTGGGAAACAGGCTCATTAGCACCTGCAGACGTGTGTGCTTCTCCGCCGAGTCCGGCTGGGCCAGAGCGCGTGCCACAGCCGCATGCAGCTCCTCGGCCACCTGCTGTTGCACGCCAATTTGCTGATAGCAATCGGAGAGCGAGCATATCAGCACACGCGCCATTGTGCTCACCTCGGGCACATGCTGGCGCTGGGTCAGTGGCAGGAAACGATCGAGCAGCACGGCCAGGAAGGTCTGCGACTCGCTGCCAATCAATGGACTGTCCGTGGGCGTATATACATGCGAGAGTAGCACTCGCGGCACCAGCGACTGGTAGGCGCGTGTCGTGTCCGCCAACAGCTTCAGCAATGTGGCACGCGACAACGTCGGCTTGTTGTGGCTGTGCGCACTGGTCGGTATATGCCAGGTGCAGCAGCACGGCTCGTACTTGTCCGAGCTGTTAGCTGTGCACGTCGAACCACCAGCGATCGATGATGTAGCTGAGCCACCTGGTTTCTTCGCTGTGGCCATTATGTCCTGCAAGGAAAGAGATGACAATTAGTCTTTGTTTAGCTGGCCTGACTACGAGATACCAGGAAACCATTTTGACAATGGGTTCAGGAGTGTTCGTTGCAAAGCAGTAAGCACAGAATCATAGCCTGAACAGCCTATGTTACAATGTGTTTGGGATAGAATAAACAATCAGGAATGCTCGACTGGCAAATACTCGCAGAAGGAAAAACCTGCATGGTTTCTTTCATTTAGCCTAGATCATTTAGATTTGGTAGTGGCTTAACCGACAGACCGACGGACGAACGGACACACTCAACTAGAAGGCACTCAGTTCACTAAACAATGAAGGGTACGACCTTACCTCATCTTCGGGATTAGCCATCGATCCAGCTGTAGTGCCTGGCGGTTGATCTGGCAATAGTAGTTCAGCAGCTGAATTTTGATGTGGCTGATCTGCCACATTGGCGGTATAATGACAACAGGGTTGTACCAATGCGAGGAGCAGCTCTTTGAGCACGGCAATGGATGCTTGCACCTTTGGATCATCGGTAATGTCATCTTTGGACGTGGTTTCTTTCTGTGTTGCTGATGTTCCGGCTCCTGAGCTAGTGGCCGTTGTCGTTGCATTTGGCTGGCCAAACTTTGATTTGACCATGACGCGGCCATCATCTATTAAATTACTGTTGCTGTTCGCATTGATCATATACTCGCCCCTGAGCATCTCCTTGGCAGCAGCCACGAAGATTTTGGGATCACGCGACACCGCCGTCGAGACCTGGGTCAGCACATAGATTAGGTCGCGATGACCGACTGGCACGATGCCAGCGGCACGCATGCCCAGCACACGCTCCATGGCCTCCTGCAGTACTGGTGGCGCCTCCAGAACATGGCGCAATATGATTATTGCATAGGTAGGAAAGCCCATGAAGCTGCATGACTGCTGCAATTGGAGCAGCATGCGCACACCGCCACAGCGTATGAACACCTGAGCGTTATCAAAGTTCCGGGTCAGGCGTGCGCATAGACGCAGCAGCGACAGCTTTGTCTCGTGGTGCAGCAGCTGAGTGGGCTGCAGCAGTGCCACAATGCTGCTAATAATGCGGCCGCAGTCGAATTTGCTTAGACCCACGTTCTCTTCGTTCAACACAATCTTTTGTGTGCGTTTGGGAATGCTCGTTGATGAGCTGGAATGGCCGGTATTGGTGGTGGTGTGGCTACTGTTGCTGCTGCTGCTGCTGCTATTGTTGGCAGCGGCAGCTGCCGCAGCCTTTGCCTTAGCTGCTGCAGCAGCGCTCTTCTGGCGCGACTTGCTGCGCGTTGTCATTGCTGGTGGTGGCGAGTGATTTCCACTCAAATCATCATTGGATACGGATGCGGATGCACCAGGCGGCGCCTCCTCGTCGCCATCGTGCTGCTGCTCTGATGCCGCTGCTGAGGTCGATGGTGGCGGTGGTGCAGCTGGTGTCACTGGCTCATTGAAATTGATCAGCTGGCGTAGTGGCACGAGTTCGTCGGTTTGAATGGTACCATTGCCGTCGGGCGATGTGCGTACCACACGATTCAATATGTTGTCAATCTTCTGGGGTGCAATCGGATTCTGCAATTGGCTGATTGCCTCGCAGATCTTCAATGCCGGGTAGACGGGGCGATGGCTGCCGGAGGCATCGCTCACCTGGGTCATGCAGTTGAAGCTAACGGTGCAGCGTTGCCGGCCAATATTGATGTGCAGCCAGCGCTCGCCAGCGGCATAGGCGCTGCGAATTAGCTCATTGTTTGCCTCCGAATAGGCATTCCACTTGCCTGTCGAGGCGTCATACCAGCGCCACATATCACTGCTCACAGCGCGCATGTTCGACTTGCGCTGCAGTATGTGGCTGATGCTATCGATAGCATCAATGAGATCGACCAGGTTCTGCACCCAACGTGGCACCGTGGCACGCGTCTGTCCGTCCACCAGCTGGGACTGCTCCAGCATCCATTGGCTCATGCAGTCGAGCAGCTTAACTAGGGACACCATCGCATCCTGTGCCGTGATGGCCTCCACCAGTGGACGATGCATATCACTGTAGTTCTCCTCCAACAATAGCGTGGATGTCTTTAGGCGCACAAACAGACGTGTCGCCGTCATTCCAGTCAAACACTCCTCCAAGCGACCGACCTTCGGTGCCGGTTTATGGCAAGCTGTTGATCCTGCTCCAGCAGCAGCAGCAGCTGCGGCTGCGGCTGTTGTCGGCTCGAAGAGCTGCAAGGTGAAGTCCACCCACTGTATGATGTTGCGCACAAAGTTGGTGACAAACACCTGACGATTCAGTTGGTTGAGGCGTCTATAAAGCACGGCTATTAGATCAGCGGCACTGTTTACTGTGTCCGGTATGGCCTCCATGAATTCGAAGGCACGCGACACGGCCTCGTCACAGAAGCGATCAAATATGTATGGCGGCATCAATTTCAATTGCCTGTAGTCGTAGCCAGAGGAGCTTGGAGGCGGCTTGACCGCCGACTGAGATGATGTACTTCCGAATGTTGTGGCAGCGCCATCAGTGGTGGTGCCGCCGCCATCAGTGGTCGAACTGGATGTGGACGCATTCGCGCCGCCGCTGCCTGGCAGCTCCATGTCAATATCCATGTCACCGGCAACAGCTGCATTCGATGCCGAGCTGCCCTGCGACAGGCTTTGGGTTGATCCAGTGCCTGTGGTGGTCCCAGTACCAGTGCCAGTGCCAGTTCCGGTGCCAGTTCCCGTGTTGGTGCCGGCTCCTGTTTGTCCTTGTCCCGAATGTGAGAGGGCGCTTGCCTCCGGATTGTTCAGCAGATAGTCGGTGGCCTCCTCCAGCGAGGCATTGCTGCGCAGAGCTTCGATAATGTGATAATGACGGAAGCCCATGTCGGTCAGTGTCTTAATGTGATCCGCATTGAGGCCGTCGTCCGTGCTGCGTATATAAAGATTCTCGAATTTGATCTCCTTCATGCGCGTGTGGTAACGATCGAGCAGCATCTGGTGTGACTTAATCAAGTGCTTCAGTATCAAGAGTATCGTCTCGAACATACTGGTGCCATAGTTCTGTATGGGACGACGGCACCAAATGCGGCGCAGCGCCTGCATGGCCAGCTGATGGATGTGAATCAGATAGAATATTGGCTCGAATGGCACGCTGTCGGGCATGTAGTTGAACCGTGGACTCATCGTGTATGGTGAGTCGAGCATTGCGCGAGGATTCACCATCTTCTCGAGCAACTGCAACCAGGCATCGAGGAACTCTCCAGTGCCCTCGGGACAGTCGCGTTTGTCATCCTCATGCGGTTGCATTAGATCATCCATTGGAGCCCACTGATCAAAGACGAACTTCTGTGAGACATTGTCGAGTGACAAGGCCCAGTAGAACATCTCGAAGAACGCCTTCAAGCCATTCTCAGCGCAGAACTGTGAGATCATCAAGTGGAAGGCGCTTCGCTTATCGTCAAACAGCATCGGGCCCGTGAATCCAACCGAGCAAATGAGAAACGTTAGCTTCAACTTGGGCACCGGCTTGGGCAATATGCTTTCATGGCTGAATCCATTCACCAATATGGAGCTGAGAATGCGAGCGATTTCGCGCGCCTCCGGCGTAGGAACTTTGTTAATGTTGCTAATGAGGTCATTGATTCGACGTTGGCGCGCCTGCGGTGAGCCCACCGATAGCTTAACCAGAGTGCCCAACAGCTCAGCCAGAGCACGGCCCAGACGCGAACTGGCCGCCAGCAGAGATTTGATATAGCGGAATTGCTCTTCGGGCGTATATTTGGTACGGAATTCGGCAGCGCGTTCTAATTTGCGTGACAATTCGGCTTCAGTCATGGGATCCGCTGTGCCGGCAGCTGCGGACATCTGTGCAGCGATTTCATCCCAGATGAGATCCGGATGCTGGGTGGGCTCATCCGAGCATAGATTCAACAATATTGTGCTCTCCCATACCAGCGATATGTACAGCTGGACAAGTTGCTGCAGCAGCTGCACGCCCGTCTCACGATTGGCGCCCCAACGCTTGAGCAGCACAGTGCGCATCTCAGTGGACGCGTTGCGGCAGAGATGCACCAGCATCACCACATAGCCATGCACAAAGCTCATGTTGTGCAATATGGGCGTATATTCGGCATTGGCGAACCCATCTTCCAATCGCTGACAGCAAACGAGCTCCGCCAGCAGCACACTCCCGCCGGGAAAGGTGAAGTGCTTGATCAAGGGCTTCAATTGAGCGACAATGTCGGCCAATTGCTTTAGTGCGACGTCCAATACTTTTGTCTCCTGCGCCTGGCTCAAGATCGCCTTGCAGACGTTGGCCACAGCCTGGGATGTGGTTGATACTGGTGAATCGACTGGCAAGTTGGGCAGCGATAGCAGCTGCAATATCGGTGTTAGACCATCCTTTTGGACAAATTCGCGGCAATGATCGCCATTGGGGCTGTTGCTGAAGATTGCCTCAATAAACTTCATTACATTCAGTATATAATCAATGAGCGGTATGGCTTCGCGTTCAGGCTGTTGCGGTGGTTGCTGCTGCGGTGGCGGCTGCTGTTGTTGCTGTTGCGCCTGTTGTTGTGGCTGCTGAGGTTGCAGCTGTGGTTGTAATTGACGATTGGCTGCAACAGGCTGTTGCTGTGTGCTGGCACGTGTTTGCTGCTGTTGCTGTTGTTGATGTTGCTGCTGCTGTTGTTGCTGGGACGCAGAGCTCATTTCCTCGTCATCATCATCATCGTCTCCGCTGCTGTCGTTGTTATCGGCAGCACTCTGGAGTGCTGGCCCAGCTGCCACCATGACCATGGCCGATGGCGAGGGCGTTGATGGTGCCACTGCGTGTGCGGCGCTTGTGCCACTGTTCTCCTTGTTTGCGCGCCAGCAGATGAAGCTAGGATCGGAGCCAAGGCGCACCAGTTCGTTGAGCAAACGAACAATCGCCTCGGTGGCATCGGCACGCAAGTATGGATGATGCTTGATCAGATCGTCCATGGCATTGCCTAAATTGGTGGCGGTATCACCTAATGGATCCGAGCTGCGCCGTCGTCGCATAGCCACCAAATAGTCCGGTGAGAGTAGCACCCGCAACACCTTGTCGAATGGATCGTACGAAAGAAACTCAAAGAGTCCACGTTCATTTAGACACAGCGCCGAGAAGACATTTGGCAGAGAGCCAAGCACTTCACGCGTTGCCGGCACATCCTTCTGTAATAGCGCTTTCAACATCACACTGGTTATGCCCAAGTCCTGCAGCGAGGACAACAACGACGGTTCATTGAATACATAGACAGTGACCACATCGGTGGCCAGCAAAAACAATGATGGTCCATAATACTCGGCATTGGCGATAATGTGACGGAGTGATTGAGTCAGGCTAGTTTCCATAATGTTCCGCATATTGCTGAAATGTGCATGATCCTGGATGCTCTTCTTTAAGAAGTTCAACATCGACTTCAACAACGCTGCCCGCTGGGTCACACACGATGGTTTCTTTGGCTGCAAACTGCTGCGCAGCTGTGACGAAAGCTCTGCCTTACGCTCAGCAAGTGGACGAGCATAGTAGCTGTTAGCTGGATACTGCACCGTTCTTTCGCGAGCTGCATCGCTGCTGCTACTGGCCGCTGCGGCCAGGCTGCTCAGTGCATGTATGCCCGAGCCGCGGGATCCAATTTCCAGCCAACTGGCTTGAGGCCCAGTGCCAGCTGCTCGCGGATGATCACCGCCACTGTGCTCCATATAGACGCGGTAGGCGCGCTGGGCATTGTCGCTGGCACTGCCGCTTCCGTCGCTACTCGAATTATCGCGACGCGGCGATGCGCTGCCACTGGCCACCGATGCATTCTCTGTGGCTGCATCTGAAATTGTTAAATTGTTAACACAAATAATGGCAATTTTTTTCAATAGCTTACCATCATCATCGGCCTGCTCGAGAGAGCCGTCTAGTTTATCATTGAGGCTGTGCTCATCGCGCAGCGTTGACTCCTTCAGTGTAATGCCGATTTCGGCTAGTGCACGGCAACAGCTTTTGATCTCCTTCTCGAGACGATCAATGAAGACATTGAGGCCGTTGTTCTGATGGAAACGTGCAATATCGATGTTGGTAATTAGATCAATGACGCGTACGGCGCGAGTCACAAATGTGATGTGCTCCAAGTCAACACCTGGCCAGCTGATGACGCGTAGCAGTGACTGCATCATACCGCTCTTGACAAGTGCCGAGCCGCCCAGCTCATAGCTGGCCAGATGGTACAGCAACGAGAAGAGTGAGGTGGCTAAAATTAATGGATAACGATCCGTCAAGCCATGTGTGGTCAAATTATCAATGCAATCGCGCACTAGCAGAGGTAATGTACCGCCCTGTCTCTCAGCACCCGTATAATGAACTATTTTCATCAAACGGGAGCCAGCTCTGAAAAATAGAAAACAAAGCACGAAATAAAGGTTAAGAAATCATCGCAAATTATCTCAGAGTAAGGAAATACAATTCAGATTTTGAGTCAATTGGTATTGTGATACTCGATCACTTACCTAGGCACGCTGGGATTGCGATCAAAGTGTAGCATTGATGTAAGCGTGCGTAGCACAGCGGCGCGTATCTCCACCAAATGCACATCTTCTTTGTCAATCAGTTCGCATAGCTCCTCCCCGAAGCCAGGATAGAGCACTTTGTCCGTGTTATCCTGCAGCGCATTTGAATATATCAATATTGATACAGCTTGCAGGCGCGCTTGAACGAATTGCAAACGCAACTTGTAATTGTTGAAGCCAGAAATGAGGCGTACACGATGAGCAATGCGCATCTGTGAATGGGAAAATGAATCAAACGTAAATTACAAATAATGATCAATTAAAATTACAATCACAACACACCTTAATGGCCTCACTGGGCTTTGAGATCTGTCCGGCAATTGTTTTGATAACTTCTGGTGCTGACGCTGTTTGGCAGAGATCCATCATGTCTGGTATTTCGAGCTGTGCGGCGTGGCCATGCTCATCGACATAGTCAATGCACAACTGATAAAGGAACTCTAGCTTTGGCTCGCCAATGCAGCAGTCCTTTAGTGATAGTCCGTAGTTTGGATCGCCCCAACGCTACAAGTGTCCATAACAAAAATTTAATTAAAGTCAGCTAATAATTTCATTATTAAATAATGCTTACCTCAGCGATATTGAAAAGCTTGACAATGAGCAATTCCTTCTTTTCAAACGGCAAGCGTGGAATGAAATTGCTTCGCTTGGAGAACATGTACAGCAAGTTGAGCACGGCCAACACAATATCCATGTTCTGCGAGGACAGAAGCTGCGTCAAGTGTTCAATTGAATTGTACAAATGACGGGAGAATGAGTGCTCGATGAGCAATGTTGTAAAATTGAGTACGTGCAGCAGCAGAGTTACATCCTGAGAAAAAAAGTCAATTATTGATGGTCATAAAAATATACATATATAGAGCTGCATATACATACGTAATTTTCAATATATACTTTTGTACAATCTTCTTATAGACTTACCGATTCAACGAATGTTGTATCGCACTGCAACACAAACTCATTGCCATTGACATGGCGAGCCGCCTCATCGAGTATTTTGTCGAAGCGATCCAATATTTCAATCCAATGATATAATTCACATTTTCCATATATCCAAACATGCACTGTATCCAAAAATTCTAGCAATTCAGGACGAGTGCGTCGTTTGGTTAGTTCATCAATCAATTCGCGACATTCTGAAGTCAGCTCTGAAGAGCCTTTCTTCAGTTTAACGGTATCAACCTTCATGGCTGACGCCTGCTGCTGCGTTAGCTGCCGACGCCGCCGTGCGAAAGTTGTTGGTTCAATCAAGTTGCTGCGTTTTTTGTCTTCTCAATCTTATTAATTCGTAAATATAATCTCAAAATTCACTAATTCTTTTGTGTCTCTTTTAATTGCTTTGCATCAAGTTGTTCCAATTTTATACGTCAAAGTCTTCAATAAACTGCAAAAAGTCAAAAAGTCATTAGTAGAGCAATTGTCAAATGTCACTTTTCACAAAATCGCAAATTTGACAATCGTAACAGTAATAAGAACAAAAAAAAAAAAAAAAAACGGAAACAAAAGAAATGACAAGACTAAGAACAGAAAAAAAAAAATATCATAAAGCCGCGCACTTCTTATGAATTCACTTCAGGCACGCACTGTAAACACTGAATCAAAGTGCGATTTATACAGACACTAAAAAACAAAAAATAAAAGCACCAGTCGTTCGCCTAAATGGATGCGAAACTAACTGCGCTTTCGTCGTTTTCAGTTGTCAGCTGTGTTCGACGACGCGAAAACGGCAATGACGACGTCGCCGATGGATGATTCGTCTTGAATTCGCTTGCTGCTTACTTGCAACAATAATACACAAACACCTTGCAATTGAAAGCGAATTTCAACAAATGTAGGAAAATATAAATAAATAACTGAATAAATAATCTGTTTGCAAGCTCAAAAAGTATAGGTGTGCTACCTTTTCTTTGAAATGATACTAAAGCACTTACTTTATATTGAATTTCTAATGTGTATTAATTGCTTTTACAACCTGCCGATGCACAATGAAAATGTTATCGATAAACGTCAGCTGTTCAATATACAAACTGACATCAATCAAAAGCAATAAAAATCTGGCCCCACTTGCATGTGTGTGTAAGTACGCGCGTTTGAGTGTGTATGTATGTCCGTGAGACCCTTTTTGCGTTTTCTCTTAGAACTCTTTGATACTCTCAAATAATGTTCTATGCAGTTATGAGATCAATAAATAGCGGCTTGCTCCCTATTAGGATGCCAAGCATCATTTTTTTTTTCTTAACTTGCACTAATTGGATAAATTGTGGGAATGTCCCTAGTAGTATCCGTACTACTTGGAAGCAGATAGACGCTCAACAATGAGAACGAAAGTATTGCGGCAGGCGTTACTATGTAAACCGCAACTTGTTTATGATTTCTATTAATTTACGCTGCCGATAGCACTGCAGCGAGTCTTAGGTGTCGTCGTCGCTGTCGGTTGTTGTAGACGTCGCCGCGGTCGCTGCCGCAGCAGCTGCAACCACAACAGAAAGCGAATTCGCCGAAAAAGAGCAGCAACAAATGTATGCGTATTTGGATGTGTGTTTGTGTTTGAATATATGCACATATACAAATATATATATTATACATATATAATATATATGTATATACATTTCTATGTTAGTGTGTGTGTTACAATGCCTGTCTTCACAGACATCAAGAAAGCTATGGGCAACAATATTTGGTTGTTGCATTTTAAGCAATGGCAACAAATGATTTTTGGTCGGACATATCAACACATAAAACTGAATGCACTGTATGTCTGCTGCACGTATATTCAAACATGTATATATTTATGTGTATGTATATATACATATGAAAGTGTATATACAAATACATAATGAACAGTATTTTGCAATAGCAGTCAACGCAGTGTAAGTATTTTACCTGCTCAATTCTTAATTTTTTTATACATTCAATGGTCCTTTGCGAATTTTTTCCCCGAAACCAATCACACACACACTCGTACGCACGACGGCAAATTTTGTAGCACGAAGTGAAAAAAGAAACGAAAATCCAAAATTGCCGAAGAAATACCAAAATAATCGTTTAGTCGCAAAAAAAAAATGTAACAAAATGGAAAAAGAAAAAAAAAAAGATATTGCCACAGGCCACACAATGCAGCTAGCATGTGTGTAGATAACTGCATTTAAGTAAAAAACGAATGGTCGATACTTACATTTACATTAAGCCGCAGCATATTGCTGCTATTATTGTTATCTTATATTCGATCTAAAAACGTTCTTATTTGGTTTGACAATTGTAATTTCAGTTTGTTAAATTCTCTCAGCACGCACTTACACACTTATACTTTAGAAACAACACTATCGTCGTCTAGGGCAGCTTGTGAACAATTATGGTTCAGTTGCTGGAATTACTATAATGCGAACGAGTTCCGTTCGCTCACAAAGCGCAGTTGTTCTTTTGGACGTTAATGTGAATATGTTAGTGTTTGGCAAAATTGAGTAAGTGGTTTTATAGATTTCGTGCTTACCCATGGAAATATTCTTTGAAAAAAAAAAGAAAAATAAAAAAAAAATATATACAAGTGCTAGTTTCTGGATTAATGCGCAATTTCAACTTTCGTTACATGTCATGAATGGCATAGAGCAGAATGGTGAATTTGAGTCGGCACCTAAAGTTTAAATAAATACATATAGTTATTACAATTTTGATTGTGTAAAAATAAAATAAATTGACATATAATTAGTAGAAACAAAAAACTTACATTTTTATATAATTATTTGAATGTGGCCCACTTGATTCCGTTCTTTTCAGTTCGCTCATTCAATCTTAAAAAGACTAGACTATGCAACACTGTGTTTGAACGATATGAGGGCTGCACAATATGGTAGAAATGCTTAGATACTTATCGATAACATGATTGCTACAATGAGCGCAAATTTGTTTCAGCCGAAATTGTTTTTGAGTTTGAAGGCAAATCCTGGCCTACTTTCGAACATTTTTGAATAACTATTTAAGCGAGCGAATGTCTACTGTGAAATTCAAACCAGTAATGTTTCAAAAATTCGTTCAAAAACATTTTCAAATTGAAAATATATAAGAAATAAATAACATTTTCTATCTGCTTTATAGTTAATATAATTAAAATATATTTGGCTTAGATTTCTTATTAACATATAGGAAACTAAATATAACTAAAATACTAATATATGTATAATACATAAATAACAATCTTTAATACAATTATAATAAATATTTATATATGCAAATGCGTCGTCCCCACTGCTTCGCTACTTTGTCCAGTCTCTGCCTCAAAGAGAACTTGCTGTATGCGTAACTTAGCCACAGACCTTGCAAATGGATCGACTATTGATCTCAATTGTGAGGCAATACTTTGGCCAAAGGCGAAGAGATCATCATCGGCGCAAGCAAAGTTCAAGTTTGGATTTCCATTTGCTGTCAATTCCAAATGCTGTGATGGCGATGGCGATGGAAAAGGCGTTGCTAGTCTCTGCGGCTGTTGTTGATTGCTTTGCCCATAGTTCATATACTTTACTTTACGAGGCAACATTTGCTGTTGCTGCTGTTGTTGCTGTAGATGCGAATGCTGATGTTGTTGCTGTTGCTGCTGCTGCGGCTGTTGCTGCTGTTCCATAAGGCACAGCTGCGGGTCATCGATGATGAGCTCACTTTTGTTGGGCGGCGTACGAGTGGAGCAACAGATGCTCTGCAGGTCGTCCGTGTGACTGCTTGCATTTGGTATGATATGGCTATTAGTGTCTACAGTTGCTTTACCATGATCATCCACATCTGTATGATATACATCATCCATATGACCATCTGATTCCAGCTCATCCTCATGATGATCTTCCGGCTGCTGTTGCTGCTGTTCCACTTCATCTTCAATAAGCTGGGTGGCGTCATCGAGTAACATTTTCTGTGGTGTTTCCTTTTTGATGTTAACATGTGCATCTTTGCTCTTAATCTGACAAGGAAAATAGTGAAAATACGTCAACATCATGTATATTTAGTTCTCACAGGACAACTTACGCGTTTACAATGGGATAGCGAAACGGCGCGCAGAAATGCATCTGCGCGCTTGAACCAAAATAGTTTTGGTTCGTAGCATCGACCCATCTCCTTTTCTCGCATCAAAATGCGTAGTTCTTTTGTGTAAACGGTGCGTACGCTTTTAATTTTCAATTTAATATCGAGCACTGTCAATTGCGGTATTTTCAATGTTCTAATTATCGCTTCGTATGCCTCTTCGCGGGCCATACGATTCTTATAGGTGTCCAATAGTGAATTGTAGAGACATGGCTGACGTCTGTATGCATCGAGAAATTCAGTTATTGGAATTTTTGTTTCACTTACTTTCGCCATAGTCTTCTTTGTTTGTTTGCTTAATAATATTGATAGTTGAACTTTGTGTATATGATTTTGTTGTTTACACTTCCCTAGGGGTGGCCACGGCATCAGCTGAGCGTTGCGATTGCTTATCTTTTATTTACATACAACATACAACTATCGTTAATCTATCGACGTTTTGAAAAACGTATTTTCCTGAAGCCGCCAGATGTCGCTAATTGGGGATTGTAATACAATCATTGTCTCCTCTCTATTAAAGGTAGGCATGGGACGAAATTTCGGGCCCAGTCTGAACCAGCCAATGAATGGGCCAAAGGAACAAAGTTTTATCTCGTTTTTTTACCTCATTTCTGATTTAAATAATATTATGTCTTTATACTTGAAAAATGTGAGTCTTTTGCGTCTTTCATAATTATTTTGCCAGATGAAAAGTTATTTCGTATCTAAAATCTTGAAATTTATGTTTGGTATTTTTTTGTTTTATAATTGCAGATGCAAACTAAAACAACAAAATTCTGCACTTATTTTTGCATTATTATTTTTCTTTCTTAAAGTGTGACGACCATTGTAATATACATAGATAGTTGATAGTAAAAATTTTCAAATTTGTTCGGTTAAGACGGTTTGAAATTAAATTTCCCAGTCCATACCCACGGCTAACCGCGGGTATCCGATAAAAGCCCGGCCAGTTCCCACCTCTAGTCGCTATTGCCAACGATTTATCGATAGGAGTGCACTTGTTCATAGCAATGCACATTGTATATAATCTTATTGTAAATATGTTTCGATATGACGTAACAGGTGCACCAACACATGTAACAAGCATGTATGAATTAGGGAGAAAGAAAGTTGATTTCTTTAGCAGTCGCACGTGCACACTAAACGCTCATCTCTAATGTGCTATGTTGTTGTTGAATACCACTCTGAATTAGCCGGTTAAACAACTAAAATAGTTTTTTATGCTGCCCAAACCAAAGAAATACATTAACTGTCTGCGGGAAAACTTCGGCCTGACTACCTTCAAGCCCCTCCAATGGCAGATAATACATGCCTTGATAGTCCAGCCTCGTGGCCGGGATGTGTGCGCAGTTATAGCCACCGGCTATGGAAAATCGTTGAGCTATCAGTTTCCGGCATTTTACTTGAATAAAGTGGTTGTAGTTATATCGCCATTGATCGCACTGATGGAGGATCAGGTGAACGCACTGAACGAGAGATCCAAGACTGGGCCATGTGCCTGCCTGCTAGGCACTGCGCAGGAAGATCGGGCTATCAAGGAGCGCATCCTGGCGCTTCAGTTCAAACTGGTCTATGCCACGCCGGAGTACATCACCCGTGGCAACGGTCTCAAGATGCTGCGTGATCTGGACCACAATTTGGCGTTGATTGCCATCGATGAGGCGCATTGCATCTCCAAGTGGGGGCACGAGTTTCGCCCCGCCTACCGGCAGCTCAGCCAGTTGCGCTCGGCTGTGCCCAAGGTGCGCCTCCTGGCGCTAACTGGCACGGCTACGCGACGCGTGCGCCTGGACATATGCGAACAGCTGCAGATGCGCAAACCTCTGGTGCTATGCAGCAACCTGGATCGACCCAATCTGGAGCTAACGGTTCGCATGCGCAGCTCGAACCTGTGGTCCGATCTGCAGCAGTATCTGAACTGGGCTGCCGAGGCGGCGGGCGCCGTTATCATCTACAGCAACACGATACGCGAAACGGAGCACATGGCCCAGGAATTGACTAGCCGGGGCAAACGCTGCCACAGCTACCACAGCAAGCTGCCACTCGAGGTGAAGCGTTGCAATCAGCAGGATTTCGCCAGCGATGTGGTGCACATTATGGCAGCGACCACAGCCTTCGGCATGGGCATTGACAAGCCGAATGTGCGCCTTGTCGTCCACTATGGAGCGCCCAGCGACATGGAGCGCTACTACCAGGAGATAGGACGCGCCGGTCGCGATGGCCTGCCAGCCAAGTGCGTGCTCTTCTACAGCGAGGCAGATGCGACAATCCACCGGCGACTGCAGCACAGCCAACCGGTAACGGCGCAGCGTAGCGAGGAGTTAAAGCAGCTGGCCCAAGCCATGTTGGAGTATACTCAAATCAGTCAGTGCCGTCGACAATATATACTCAACTACTTTGATGACCGAGCGACGTTGGCCTCGCTGCAGCAACGCTCCAATTGCTGCGACAACTGCCGTAAGGCCAGGCAGGCCAAGCCAGCAGTCGAAGTGGATGTCGCACCGCTGGACGTGAGCAGCGAGTCCCGCTTGCTGCTGGACATGCTGCGGGACCTGAATGGCCGTCTGGGCCTAGGCAAGCTCATCCTGGCGCTGCGAGGCTCACAGAGCAAGAGCATCAGCAGCGAGTGCCGCAGCCATGAGCATTTTGGCAAGGGGGCACATCGTTCCCAGGCGTGGTTCAAGGCATTGGCGGAACATTTAAAATCCCTAGGCTATATCAAGGATGAGTATCAGCAGAGCACGAAGAACGCCTTTGGCTACCTAATGCCCCAGGTGACGCTGCCGGGCTGTTGCTGGCTAGACGAGGAGCAAGCGAAAGCTCAGCCAATTATCGTCCAACCCGATTCGCATTTGGCTAAACTACGGCAAACATGTCGCGGGGGCAAAGTCTCCAAGGATGATCTCGACTGGGGTTCCGATATCGATCCAAATGAAGTGGACGAGGCAATGAAGCTTGGCGAAAAAGATTCAGTCTGGGGACCCGATCTGGATATCGATTTTCAGCAAATCGACGAAGCTGTGGCCAAGTCAAAGGAAACTCCTCCTGCTGACCAGTTGGCGCTAGAATCCTTGCTTGCCGATTGCCAGAAGATCCTGCACGAGGAACAAGAGGAAGCAGCGCGCACGCTGAAGGCGCGCAAGCGCGTCTGGCAATATCTCGAGGGCAGCTACCAAAGGCGACCCCTCATACCAAAGTACAAAAAGAAATCTACTTAACGATTGAATATGAATATATATACATATATATGTATATGTATATACATATACCTGTTCCTAAACTTAAATGTAATATTTAACTAGTTTGAATTCGTTATTTGCATAATTTTGCTTAGCTCATTTCCGTTTCACCTGTACTTACAATTTACAAATGTTTTCTTTTTATAATTGAAATTTACAAATATATATACAATATACTTATATACATGTATTAACGTTTTTTGTCTTACAAAGTCTAAAGATTTTTCGATGGCAAGACAATATGTTGAACTGTTTTTATTACAATTTATTATAAAAATAGTTTGAGGTTATGGCGTAGACTGTTATAGGTTAGGTATATTATAAATGCATTAGCCAACACTACATTTCAGTTAAATATAGTGCAATTGGAGCAGAAGAAGTGCAAAAAGCAACAATTAAGGTTAGCTTATGGATCTAGCAGCGCATGGCGTGTAGTATACGTAGAAAGTGGAATAGAGAGGTTTTGAAAACTTCAGTTAGCCAATCCTATGATTGCGCTGCATCGGCTGACAGATTATTGCCATCGGCAGTCGCTGGACGACTCTCGCAGCTGTCCTCGCCGCTGCTGGTCGTGGAGGCGCCCTCCTCGGGCGAGACTTTGGCCGCCTCGTCCGTCTCCTGCTGATTGTCCTGGGCACTGGCGCTGGCCTGTTCCGACTCCTCGGCATCAGCGCCCTTTTTGTTCTGCATGAATGGATAGCAAAGCGTATTATATATATAGCTTTTTATGTATAGGTATAGTTGAGTACCTTCTTGCGCTTCTTGGGCTTCTCGGCTTTGACCGCATGCAGCTCGGCCTCCTCTTGCAGTGCGGACTTGTAGCTGGGCGGAAAGAATTTGGCCGCCTCCTTGTGGCCCACCACGGAATTGGGACTGACGTAGCTGGGTCCATACTCCATGAGCAGCGGAATCGTTGGACCCGGCACCTTGTTCACTTTCAACACAATTTTATCGGTGCTGGAAGAATATCGGAGAAGAGAAGGAAAATCTTGTTATATTCATATTGATTACATGGAGGACTGCTTCCACCTACGGCACATAGGGTTTGGTGTTGTACTTCTCCACGGAGTTGGCTATGAAAACGGCAGTTTGTGGATTGTCGCTGGAGAAGAAGCCATAGAGCGGCACATCCTCCTTGCAGGCTTCCACCAGGTTGATCAAATCCTTCTTCTTGTACGCATCAAATGTCATGATAATGTGTGGTGCTTCCGGCACTGGATCGGGCGGTAAAAATGTTGCGGTCTGTGCCCGGAAATAGGTATAGATGAGTGCAGCGTGCGTTCTCTGATCACTTGGCACCCATATCGGTGGGATTTTAATGGTCTTGAACTGTATAGCATCTTCCGGATCCTGCTCCTCCTCCTCTTTATCTTCCGGGCTCGGTTCAACTTTGACCTGTACCGTTATTTCGAGGTCTGTTATCAGGGGAGGTAGAACGGTCTCCTCCTCGTTGAATTCGTCCGGTGGCTTGATGATGTTCTTGGTCAGCTCGTTGGCATATTGCTGCAGTATACTGGGCGGAGTGCCAAGCGTTTCATCCACCTTCCAGAAGCACATCAGCAACTCCTTATCATACAGGTGTTGGATAACTTCCGGGGGCAATGGATTCTCGGCCGCAAAGTTGACAGTGTTGAAATCACTTTGGGTGATTGTGAAGACTTTGCGATCTTTACATTGGATTTTCAATGGATCCGCCGGTTCGGAGAGCTTTTTGAACATATCTCGATTCACTTGTGGACCAAATACCGTTATGCCAATATCTGGCAAATTCTCCATAATCGTATCGGTTACATATCGCAAATACTCGATGCGTTTCCTTCGGCTCTCCTCCTCCTCGATTTTGGCCGCTTGCTCGAGTGCCTCGTTCCGAATGCGCAACTGTTCGAGCTCGATCGGCTGCAGCTCGGTTATTTCGTAGGTCTGATGGGGCTCTCGTGCGATGGTCGCCTCCAGCTCTCGCGTGATCAAGGCCACCAGCTTGGGCACATCGGTGCCGAACATAATGTTGATTGCCTTGCCATTCTAATTGGAGGTATGAATAAGCAGAAGTATAAATAAGTCGTTAGGGTGCTCCAGTCGGTAGTATCCGACCAATATCTGGGCTCAGTTCAATTCTTGATTTCACACGCTCACACACAGAGGCGGCTACCCAGACAGACAGATGGTCGGACTAGATAGTTTCAGGTTTTCTCTCCCAGCTTATCCCGCATTATTATATTAATGGAGTATAAAAGAAGTTTTGTACTTACGGCAACAAACATCCAGGTGGGTTCGCTTTTCTTGTTGAACCGCTGCAGATACGAAATCGAGCCCGCTTTGCACTGTTTTCATTTGGAGATTAAGCAAATTTATTATCGCACATAACCTCACTTCTCAACATAACCTCGCATATTGCACTTACAATCGCCAGCTGCAAATTATCACCGCCCAGCTCCAGTTTGATCTTACGCAGACTTCCTACCATGCCCAAACATGGACCACACCACTCCGAATATATGTCAAGCACTATGAATGAAATTATTGACTTGAATTAATATTCCGTTTTGTTAAGTTATTCTCAAATCACTTCCATTACCCAGCAATCCGGGTCGCTGCAAAAACTTTTCGAACTCCTCATCGCTGCTGATGTCCGCCTGGAGCTGCTGAACTCCGCCCTTCTTTGCCATTTCTTGCAAAATGATTCGCATAATTGGCTGGAACGTGCAATTTTCCATAGCTCTCTAGCCACATAGTCCATACTAGCTCATAATTTATTGATTAAACTTTACTCCAGGAGCCAGCATTCACCTTTGCGGGCGGGACGTAACCAAGTTGGGAGTAAACATAGTTTACGAAAACGAGAGGGTTTCGTGACAAGAACCAAAAGATCTAAACTGCCTTTTGAGTGTATGAGAGCCCTTTGCAAGAACGCACACGATAAGCTCATTATAGATATATATATGAAGATATATGTATGTATTTATACGGTATATATCTAGTGAACTCTTAGGCAGCTTTTGATAGACAATTATAGAAGCGTATGCCTTCTATATATGTATATGGTTTACGATATCCACTTATAGAGTGAAAATAAGCAAAGAAACTTTTGTTGTTTGTAGGGTTTATGTCAACAAAAATACTTTTTATGAATATAAAAAGAGTATATATTATATATATACATATATATTCTTATCATAAATCGTCTGCATATAGAGCTTAAGCTTGAGTTTTGAGACAAGGAAAGTGTTATTTTTTTGCAGGGTATATATCTACAAAAATACTTCATCTAAAAGAAACCTTAAGTATAGAAGTTGCCGTCTTCTGCAAAGCTTCGTCTTGAAAAAGAGATAGAAGACTCTTATTTTACAGGGTATATGCCCACTGAAATGCTTGCCATGAAAGACAAATATTTTAATTTTAATATTTTCTCTATATAGTTAAAACCGCAATCTACAGGGTATAATGTGCAGAGAAGATAGAATCAGATATCTTCCCTCTATCACCTAAGCCGTCGTCTTTCATAAAACTATAAGTTTTGAAGAGAACTCAAATGGTCTCTTCATTCTTTTTATAGGGTATATGTTTAGTGCAGTCATTAAATTATTATAAGCATATATACTATATAAATATTCATTTCTTTTTCCTGATTTTATGTTGCCGCATAAAATCAATAAAAACCTGTTTTATGGGGTTGTTGTCCTCTCGTTCGTTTAGCCTAAGCCCAAACCAAAAGGCAAAGGAAAGATAATTTTTTTTTTCTTTTTTTCTTAGAATCCACTCATGTTTTCATTACTTTTATATAGATCTTTAAATTCAATATCCAGTGCAAAAAACGCATAATACGTAGACGTAATACAAACATACAGACCACATACAACATATATACAGATATATATGCCTATATATGCTTATATAGATACATGTTGTCCAAGTATATATACATATATATTTACATATGCAGCCATATACATATATGTATATACATGTATATATCTAAAATACCAGTTAATCGTTATACAGCTTAAAATAATGCATAAATGGAAATATATATGTGGATAGATGCATCGGTCTCGGCTTCAATTGTGGTCACTGAAACTGAGAATGTGCAAGGAAAGAAACTGAATTGGGAGGGCAAAGAACCAAGCCTTGCAGGAATCAAAGGAAGCCATAGATGAACTGCTCCAGACAATGCTTGGATCTAGCTGTGCGCCTCTTTGCTAGAAAGGTTTTCAAATTCTTGTTTTTCTTTTTTTGGTTTTTGCAATAGTTGGTCTGATTGGTGCCAGGTTGATTGGTTGGTTGGTTTGTTAGTTGTTTGGTTAGTGTAAAGCACAATGGGTGTTAGGCAATCGATGTGCTTGACTAGACGCAATTGGACAGTTCGTGATGTTCGCCTATTCAAGGCCCAGCATCCAGTTTATGCCTTGTACTATAAAGAAGATGAGCGGCTGCCAAGCGACCAGCCACCGAATCCAATCTAACAGCCTGCCATAGAGCACATGCGGTTTCTCCCAGCTGCAACGGATACGTCATTTAGTTGAAATCATATAATACGAGTATTGAGTGTCACCTACGGATTGCGAAACATTTTCTGTAAGTCGACCTTCTCCTTGCAGTAGGGGCACGTTTGCTTCTTGCCGACAATGCACCAGCCTCGTATGCAGAACTCATGGAACACATGATTACATGACAATTTGTAGGTGTTCTCGATGACGCCCTCTTCCTTCTCAGAGACCAGCAACTGATTGCCACACACGGCACACACATTCTGATCCAGATGCCGTGTGGGCATGCCCTGCGGCGTGTAGTACTGCAATATAAATTTATAATTGATATATGTACATATTTAAGATAAGCATTCCAACTCCGACTTACACCAATGGCTGCTGCCATTTTATCTGAACATATTTCTGATATATCGCGACCCAGCACACCAATATAGAGACCATAGAAGCAGAACATGAGACCCACATCCATCCAGATATTGGGCGGCTGTGAAAATATATAGTTCATGCCAAAAAAGGCGGCCATGATGACCAGATAGCCAATGATGCCGAGCCCATAGCTTAGTTTGTAGATAAAGTAAAACCACTTATAGACCAGTCTGTAAATGGAAGAGAAGAATATATGAGCTGAAGCTAATATAAAAAATCAATGAAATCGTCTATCTCTCTTTCTCTCTCACTCTCTCGCTCACCTGGGCGTTGTGCCCTGTATGGGTTTTGTTGTGGCGCGACGCATGACGAGCGCCGTAATGCAGGTGAATATCAGCCAAATAATGATGAATCGCACCCACAGGAAGGTGCAGGAGATAACAAGCGGTATTAGCCACATGGCCAGCAGTGTGACAAATGCATACGATCTGTAGTGGCGCTTCTTCCATTCGACCAATATGATTTGAGCGATGACCAATGTCATAAACAATATGATAACCATTTCCGAGTGCATGGCATCATGGCCCTTATGCTTCTCAACCATCAACTGGTGCTCGGCGCTACAACAAAAAAAAAATACCCACAAAGAATTAAAGTTTAGCTGAGTGTACATTGAACCACACTATCTGCCTGAGTATCCAGTTATCAGTAAATATGGGCTGTGTGTTCACTTACCGCATTCGTTCCTCCGGCGTCATTTCGTCCAGGGACTGTAAGAATTACACATTTATTGGCATTGGGTTGGCTTAGTTGATAAGTAATCGGCTGTGCCGCACTTACCTTGTTGAGGTCCACTGGGGCATGGAGATCCATGTGCTGCTGATGCATATTGGCGCTGTGTGCCGGCGCGTACAAACCTTGATGTCGTCTGCGTCTCTGTGGAATTTTGTCTTCAGCTTGTTTCCTACTCCAACTTACAATTTATCTAAGTAATACAGTCTAAATAGAAAACAAAAATTAAGAGGCAATATTACATATTGTCCCTGTTTGTCATTTGAGCGGCGTTGCCACTTGCCACCGACCGACCGCTTAGCGGCGCTGCCATTTGCCAAAGGCGCCAGCGATTAAATGCCATCGAATAATCATTATGGCTGCATTTACCTTACACATGGGCACATATTCTTCCTTAAATATGCAAACTTGTCAACTGTAATCTACTGAAAGCGGTAATCAAATTTGTATATATGTATTATTGAAACGATTGTAACGTATACAGCAGGCGTTGCCACGTACGCGCACTGGCCAGTCACAGCTGATTTGTTCCGATTACCGATAACTGATAATTCTGACGTTTAACAGCACAGCGGCAATTGTTTATAAACTAAAACGTAAAGCTACGCTAACGTAAACAGTATGCAAGCCGAACACTGGGGCGCCATCGATGAGGAAATCGGGATATTGGCATTAGACAAATATGTGCCGTCGGTCGCCAAAAAGCCGAAGCTGGATGAGTTACGGCAGCGCGGGGATTTGGGGGCCATGGATAAACAGTGAGTACAGTGAAACCAACCGGTATGTGTAACACATCATAAAGGAAATATTTTCTAAAGCGACAAAATTGAGCTAAAGAGCTCACTGGTCACGCAGACCATTGAAGTTATGAAACAAACCGAAGTGCTGCAATCCCTCATCGATACGTATTCAAACAAAAACGTAAGCCAATTTTAATATTCGTGTGTGTACATATTAATCTCTAGTGTTTATTGTATTAAGGGCACCTCAAACTATCTGCTAAATCCCTGCCAAATGATACCCGAAGTGGACTTCCCGCCAGAGAACGCCGCCGACTTAGTCAGCGAGCAAAAGTTCCAGAAACCCATCTGGTTTATACCTACTGTGGATACAGCGTACTCTCGTGGAGATCCACAACCATATCCCGAGATCTCCACCAATACGTGCCGACATGCGCTGCGCAAAGTCATGTGCGGCCTGCTCCGGCTGGCCGGATTCACGGATTGCTCTGAGACGGCGATCATGCTGCTAACAGATGCGGCCGAGGAGTTCATGCGCAGCTTTATCATTGAGTATCGCAGCTTCTATGACATCGATGACAAGCTGGAGAAGTCAACGATGCTGCAGTTGATACCACTCGAGCGGGCCTACTTCAGCATGACGGGCACCTCGCTCACGCAGGTGCACAACTATTACAAACACAAGGTGATATCGCGCAATCGCGCCGAGATTGGAGAATTCACCAGCGTGCTGCAGGAGTACGACAAGCTGATGAAGGAGAGCCAGAGCAGCATGCAAAAGCAGCAGCAGCAGCTGCAACAACAACAACAGAGCCAACACGACTTCAATGGGCACGATTTTCTTAACATACTCGAGATGCAGCCTGGTGACGATGGCGGCAGCAGCGCCACTGGCAGCAACAGCATGGGCAACATCGTTGGCGAAATGCTGCAAGAGCTCGGAGGCAGCACAAACTCCAGCATCTCGCTAAGCAACGTGAGCAGCGGTCAACAGCAGATGCTAAACAGCAACGCCTTATACGGCCTGCTCGATGGCCAGATGAGCAACAGCAACACGATGGCCAGCACAACGAATTATCAAAATAATTTTGATACTTAAAGCTGCAACCAAAATACAAAATTGTATATATTTGTATATGTATGTATATGCATACAGTATACAATTGGCTTAATTCGGAACGATTAGGATCAGAGTGCCATACAGCATGAAAGTTCCGCTAGCATCCTTTAGAATTAACCTCAAAGTGCCGAAATTTGAATACCCCATACATATATATATTTCTACACTCAATGTTTTCATAGATAGAAAAATACTTAAATAGCATGTCAATCGATTTTGGTATAGATATATATAGATTTTATGTATGTACGAAAATGATAGAGCAGCATGCAAATGTTTGTAATTGAATTTAGTTAGAATCTTTTTAAATTGAAATAATTAGCTTGTAAGACAGCTTAATAACCGTACATAATTAACATATATATTTATATATATAGAGAGAGATTTTGTAAACTGCGAACAATAGTAGATAATACCTAAAGACCCTATAGAGAAATGAGAGTTGTGAAAAGATAAGGCAAGGAAACTCAGGAATACGAAATGTTAATAAGTAAACTATAAGAATATTTGAATTGTATATGTTTATGTATGTGAAGTTTTTAATTTTTAGCAATTTTAACTAACTAATCACATTTTGTACTGTTAGCTGTAAGAGAATTGTGAATATTCATTGAATAATGTAACTAATCTGCTCTATTTTATGTTGCAATATGGAAACACAATCTCGGCTCATTGGAGAACGTGCATCTGATATTCTAACAATAACATTGATTAACATTTTTAAGCTAAGGTTTTGTCTTTTTATTTCGAAATCTTTGGCCAATCATTTTCTCGCTCCAGTTGTTCTTGCGTCGTTGCTTGGTGAACTCATTGCAGGGCTCAATCGCCTGCAGCTTGTGGCCCAGTGAATCAGTGGCTCTGTATGCAAAGAGTTTATCTTTGCGTGCCTTGCGTGGCGACCAGCTCTGCATGTCGCGGCCCCTGAGTATTGAATCGCCATCGACGACAACGGAAGCCAGAGCAGCGGCTGTTGTTGCTTGCTCCTCGTCTCCTTCCACGAGCCGCCTCTTTATGTTGGGCTTCTTCTGCGGGCCTGCAGCCAGCTCTATGTCATCAACGACATAGCAATCGGCATTGGCCACCAGTCGTACTTGGCTAAACCAGCCCTTCTCATCTTCCACTGAGCTCTTGGCTGGCTGATCATCACTCGCACAGAATTCAACTTGACTCTGTATAATCGTACTTAGTTTGCCCCAGAGATGTGTTTGCATTTCCTTACTGATTTGCAGATCACATGCAGGGGCTGCATCTTGATCTGCCAGGTAACGTTCGCTTTTGGGCAGGTCTTTTGCAGGAACAGGCACGTCAACTGCCGGCGTTTCACCGGAACTCGTGATCTTATTCAAATCCTTCTTATACATATCATTTGTGAACAGCGTATGATCGGCCGCCTCTAAGAATAAACGCATTTGTGCATCATTTTCCTCGTCTGAATCTGTTTCAATCGCTTTTTGATTGTCATTTCGTGTGGAAGACATAATTAATGTGCTCATAAAAGAAGGTACAAAATAGCGTTTGTTTACATACTGCTGTTATCGATAGTCGATAACTAATCGCACGTGCCGAGCGATAAGTTGTGACATTGGATAACACTGATTATCGGCATGAACTGGCGCCTTAACGGTTTATTGTGACCGATAAATAGACATTTGAAATGTAAGTTTAATAAAGCTTAGCATATGACTGATTACGTAACCGAGCTACATAGCCCGCAATTGCTAACGGGACACATTTTCATTTCAACATCTTCACCAACGCGCACCACAGCCGCCATGCCGTTCTCCGAGTGTGGCGAAATGTGACAATGGAATATCCAATAGCCCGGACTGTCCGTGTTGAAGTGGATGATCGTATAGCCGAAGGCTGGCACCTGTACCGAATCCTTAAGCGGAGCGCCACGTCCACGACGTGGCAGCGGGGTGCGCCGGTCGATCTCCTCTATCTGGTCTATGCGCTGCTCACCCAGCACACCCATTCCGACCACGCGGAACGTGTAGCCATGCAAATGAATCGGATGTGCCGTATTGGATTTGCTCGAAATAACAAACTCCACATTCTTGTTGGCCGGCACCTGGATAACGTTGGAGCACTTGCAGTGCCGACTCTTGCAATTGAAGCCAAGCGCCGCCTGCTGCGTGCGGTTGCAGAAGAACTGCCCAATGCCCAGATTCCGCGTCTGCAGCAGTGACATCTTCGGCATGCTGAAGGTGATGTCGTCCATCTGGAAGCGAAAGCCCTCGCCGCGCAGCTCAAACGCATTCATGCTAGTGTAATAGGTGAGAGCCGGAGTAAGCGCTGGCTGCACATGCTGCGCATTCAGGGTAACCAGCGAAATGCTCTCCGCGCTGCTGCCACCCGCATCGTCGCCCAGCTCGTTGAGCATGATACCCGGCGCATCGTACGCATAGCTTAGTGTGCTCGGATCCAAGGCCTGCGTGTTGGCATTCTGGTAGTGCAGCACCGCCTCCTGGTGCAGCTGATTCATGGCACAGAAACTGTAGCCCTTGACTCGTATCCAATAATTCGCCACTTCCTGATTAGCGTGCAGCACGAAATCAAACCGTTCCGCTCCATGGAACATAATCTTCTGCACCTCAACGGGCTCAATGTCATTGCCATCGCTCGCAATTACCACCAGATCGTGATTGTCGATGCTCAGGCTGATCGGGCAGTTGGATACGCCTGCAGAGCGATAATAATTATTATTTATTTACAATCATTTTTTTAAATAATAAATTTACCATTGAAAATGACACGGAATCGATAGCGACCGCCTCGAATAACTCCGAACGTCGCATACAGCGTGGGCTTCACCTTGCTATTCTTCTTCATGTTGCGTCCGCGGCCATTGATGAGTATATTCTCGGCGACGCTCTCGTCAAAGTTATGCACCCAATCCTGTATCATGATTACGTGTTCGGACTGATCAAAGTCATAGAGATGGGCATGGGGATTCAACTTGGGCGGTTGACGCACAATCAGCGCACCGGCTAGCCCGAAGGCGCGCTGGTGTTCGGTGTGGCTGTGCCACCAATTGGTGCCACCGTGGTCCACCTCGAAGCGGTAGCGGAATGCCTGGCCTGCCTCAATCGGATACTGGGTGACGTGCGGTACGCCATCCATGTGTGGTGTGGAGCGCTGATGGATGCCATGCCAATGTATGGTCGTCGTCTCGTGCATGCTGTTAATAACGTCCGCTACGATGGTGTCTCCGTAGCACACCTCAATGGAGCTGCCCGGCAACTGCCCATTGACCACCATGATCTGAGACTCGAGGCCATCGGCATATTTGCAATCATCGTTGTGCGGCTCCAGTTCCGCCAGCTTAAAGCTATCGATATAGTCCTTGCCATTCAGCTTGAAGCGATATTTTGACTGCAGATAGCGCTTGCATGAATCGGACATCGTGTCATCATAGTGCACCACCATGTAGTAATAGCAGGTCATGGGCTGGTGCTCCACGCATTCCCGTTTGCACGGATGCTTCTGATCCTTGTCTGCATAGCGCCACTGCGACGATTCGCTAGACGACAGCTGTGGGTAGAGCAGCTTGATGCGCTCATAATTGCTAACGATACGTTTGCCATCGGCGTCTGCAAATGGAGAGTTTACAGTTATTGATCACACTCAGTTGGATGTTATCGAAGATATCCTCAATCACCTTGAATGCTATCGATTTGCACGATAATCAGGCTACTGATCAACACAATCGTCTTCACTAGGCTGATTTGCATAATGTGTGAAAAAAAAAGAAAATAAAAATCTATAGCGTTGTGGTACGGAAAATATCCTGCGACAATAGCAGCAAGTGCCAAAACATAACTGTTGATTAATTTCCGCCGTCAGTTACCTTTTGTAAAAGGTAGCAAAATCAACATTATGCGATATTCAAGAAATTGCCTAGAATTCGCTTGTCGCGACCTTGTCGCACAACTCGTAATGGTTAATTGAAGATTGTTCACATTGTCGGCTGATGCAGATACAGATGCGGTACACTTTATACAACATTCTAATTTTGCTGTTTTGGATATCTATCATGACTAAGCGCACCCCAACAGACGTTTCAATGTCACGGGTAAAACCCATTCAGTATTATTGTATTCCCATACATAGAAATAAGCACTTCTATTTCTGTTTCCTTGGCCTATTTATTGTGAAAAAAAATTGGCCTGCCACACTTAGATCATTACATTTGAATTTGAATTCAAAAATTTGAATTTTGCGCGCAATGTTGCACAGCGATCGAGGAGCCAGTGACCAGTGTTGCAAGCAAAGCTTATTAGTTTTGAATAATTGAGAGAAAAAAACTATTATTTGTATTGCAGATATTGATGATTTTCGACTCACCCCCGCCACAAGCATTGTTTATATATTCATCTTTATCTACTGATAGGCAGCCATTTGGTAAAAACAACGTTTATTTGTATGCTAGAGATTGCAAATGCTCAGTTTACGGATGCTAATCAAAATGCCTGACGCGCTCGTCAATACAAACATACATACATACATATGTGTTTGTATATAAATTAATATGCACGTACATTCACATGTGGGGGGTATATGTACATACATACATATGTATGTATGTATGTATGTATGTATGTGCAATGCAAACAATCCCAGTCTAAGAACATTGTACTGAATTAAAATTTCATTTACTTTTATCAAGTCGCATTTGCGTTTACGTTTTTGTTTACGACTGCTTGCACTTAGGGCAGCGGGCCAACAAGATTGTTGATTATGCAGAAAATAAAGTAAGACCACAGGAAAAAAAAAAAATTAAGAAATGAAAAGAGAAGTGTGACAAACCACACACACATACACCACACACGGACATACGAAACAAAACAATACAAGTTTAAACGCTCCAGCAACGAATATTGCATCCAATTTGTTGATTGCTATTGGTGGCGCCTGCATGAACTTCATTAAGCAATTCGCACTGCAGTCGAGCAGACGCATCGCAGCGCCTCCCAGCGGACAAAATTTGTGGGCCACTCAGCAGGGCAAACAGGGTAAGCTAATTGCGGGGGGTGGCAACGCCCGCACTTTGTTAATTGTCATTGCTTGTATTTCACAATATTGGCCCAACATTGCTGGCAATAGTAGTTATCAAGTGTTTGACCCATTCAGGCCACAGCAAACGGCAAATGGCTAGCTTGGACAATTCCGTCCACTCGTCGGGCATCGAGGAGGTGCACGATGTGCCCATGAGCGTCATCAAACGGCCGATACCTTCAGTTCTGGATGAGATGAAAGTTCAATCACTCATGGCCACCATCGATGTGCGTAACCCACACACACAAACACACGCCTTGCCACATCATAATGCGGTTAAAATTTCTTTTTTGCAGGCGGAAACTGACGCCGATTATGTGCCACCAATTGATATCTTGTGGATTACCGGTAGCGAAGGCGGCAACTATTATTTCAGCTTTGGCGGCTGCCATCGCTTCGAGGCCCACAAGCGACTCAATCGGGAAACCATCAAAGCAAAACTAGTCCGATCCACATTGGGTGATCTTTATCATTACATGGGTTCCAGTGCGCCAAAGTATTTGGCCTAGATTCAAATTACAATTTGTTGTTTTTTTGTTTGTTATTTTTTTGCTAATTGTTAACAAGTGCCTTTAATTGTGTATATTTCATGATTATATTGATGTCTTTTTTATGAAAGGAAACAAAAAAACGTTTTTTCATTCTTATTCCTATTTAAACTGCCGTTTAGTGCTGTAAGCTGCGCCTAAAAAATCGATAACCACACCGAAAGTGCAATGTCCTTGCGCTTATCGTTATCGGTATCTTTTATCTCTACTGGAGCTGTAGTCCAATTGGAAACGGAATGGAGTGGAATATTCAGGGTTTGCCATGAAATAAATAAAGTCTTCAATTTATAAATAGTTGATTTTTATTTGCTATATATGTATATTCGATATAGAAAATAATGAATTTGTTAATAGCTACATACCTAAACTAGACGAGTACTCCAATCAGATACTGGGACTCATTCATGATAACCAATTAAGCCAATTGGCAATTGGGCTGAGAGCTAGCTCACGCTGGAATTTGCATCGTTTCATTTCTCAAATATTTCATGAAACATTTCTCGAATCGATCGGTGAATATAAATGGGGATTGAATTTTCTTAAATGCAAAAATATACAATTTCAGTTAGCTAAACACATTTTCGACACACAAAGAACAAAAAAAGAAACAATCAATTGCATTGCATTTCGACTTGTATCGTTACCAGAGGAAGGGCGATCGCTCGCGCAGGATGCGCAGGCCGTAGCGCTGCCATTCCATCTGGGTGATCCACAACTCACGTGCACTCTCCAGCACCGACATGATGGCGGCGCCCTTCCACGCCACCATACCCACATCCATACCCTTGCTGAAGACGTTGACCTCGAGACCGGGTGGAACCTGTTGAGTGATCCGCTGCTCCAGCCATGCGGCGAGTCCGCGCATCTTGGCGCTGCTGCCCACCAGCAGGATGGCGCCGAACATCTTTCGCCGTGTCTCATAGCTGCCACAGCGTCCAATGGAACGGATCACCGCCTGGTCGAGCGACACCACCTGACCGCCCGCATTGTAGTACCAGGAGCTGCCCTCCTTGGGCAGTTGCGGCTGCAGTAGCTGCTGCTGCTGCGAATTGCTGTTGCTACTGACCGTCGTATCGTCCTGGTCGACCACAATCAGCTCCTCGTCGTCGGCAGTGACCGGTAGCTGAGGCGGCTTAGCCGAGTGATTGAATATGGACGCAGAGGAGTTGCCGATGATGCTGATGTCTCCGGCACGCACGCCATTCCGTCGTCCCGTCTCGCGCAGGTACTCGGCATCGCAGCAATCTTCGCAGTCGTACTGCTCCTGGGCCGATTGCTGCGTATGCACAGCTCTCGTCTTACCTGTTATGTTCAGCAGCTCTGTGTGGAAGAGGGCCAGGGGCGCCATGATGGCCTCGTCGCCCACCTGGATGGTGTAGCGTACCCATTGACCGTTCGGCTGGCGCAGCGTGAAGTGCTTCTCCTGGGCCCCACAGACGCTCGCATTCAGATGACAGAAACGCTCCTTCAGCTCGTCCAGCAGCTGAGCGTCCACGTAGCTTTTCTGCACACAGCACTCTCGATAGGGGAATCCACATTTTCGCAACAGCATGAGCAGCACCTGGTCGATGTCGCCGCCGCCGTAGTTTATTCGGACTCGGGCGTCCAGCTGGGAGATGCCATCCTCGATGCAGGCAATCGAGGTCTTCTGGGCGCCAATGTCCACCACGCAGCCGTAACCGATGCCCGCGCCATAGGTTGCTGCCACGCTGTCCTGGACGAGAAAGCAGCGCTGGAAGCCCATCCGCTGCAGTAGCAACGTCATCGCCTCGCGCAGATGCCGCCGCACATAGACGTCGTTCACGACGAGAACGGCACTGTGCGTGCACAGCTCCCGCAGAGGTATGCCCAGGCAGTGCTGCAGAGCGTGCGACCAGATGCGCTCCAAATGCGACAACGTCGCCTGCAACGATCCACCCTTGCCACCGTGCACATTCAGCTCGCCGCGCTGGATGGGAAAGTGAATGTCGTAGTTTTCGGCCTCTCTGGCGCTCAGTCGGAGTATTTGATCATCGAAGAGCAGAGGCGCCTCACTGTGCCAGTTCTTGTGCTCCTCGAGCGGCACCGGCGGCGGCACTGGCTCCGCCACGCTGCTTCTATTGAAGTGTGCCAGCTGCTGGGGCGGCGTGGCGACCCTTAATCGATTCGCCTCATCGACCACGCAATGCTGCAGCAGCCGAGAGACGGCCAGACGCTGCTCCTCAAACTCCGCCTGCAACCGACTGGAGTTGACGCTGTCCAGCGGCGGCAACAGCGAATCGTGATGCGGAGCATCTCCGTCCTGGGGTATGCGTCGGTAGGCGACCGCATGGAGAATTGTTAATGGATTGAGGTCGGCGGCGCGTCCGATGCGCAAGTTCTGCGAGCCCGGATGTATAATAATGATTTTTGGCGCCTCCAATGGCTGGCTAGTTGGTGGCTGGATTTGCGTCGCCCGTCCACTGCTTGTGCTGCTCGCCCGCGAACGCCTGTGACAATTGAAAGTGTAAATTAATTAGGCTTTTCACCAATATAGCTGGCGCAGCATGCTTACTGCATTATCTTCAACGGTAGGCTGATAAATCGGCTGGGGCAGCCGGTGCAAATATTTCAAGGCTTGCATGTTGTTCACTCTTATCGAATCGCATTGCAACTGTGCGCGCGCCCAAAATGCTACGTTCTCAATATACGCGTTATGCTATCGCATATCGATTGCGTTGACGATAACAAAAATTCTATATAAATGCATTGTTATGGCTTGAATTGTTTTTTAATTTAAGTAAAATATGCATTACTTATTGGATAAGAATGCCACTTAAGGCTGCCGTTATTTAAAAAAAAGCGCATCCAATATGCCGCGTTTCCACTACTTATAAGTGATCGTAAGTTAACATCTATCTATTATTGGCCCCATTAATAGATGTAAAGTATATCAAGCTAAGCTGCTTCAGAAAAACAATAGAGAACTAAAAAATAGTCTACATTTAAGAAAAAGCTCTAACATACAGTACTCACCAAAAATTCAGTGGGAACATCTTGGCGTCCCATAGCAAGCAGCTTTCGCTCGAATGAACTTTTGGGGGAATCGTTAGCCGCCACACACAAAACACACTATCACTTATCGTTTATCGTCAACCAAAGAACGTGTTGAGTCTTTTGTTGTTTTCTCAATCATTGATTCATTGCGAAATTCCAAAAACAGACATAAAAACAAAATTGGAAAATTTACAAATAAAAAATAAAAATAAAAGCCATGTCACATTTTACGTGTATCAATTGCGATGCGCGATTCGCGAACGCAGACATCCAGAGGGAGCACTACAAAACCGATTGGCATCGCTACAATCTGAAGCGGCGCGTGGCGCAGCTGCCACCCGTCACGGCAGAGGAGTTCCAGCAGCGAGTGCTGAGCGCCCGCAGCGCCACAGAGTCCGCCCTCGAGGAGCAGCAGATGAGCATCTATTGCACCGCCTGCCGCAAGCAGTTCGGCAATCAGAAGGCACACGACAATCACCTCAATAGTAAAAAGCACAAGGAGGCGCTGGCGCGGCTCGAGCGCCAGCAGACGGACGAGGCCAGCGTGTCCGATGTGTGCGTCAAGAGCATTGTGGAGCCGCGTCCACATCCGGCACTGGCGGCAGCAGCCGCTGGCAAGGGACGCCTCGCTTTCGCAGAGCGTGCGATGCAGATGGATGTGGGCGACGACGACGATGACGACGAATTCGAGGACATTGAAGAAGAGGAGGTAAGTGTCAGCTGAGAGTTAAATTGAATAGAGCGCCATTAAACTCCAGTTGATATTTTCAGGTCGATTCGGATGAGTGGGAGAAAATAGCTGAAAATCCGCTGTCCGAGCGCGATTGTCTCTTTTGCAGCCACCAGAGCGAGGATTTGGAGGAGAACCTCAAGCATATGTCGATCGCACATTCCTTCTTTATACCCGACCTCGACTACTGCACGGACATTGAGGGCCTGCTATACTACCTGGGCGAAAAGGTGGCAAACTATTTCATCTGCCTGTGGTGCAATGATCGTGGCAAGACATTTTATTCCCTGGACGCTGTCCGCAAGCACATGATTGATAAGGGACACTGTCAGATGCTGCACGAAGGCGTCGCTTTGGCCGAATACGCTGAATATTACGATTACAGTGCCAGTTATCCAGACCATGTAAGTATCGGATCATATCGATATCGTTCGTTCAGTTCATCGCTATCGATAAAAGCGCCATAATTGAAACTTGCATATTCTCTCTATTCCAATTGGATTTTCGTCGTGTCTCATTAACTATATATATATCTCTCTCTTGCAGAAAGAGGGCATGGACATTGACGAAGAGGTTGTGCCCGATCTGCTCGACGGCGACGAGTACCAATTAGTTTTGCCCTCCGGCGCTGTCATCGGCCATCGGTCGCTGCTACGCTACTACAAGCAGCGCCTGCAGCCGACTCGCTCAGTCGCGCTCAAGAAATCTGATCGCAAGCTGCATCGCGTGCTAAGCGAATACCGAGCGCTCGGCTGGACGCAGACGCAGCAGCAGGCAGCGGCACGCAAAGCGCGCGACATCCATTTAATGAAGCGCGTGCAGTCCAAGTGGCAGATGCAGCTGGGCACCAAAGCCAACAAGCTTCAGAAGCACTATCGCGCCCAGGTGCTAATCTAAATGAAGGACAACTCGTGTGGCATAGAAAAAAAAAATTGTTTTTTTTTTGTTTATCTCGCTTTTCAATCAAGCAAAATTAGTTTTCATTCGAAAATTACTGCGCAATTGGCCTTTAAATAAAATTACATAATTTAAATTAAAAATTAAATAAAATTTACTTTTGATTTTGTATAAGTAAAATTATTTCGTTATGGTTACATTAAATTTATGCATTTAAAACTAGGTAAAAAAAAAATGTTCTAATTAATCAGAACTCTCTTGCTAACTGTAAACGCGATGAGCAATGCGTGTTTGCATGTGTGTGTGGGTATTGGTGTATGTGTGGGTGGGTGTGTCTGTGTGTATGAGTGGGACGCCTGCACGGTGAAAGCATGACTTAAATAAACCTATGCGTTTGTGTTTGTGAGTGTTTGTGTAAATTTCAGCTAGCTATGATGTGTTGTGTTATGTGTGTGTGTGTGTTTGGATGGATGTGCAATAAATAGCAGTGTCTGCTGGCGAGCTAAGAGAACGGAAACACGCGCGCACACACACAACAGCAGAGAGGGAGAGAGAAAGAGTAAGAGGTGCACAATAGCTGGGCTGCTCAGACGTTTGCGTGTGCGCGTGTGTTGTGTAACACAAAAAAAAAAAAAAAAAAAAAAAAAAAAAAAAAAAAACAGATTAAAGTAAAATGAAACATTTTAAATTATAGTTTATATAGACGGCAGGTAAAGCTAATGTATAACTACAGGATTCTGTTGAACACATACGCCCACCATGGGCGACGACGAAGAAGCATCGCTGCTGGCCCGGCTGCAGAACTAACGCTGCCGCTGCCACCGCCGCCGCTGGACGTTGCTGCCGACGCAGGCAGCGCAGCCAACGACGATGATGTCGATGCAGACGCTGGCATCGGCATGGGCAGCGGCAGCGGCGCCAACGGCTGCGGATGATACAGTAGCACCCCATATGAGGCCGGCCCGGAGCCAGCTGGAGGTCCGCCGGCAGCGGAGGCGCTGATAACACTCGAATCAGTCATCATCAGGTGTGAGGCAGCGGCGGACATGTTGCCATAGTGATGCATCAGGTCGAGCGGCAGCGACGCTGGCGCATAGCTGTGATGCGGCTGCGGCTGTGTCGGCAGTTGCATTTGTTGATGTGCGGCGGGTGGTGGCAGCGGCGGCAGAAGCAGTGACGTCGGCGGTTGCACTACATTACCGTTATGCTTAATGCTGCTGAAATTCTGGTTTGGTGCCATGCCAACGCCGCTGTTGCGCATGCGTCCGAATGGCTGCTGGCCCAGACGCAACGCTGCTGCTGCCATAGTTGCAGCCGATACGGATGGCAACGGTATTTGCCCCAGCGGCGGATCACAGTCCATGGCGTGCGGATAGCTGTTGCTCATATAAATATTGCGGCGACCGCTGCTGACGCCAACGCCGCTGCTGCTGCTGCTATGATTTAAGCTACTCAGACTGTTATTATTGTTTATGTTAATGTTGTTGTTGTTGTTGTTGCTGCTGCTGCTGTTAAGACTGCTACTACTGTTCGCTGTAGTTGCTGACTGCGCCTGCAGACTGAGCGCCGAAAAGTTCATTCCATTGGCATTGCTGTTGTTGTTGTTACTGCTGTTACTGCTGCTGCTGCAGCTGTTGTTGTTGTTCGCGTGGTGTAATAACAGACCTGCAAAATCAAATATGAAATTATGTTAAAGCTGTCAACAACTGTTAAAGTCATAAATGTATGTTAATGTTGCCACACTGCAAAAATGTTCGCTTCTTTTTTGTTTTTTTTTTTTTTTGTTGATTATATCATAAATTTTTATTGAAGGGTTTTTTTTTTCGCTTTTTTGTCATTTTTTGTTGTTTGCTTTTAGTTATCATTTTAAATTGTTTTTCTTGGGTTTTTTTCTCTTTTAACTTATTATTTAATAATCATTCATAAATTATTAAACTTAAACCATCAGCTTTATGTTATATATATGTATGTATATATATAAATGCCACAAATGTGTGAGTGTATGTATGCATGTATGTATGTATGTGTGTGTGAGTGTGTGTTTTGTATGTATATGTATGTGGATGTGTGTTCTTTTTTGTCTCTTCATTAAATTTTTCAACTAAATGCTTTTAATTTTCAACCAGTTTATCATTTTTCTCATTCTTCCACATCATGTTTTTTTCTTGTTTTTTTCATTTCGCAATACTGTTTCGTTAAATGTAGTTGTTGTTATTGCATTGCTCTTTGCTTAGTATAAAAATGGCTGCAGACAGCCGCCATTTTGGTTTGCAGCCATTTGCTGTTAGTTAACATTGGGCTTTACATGAACATGTTGCTGCATATGTTGAGGCATTTGCATTTTAATTTTATTTTAATTATACTTTTTTGTAGATTATTGTTAAATTTTGTTTGCGTGTTTTCTAAATATGTTTTTTCTTTACTTTTTTTTTTTTTTTTTTTTTTTTTTTTGTGGCCTAAATCTAAATGCTTGCATTTAATTTTCATTTAAATTTTATGATTTCGTTTTTAGCTTTCTCATCTCTATGCGATTTTCTCATATCATTTCTCAACTAAGGTATGTATGAGTGTGTATGTGTGTGTGTGTGTGTATGTGTGTGTGTTTATTGTAATTTTAACTTAAATTTAAAACACTCTATCGGCTTTTGCTTTAAGTATTTTACACAACTTTTGAAAGTTTTCATATTTTCCTTCTGTTTTTCCCATTTAGTTTTATTTATTCATTATTTGTTAAATTCTTGAATTGTTTACTCGGGTGTGCTAAACGCTAAATTGTTGAATTATACAAACACATATACAATACAATATGCAACTCACATCTTTGTCTGTCTCTCTCTCTCTCCCTCATTCTCGCGGTCGTTCTATTGATTTCTTTCTCTTTCTGTTCGTTTTCAATTATTTCATATATGTATGCATATGTTTACACACACACACTTGTATTAATGAATATATATGTGTGTGTGTCTGTGTGTGTGTGTGTGTGTGTCTGTGTGTATTTGTTAAATGCTAAAATTGTTTTACCTTTCTTTTTTTTAGTACTGATTTATGTTTCTGTTTTATGCAATGCTATCGATTTCTTCGTATTTCCATTTAAATTAATAAATATAATTTATAATTATTAATAATGCCTAACGTTAATTATTTCGTTTGCTTTGTTTTATCTTTTTAATAAATTTTTTTTTCTTGTTTTTCTTTTCCTTTCTATTTTTACACACCTAAAACTATGATTTGTGTTTAGATTTTGTATTTTTTTTAATGATTTTTCTTATACTTTACTTTCTATTTCTTTTTCGGTATAAAAAAAAAAAAAAAAAAAAAAAACAATTTTCAAGTATTTTTACTGTCATGCGACAAAGCTGCTGTTAAACTGGCTGTTGGCTGATCGTTATTTAACATTGCTTTTACCATTGATTTGTAGCACGATTAGTTTTGTTTACGTATGTATGCAATGGGCGCGTGTAAATGTGCGTGTGTGTGTGTGTTAGAGTGGAACAGCTGCTTAACACAAGTGGACATCAACTGATGGATCGCGGCAGAGCGAACGAAAGCGAGAGTGAGAGCGAGAGCGCAGTGTAAATTCAAGCGAGCATGCTCTCTTTACTGCTCATTTGCCATTGCGAACAACATAGAAGGACGAAAGCGCACTCGGGAATTGACTGAATGCGGAGTAAACAAATGAAGAGAGTACGCTGCTCAATACCCTGTAAGCAGGCCAATACTTATGTTTATGTTGTGTGATGGAGCGAAATATCAATTTATTGAGTTGAAATTTTAAATATTTGTTGATTTTATATCAAATTTCTGTTTTCAAATTTGCAAGTCTCTAACTCTTAGGCAATGCCCCTGAATAAAAGCAATATAACTCCTTAGTTCACATTGTGTATAGGGTATTCACATAGTGCAGTGCAGCTGGCCTAACAGAGCGAGGATTTGTGTATGTTAAATGTGAATGTGTGTGTGTGTGAGTGTGTTTGTGTCAAGTGAAAGGCGTAAACAACCCAAAAGAGTAGGCAAGCAAGAACGATATAACTTTTGACAGTTGACGGTGTCTGTGTGTGTTGATGAGCGTGTGTGTGTGTGTTTGCTTTACATTAGAAAGAACTGTTAAATGTTTTTGCTTTTCTTAATTTTGGGTTTTCAGTAAATGTAAAATGTTATAAGCAGCAAATGCGCTTTATGTTGCCTCAATACACACACAAACACACACACACATACACAAATATGTATATATGTAAATATATAGCTTATTTACACACTCCAATATATATGCATTTACTGTTCTGTATGTATGGCTAAACGCTGTTTTCTTTTTAAATGTTAATGTAATGTTAAACTTATTATGTTATTACACATTACATATATATGTATTTATTTTATCATATATATATATATATATATATATATATGTGTGTGTGTATGGCAGTCATTAAGAAAGTCGTTAAGGATTCCTTGTTTTATGTGTTGCTTACATTTTTAACAGTTTTTACTTTTTATTTAGTTTATTTTATTTTATTTTCTTTTTTCTGTTTTTACTTTTGTATGTCTTAATTTACAATACTAGGGCCCTAGATACTTATAAATAAATGCTTAAGTGTTAGCGACATTTATTTAAAAAAAGTCACGCAAAACTGAACGAAATGAGTTAAAAAAAAAATAGTTAATTTGATTACTATTTTTGGGTTTATCTATTCATTTGTATTATTCTTTGGAGCGTGTCTAAATGTACCTTGTTTATATTTATGTATACTAGGTGCGAAAAAAATATATAGATATATATATATTATATTATTTAATATATATATACACATATAATCACATACATATATGTAAATATTTATTTGGAAAAAAAAGAAGTTTATTTAATGCGCCACACATTAGGAAAATAACATGTATTTGGGTGGAGCTGGAGCCTCTGGCTATTTACAATTAGATGGCCTTGGCCTTACATAACATGTGCAATGGAAACGCTTTCGTTCAGCTGAACGAAACATATCTCGTATCGCCTCGAATAGCAATAGCAGCTGTTGCCCTTCTGTTAAGTTTTCTGTTGTTGCTTCTTAGCCACTGCTGCCTCTGCTGCCTTTGCTGCCGCTGCTTCTGCGCAGTCGTCTTCGGTTGCGATTAATGCTGCCGCTGCGCCGTCGCTGTCCATTATTACTGTTATCCTGAGTACTTATATGCCTAAGTTGCGTTTGTTTTTGTTGTTGGCGTTGCTGCGGCTGCGTTTGCTCCTGCTACTGTTGTTGTAGCTGACGTTGCTGTTGTTGCTGGTCATCGGCGCTCGTCTGTTCCGTTGTTTGTTGTTATTTTTTAAATTTGCACGCGAAAGTGATTTTTTTTTTGTGTGTGGGCATTTTTTAGTGTATTTTTAGTGAAATTTTTTTTTTTTTTTTTTGGTTTGTTAGAAAAAGAGAGCATAATAATGGTGGGCATAAATTATTTGATTTTCTTTGTTAGCTTCCGCTTGATTCTGCCTTGTAAGTAGAAATGAATATGAATATAAAATATATGTTATAAAAAAAAAAAATTAAAAAAATTAAACAAACAAAATATCTACGTTTGACAACACTGTTTTTTGTTTTGTTTTGAAATTGGGGGGAAGGTGCTACCGTTAAGAAAACGAAAGAACACTTACAATTTAGATATAATAATTATAAAATTTTTCCTGATCAGATATATGGTAACAGAAATCATAATCGATATACATATATATATATATATATATATATATATATATATATATATATATATATATATATATATATATATATATATATATATATATATAGAACAATTCTTAATTTTAACATTTTCTTTTAGCTACATGTTCTTTTTTTTTCAACAATTTTTGTTTACATTTCTTTTTTTTTTAAGAAAACTTATTTCAGTTGGTCCAATTTTAATTTTGTTTCTTTTACGCACGCACACACACACACACACACATACATACATACACGCGTACATATATTTACAAACATGCAGCAAATGAAATGAACAACAGAATTGGAAAACTCTAATGTTCAATGTAAAATTAATGCTCAACACATAAAATCTAACGAGTACAAAATATATACTAGATAAATACTTGAATAAATACTGCATGTTTTACAAATTAAATACAATGAATATTGATCATTATTAATTAACAAAAAATATCTAATTTCCTATTTTATTTGTTATAAATGAAACTTCTATTAAAAATACTTAAGTAATTGTATAAACTAAAAATCCAGGAACAAAATAGATTTTCGACTCAAATTTAAATAGTTATCGTTATCGATAAATGTTAATTTGAAGTCCACATGTCTTAAAATATGTAACAAATTAAATAGTTCAATAGTTATCGATATACTCGTGTATATCGATGTATTTTTTTTGTTGTCAAAGCAATCATCGCTTCTGATCGATAAATAAATCCAATTTTTCGATTCAAATATTTTTAAATAATAAAAATAAACTAGAAATTTGTAGCTATACAAGAGATAAAGAGACGAGCACAACAACAAATAAAAGCAATAAAAATTTGCTACAAAACAAGAGCGTGGCAAAAGAGAGAGACAGAGAGAGATAGAAGGAGAGTGTGGGAGTGGGACAGAGGGCGTGGCTCAACACTTACCTAGACACTGTGGATCGATGGCGCCGCTATTGCTGCTGGAGACAAGTGACTGCTGCTGTTGGTTGGAGGCGCCGCCGATGCAATTGCTGCCGCCCGACGATGAGGAGTTGGCTGCTGCTGCTGCTGCAGCAGCCGCTGCTGCACTGGAGGAGACGACGCTGCTGCTGCTGCTGCTGCTAGCGTTGGGTCCGCTGCCAGTGCCGCTGGCGCCACCACCAGTTCCAGGTCCTGCGCCGCCACTGCCTGCTGCAGTGAGACTTCCGCCTCCTATTCCACCACATGCACCGCCGCCGCCACCGGCGGACGAGTTGCCACCCGAGCCGCTGCCACCGGCGCCGGCATTCGCAGTGGCGCCCGCGCCGCTCGTATTGGTCGACTCGTCGGTGGTGCGCTTGAAGAAGTTGTGCTGCAAGGCGTAGTAGGGCGTGACTCGTGTCTTCGGATCAAAATCGAGCATGCGCAATATCAGATCCTTGAACTTGAGATAATCGGATACAGAGTGACCCGGCTCATCCAGACGCCTGCCCGCTGGACCGCCTGTCTCCACGCCAAGGATGTCGTGCAGCTTGCGGGAACCGGGCGGCTTATACTTGCGTCCATTGAGTGTCTTCTTTAGCACGTAGGAGCCATCGGTGACAATCTTGTCGAAGAACTTGCGCGTCTTATGCGCCTGGTCCAACAGATACTTGGGTGGCATGCCCAGCACCTCGACAATCTTGTTCATCTGATCGAACTCGTTGCAGCCGGAGAACAGCGGCTCTCCGGTATGCATCTCCACCAGAATGCAGCCGAGCGACCACATATCGATGGCCAAATCATATTGTATGCCCAGCAGCACCTCCGGTGAGCGATAGAAGCGCGACTGTATGTATTGATAGATCTACAAAGAGAGAGAGAGAGAGAGACAGAGAGAGTGAGTGAATGAGAGTTAGAAAGGGAGCTAACTTAGCATATGAAGTATGAGGCATAAACGGGCTTTGACTCTAATCCTAATATACACCATAAGACAGTTTTATACATTAAGTATACAATTCATAAATTGTATTTACCAAAACTAATACTAGATAGATATACCATCCAGTTACTGGGTATACAGCAGCTATGACTGACTGACCCTAGATATACCACCAAGTTATAGGGTATATAGGAGCGAAAACTGACTTCAATACAGCTACTAAAAATCATCTTCATAAGTTACTCTTCCAACTTGTTAATACCCTGTAAAATATCCTTTAACTAACAGGCTTAGACTCCCACCTCATTATAATTTACAGGGTATTTTCAGATACTTACGCGCTGTCCCAGCTGACAGGAGCTGCCAAAGTCAACAATTTTGATGGCCGATCGCTTGGGATTGCATAGCAATATGTTCTCGGGCTTCAGATCACAGTGTATTATGTTCAGTTCGGGTGTGCTCAGGAACAGAAGAGCCGTGCACAGTTGCTGCGCAAATTTGCGCGTGAGGTTCAGCGAAACGCCACGGAAATTCGTGTTCCTCAATAGATCGTACAGATTATACGATAGCAGCTCGAAGACGAGGCACAGATGATTGCGCCACATAAAATGGCGCTTGAGCTTGACTGTAAATGATAACAGATAGGAGAGCGAGAGCGAGAGAGAGCGAGAGAATGGATTTAGTATTTAGGCTTTATGGTTCAAATTGCATTCACTTACCGATATAGTATTTGTTTTCAGCATCCGCACGATTCATCATCTCGAGCAGTTTGACTTCGATTTGTGCCTGATTTAGGAACGGTTTCTTATTCTTAATAATCTTGATTGCCACATGGCATTGCTCCTCATGATCGTAGGCCTTGACCACCTGACCAAAACTGCCCTTGCCTGTAATATAATGAAGCATTTGTTAAATTGTTTCTGCATGATTGATTGATTGATTAATCATATAGAGCCTAGGTCTAGCCAGCTAATCATGCATAGTGGAGTAAGTGTTGGAATTCAATCATAAACAGGAGAACGGATCAGAATTATGATATTCTCCACCATTAACATCTAGAAGATTCACAAAAGTGAATTCCTGTGACGTTCTTGTTGAAGGTGATATCCTGATGCCTTCTCACATGGACTGTGGAAGAGCATTGGGCAATTGAGGAATCATCCCCAACGTCGGATAGAGGAACATGGATATTTGTGCGCTATGTTCAAATTGTATGGTGAATTGAACTGAAGAGAGAGCTATGCAAATCATATGCATATACAAACAGAAGGAATACGTTCTGTTCTGATTGACCAACTGAAAAAAACATATGTATATATTGCTGCCAACTGATATACGCGAAGCATTATTGCTGCACCGTTTGAAGTTTAGATTGATGTTCCATCTATAGCTAAGCTATAAATGCTTTTTCAATATTTCTGCTATAATATACCAAATTTAATTAGTCATACATACCGATGAGTGAATCAATCTCATAGCGATCCAGAAACTTCTCGCCATTTTTGATGATATAGTCGTGATTATCATCATCGTAACCATCATTGTATAATTTGCGCTCCTTTTTGTTTGACGAGTCATCGTCGCCTTGTGTCTGTTGGGCTCGGCGCTTTTTCTTCGCGTAGTATACCTCCATGTTTGTATTGTTGGTTGGTAAAGAGTAATTTATAAAAAAAAATTTTATAAAAAATGTTGAAGTTTTATGTATTTATCTGTCGAGAGAATTGTGCTAGTTTCTGTTCACTGCCCTTACAATGAAAACGTTTTGACAAATATTTCAATGCACACTTTGAGTTTTTTTTTGTTTTTAAATACGTGCATACCGGTAAACGATAGTATGGCAATATACAGCTATCGATAACTGCCAGAACACACTGTTAATTGACAGATGTCTCAGCCTTGCGCCCGCTACTAACGCAGCTTTGAGCTAACAGCAGCTTTAATTAAAAGTCCGTTTGTCCCATTTCTAAATATTAAATGTTAATTAACAGCCACTGCTAACGCAGTTTCGAGTTATAATTCAAATATTAATTATGCAGCTGCACAGGCATATGAAAAAAAATTTATTTAATAATATAATTTCGTGTTTGTTTTGTTGTTTACCAATTAATTTCTCAATTGAATGTCTTCTATTTTATATTCTCTGCTTTCGATTAGCATCAAATAGCTATGCAAAGCCAATATTAAATTAACAACTCCTACGCTCCATCCCCCTCATGTCTAGCTGTGGTTACACGCTTACACCTCTTCTTCACTCTCCCCCTCTCACCTTACAGACCTAACTCACCCGTTGCTTTGCTTTGCTCATTGGCTTGGCGAAAAATTTTGTATGCAGCTGGTTGCTTGGCGAAAAAAAAAGTTGTTGCTAACGCCGCATACGGGCATCGGTGCGAGCGAGAACGCTGCACGTGAAAACAAGTTGAACAGAGCCAGGGCGAGGGCCAGTCGCGAGAGCGCTTTTTGCAGCGCATTCTACGTTGGTGTAACCAGACAGGCACACAGCGAGAGAGGTCGAGAGTGTGCGAGAGGATGAGAGTGGCGCTCGCGGATTTCAACAACGCCTAAAAGACGACTGCACACATTTGCTGCGGGTGTGCTGTTGCTGCTTGCCGAGCGTTGTAGAAATATACGTGTGGAGCGCTATGTGGGAAACAATGCTCGAAAATGGGTGTATGCTGAAGACGACGACGCCGGTGACGTTGACGTCGACAGCGGCTGCTGCTACTGCTGCCACTGCTGCTGTTCGCTACTTTCCGTCGTCGTCTGCTACTGTTGCCTAGCAATGACGTTTTTAGCTTATGGGGCCCAGCAGACACAACGTCACAGTTAATAGTGCTCTCTCTCTCTCCCTCTCTCTGTTTGTGTGTGCGCGTTGTCTGTGCTTTAGCTTTAGTATAGCATACAAGGCAGCGACGTCAAAGTCAGCGCCAGCAACTGCATTTGAGCTGATAAGACGGCAGCAGAATGTAACAAGTAACGGTGCATATATTTAGGCGCTTGGGTTTGGCTCTTCGGCTGTGGCAGCAGCAGCAGCTGCTACTGCTTCTGCTTCTGCTTCTACTTCTGCTATGGACGTCTGTCTGCCTTTTTCCCTGCCTATCTTTCTCTCTCTCTCTCTCTCGCACGCTCTGTATGTGTGTGTGTGCAACAATTTGCCAGGCAATTAATTGTAACTGCTGTTGGCTTGGGCTAATCAGATGATCGACATTTTTTTTATCGCAACTTTCACTTTAGACAAACATCTTTAACACTCTATCTGTGCATTTTTTTAAAGCAATTTTGCATTTTCTTACAAATTCGACATGCTTAATTTATGCGGCTTACAAGTGCAAAGCAATTCAGCAAGCGCAGAGCCGTTAATCGCGCAGCCATTTGCATATTAACTGTAAAATGCCAGTAGAAGTGCGCTGGGCGAGTGTGCTCGACTGGGAGATACCTTGAACACTGTGCTGCGCTTTGACTACTGGGTTTCACTTTAGCAAATTAATTGTTGAACAACTTATATTCTTTGCGGCAATTCCTAAATTAATTCTTAGAGCAGAATATTTCTTTACTTTATTATGAATCAATCTAACTTCCCGTCCTTATTCACAATATAGTTTATGGAGTCTACTTATCCATAATGTGTTCAGGTGGGAGGTTACATAAGGAAATAACGGCAAACCGCAGCTGTCAAGCGCAGCATATTAACATAACAGTAAAAGGGTGAATGTGTGTGCGTTGGCCAGCTGTTAAGCACTGCACTGAAGCTGCAATCGCTGCTGTTGCTAACAGAAGCTAAACTGTTATGCAATGAAGAATATGATGCCGATTAACATATTCTGTTAAGTAAAGGAAGGAGAGATCAGAAACTTTGTTTTAAGAGAGTTTGCTTAAGAGTGGATATATGTAGAAAAAAATCTGCTGTAAGTTAACAGTAAGCGATGGAGCGAAAGAGAGAGAGTTGCGCACTTAACAGCGCCGTTTTTTTTTCTGTTACTATACTGTTAATAACATGCTGTAGAGTGGCAGTGGGAGGATGGCATTTGGCAACATTTCAGTTGCGAGTTATTGACGTGTTTTCATGTTAACCGGGTCAAGGACAGGCACGCTGATCGCTAGCCAAATGCATGTTTGGCAAGAGAAAAATAGAGAGGGAGAGGGGTAGTGGGCGGGGTGGTAGGGTATATGTTGTGACTCTTGCTTACCTCATTGATGTGCTTGTAGGTCTTTATCAGATCGACGCTCAGCTTTCGCAACGGTGCATTGGCCGGATCTCGAAAATGAGGGGGTATGCGTGCCTGCATGGCGCGCACCTCCGACGAAGACGAAGGACTAGAGTGCTACAAAGAGAGAAACAGAAAGAGAGAGAGAGAGGCGATAGGCGAGAGAGTGCATTAAAGAAGAGTTCAATCGAAAAGTTATTTGCTAATGGCACTCACATGATGCATAACATCACGATGCGTGGCAGGCAGTTCCTCTTCGACCACAAAGCGTCCATAGAGCGGCGCATGGCGCTGTCTGCCACCGCCACCGCCGCCGCCCCCGCTGCCGCTCCCGCTGCCCTGCGATGTGTCCACGGCGCCGCTGGAACCGTATCCAGCGGATACTGTAAAAAAAAAGAGAAACAGAACCAATTAAAGTATGTGTAAAAGGAAGAGAATAAGAGATAGAGATAGAGAGCGAGTGCAAGTTCATTGACCGATTGCACCTGGGCACAGGTGTTGCACCTGTCGCACACACCTGAGGCAGTTGCCAAAAGCCCAAAAACCCGCCCAAAATACTTTTTCCCCAGCTAAATTTAGTACTAGACAGAAAAAAAAGCAGCAAAAAGTCCCCAAGAGAAATATTACACAATATGCACACAAAGATCGTCCAACAAGTATATATATATATATATTATACATATATATTGTTGTTCGCGTCTCTGTTTTGCTCCGAGTCAAAAATAGCACAAAAAGGGTAGTCAGTGAACAGGGGTTGGGACACACTGGGCGGTGGAGCAGATCAAGAGGGGAGCGGAGCGGAGGGAGAGTGAGGCGCACTGAAACTGATATTGCATTTCGCAATTGCCGTCAAGTGAATAGGCCAAAGAGGAGAGACTAAGAGACAAACAAGCAAATAACAGACTGAAGGAGATCGGAGAACGCACATACAAAAATGCATTGATGTGCGATAGTCTCAAAGAGTCTCTAAGTACATCAGTTGAATGAGCTATTACTAAATAACGTTTGATAGCTTTAAGAGATGGAAACTTAATGTTGATATACATCTCTGATCCAACATCTATGATCTATGATCTATGATCTATGATCTATGATCTATGATCTATGATCTATGATCTATGATCAAGGATCAAGGATAAATGATCTATGATCTAGGATCAATGATCTATGATCTATGATCTAGGATCAATGATCTAGGATAAATGATCTATGGTCTAGGATCTATGATCTGTGATCCTACCACTTATTTAAAGCTCAACTATTTTAGTTTACTTAAACCCAAATTAAAGTAGCTATTTTAATAGCTAAATAGCTTTTCAATTACAGCTTGTTCTAGCATCTGCATCTGCACAGGTGCATTCCAAGTACTTTGCAGGTGGGTAAACAAATTACTTGCTATGCAAATTAAAAACCTGAGTGATTAGCCTATCAGGGGACTGACGAACGATATATTATATCTATTCTTAGATTTAGATTCCGTCCTTACAGCTATATTGCGCTGGTCGCTGTGACAGCAAATGCTGCTGCTGCTGCTGATGATGATGATGAGTCGAATCATTGCTGCTAATGCTGATTGTTGCCGTGAATTTGGAGCTGGGATTGGAGGCAAAGCTCTTGATCGTATGCTGGCAATCGATTTGGGCCAGATAATGCGGACGTTGCTGTTGCTGCAGTTGGTAGCCATTGCCATTGTTATTGACGCTGCCATTGCCCCCATTGCTCCAGCTGCCCCACGATGGACGCCAGGCGGACGATGCTGAGGAGGTGCCAACGGTAACAGCTGTTGGCGCTGCTGTTACCGTTGCCGTCGAGCCACCGATCAGACCGGACTCATGGCCAGCCAATGAGGCGTTCATTGACTGCCAATAAACCAAAGCCGTTGACATCGCGACTAAGTCAAGTCAACGTCCGGAAGAAGCGACAGCAGAGCCAGAGACCTCGTCTATATTAATGGCTATATAAATATTTCCTTCCTTGCTTTCTATACACGTTCACGCAGTTCACCACAACAACAACAAACAGAGAGTATATTCAGCCTTGTGTACTGTGTGGAGGTTTGTCTAAAATTTGGTAAGTAAACTTGCTTGAGTAAACTCTATATGAACGGAAAACTCTTCTAAACTTCTGCAGTTTTCAAGCTCATGCTGGAGCAGTGAGGCTTCTATAGATCCCCCTATAGATCCCTGCTAACACCAAATAAACATTCATTGGAAGAACTTTCTTTATCTATCCCAGTTGGAGAGCTAATGTTGTGTATCAGATTAGGAATACAGAGAAATCTTAACGTTATCAAAATTGAAATTTTTTTTTTTTTGGTAACGCGAACGAGTGTCTGGCAGTCGGTAGCACCCGATTGCAACATTCCAACTTGTTTTTTGTTGTTGTTGTTGTTGCTCGCTTTCTTTATCTTTCTTTCATTCTTTTCGCACATCGCACAAAGTATTTCACACGCTATGCAAAAGTTCTTTTACCGCGAGATTCACTTTTATATATATATACATTTATATCTTTCACTCAAACAAAAATGTAAAGAAGCAAATTCTTTTTCTTTTTCACTTAATAATAGAGGAATAATAAGCTCTTAAAATGATTGATTGATAGCATTTGTGCTCCATCAATTAAACAATTTGTTTTCATTTCGCATCGCATCGAATTCCATGCGAAACTCACACAGAGCTCTTCTCTATATATATATATATACTATATCTAGTCTATCTAGTATATATAGATATATATATATATATATATATATATATATATATATTTTAAGTTTTTCGACTGGCGACTACTCGCGCGATCTGCGTCGCGTGAGATTTCAACGCGAACTGCGTCAATGTTTTTTTACAGCTAGAAAAACCATGTCGAGCGCAATATTCGACGTCTTCGTCTTCACCTTTTTTTTTTGTTGAACGCGTGTCCGTTTTATTTTTACGCCGAGACATTTACGTTACGTTACGTTACATTACATTACATTACGAGACGTAACGTTTGTCAGTGCACTTCAGTTTCCCTGCAATTGCATTGCCAAAATTCGTCTCTGATCGCTGATCTTTAATTCCCATCAAATGCATCTGATGATTCCGCCATTTCAACAGGTTCTATTTCGAGTGCTTTAAGTCGCGGCAGAACAGGTGAGCTTTCACGTTTTCGAGCTATCCAGAGCTTATTGCCTTCTAGGCTCGACTTGTAACCGTTCCAAGAGCTTTGAAGCTATTAGCCTTGATCGTCTTATTATTCCTGGGCAGAGTTCTACTGCTTCCGGCTAATTGTTAGCAGTTTGAAGTAACTTTTGCAACTGATTTCACAAGTTTCTAAGCTTACTTTTACTTTTACTCCGATCCACCTTGGCGTGCGATTAATTCAAGTTTTTCAGCTGATTTTTCAATTAAGCAACAGCTGTTTTTTTCCTTTCCATAATGCCATATGAAAACATTTGTGCTCTGTTAACAGATTTTTATAATTTTGCAGCTGTTTTTTTGGATAACGCTTTACCATGGCCTTTCAATGTATGCAAATTCCAATTATCAGCTGTGAACGTGCGATTGTCGCGAATATATATTTATAAAACATATGATGCATAAACACACACACAAAGACACCACCCACACCGTATTCCCAGACTTTCTTTTGTTTTGCTTTTGATGAGGAAGTCAATAAACAAAACATGTGAAAATATTGTACTCGGGTGTGATTGACTTCATAATACCTGTTTCCAGATTTCCAAATTATCTCTATATACAATATACTATATATTAATAATTTGTGCACGAGAGTAGAGCATTCTCTTGATCATCCAATAAAGTAAATAAATTGTATAAAATTTATTTAATTTTCATTAATGCCACAAATTAACCTCAGACATGAAAATCATACTGAAATGAATTCAATGAACCGAGACAATTGCATAATAATCATTGATCGATCAAGTGGATTAGTGCCTGTCGAAGCCGGGATTTCCCAGACCTAGTCCCCTGTAAAGTTCCTGTTCTCGAAGAACTAAAGATGCCCATGAAATGGTTAGGCTTTCTACAATGAAGAAGATCAAGGTGAAAGTATCTAAAAGAGCAGCTGAGCTAAATCACAAAAATTTATATATATTCTGGTAGTACTTTGACGATATATGAAGGAAATTACTTAATATACATAGTCGGGAATAAAGAAAATAACTGTTGGAAACAGACAAGATTTGATATAAGTTCTGACATTAGAATGTGTGTGTCTGAATTCCATTTCTACATAAAGTAACTAAATCTAATTGATTCTTCTTCTAGTTCCGCTCTAGTTTTACTCATATCGCCTAGACAAGGGTATGCCAGCTTCTATGAAACCTAAAGCAAATTCCATTTCTCATCTCGTTTATTATTAAATCAAAGTTGATCACTTGCCAATTTGTTGGGTTATGGAGCTAAATGGATGCTCTGCGTACGACCTGCTGCTCCCTGGCATCTGCATGATGATGATGATGATGATGATGATGCTACTGCTGCCACTGCTGTTGCTGCAAGTGTGCGTCTATTTATAGAAACGGACGGGGGAATCGCTGCTGTGATCCGTTTCAGTGCTTGGCTCTAGCGAAATGTGCTCGCCGTCGTCTTGGCCAATAATAGTCACGGCGACATTTTTCACTTGACCAGGGACAAGGGGTGGGGCTAGGTGCACGTATCGGTAGGTGAGTTGAGGGGTGGAGTGTATTTCGCATCGATGCTAAATCCGGGCAATATATATACTATATACACATATATGTATACACATACTTTATCAACTAACGAACCTAATATAGAGCTGCCCCCATCAGGTCGCTGCTTGACAAGTGAGTCATGGAATGACCCATCAATGGGTGCAATTGTGCGACGCCTCCTATATCCTATACCCATTGCAAGTGGCATTGCATGTGGAGTTTATTGGCTTGAAGACAATGTTTGTCACATCACAACGATTATCAAAAGGGAATTGCTCCATTTTTGGTTTCGAAACGAAAGTTCGGCTTAGATAAACCCTTCTATATTCTCACAATGCGATTCTCATATTCCCTGAATAATATACTTATCGATCAAGAATTCATTCACGTTCATTAGAAAGCGCATATTTCTAATTTATCATAACAGGGTATTGCTCGGTCGAATTCATTGAGCACTTGTTGCAAATCGCAATAAGCACTTGACAAATTGAAGGACAGACGCGAGGCGCCATTGATAAAACGTTTTCGTGGAATCGAAATGCACTAAACAAATAGAGGGGAAGTTCGTCAAGTGAAGTCTCTAAATTAGCTCCTCCTTCTCTTTCGCTCAACGAGCAAACAAAAGCTAACTGTTAAATCACACACGCACGAGCACTTACACTTGTGCCGTTTGTGAAGCGAGACAGCAACAGGTGACAGTAGCTGCTTGCTATGACACGCATGCGCGTTTTAGAAATGTTAAAGCATTTACATGCTAGTATGTGATCGCTCGCCAAATAAAGAGATTTATTCACACATTCTTTGCTTAACATTACAAGTTTATTTTAACCCGCAACACTGTTAAGTTAACAGTGCTATTTGCATTACATTTCCAACAGTTAATAGTCATAACACAACTGTTAAGTAGTTAACAGTGTGCATTCCACTTACATTTCTGTTTGTTCTTATCCATAACAGCGCCGCTGTTCGTATCCTCCAATCTATACATCTGGATTTTGTTGTTGGTTTAATGCTTTTTATGTTGAATTATGTTTATGATATATGTATATATCTATATAGATATATATATATACCTAGATATAGGTATATATATATGCATACATGTAATTATTATTCATATAAATATATTGCGTTTATTTGTTCATATATAATTTGCGTTTTGGTTGATCTATTTTATAATTTATATTTAATATTTATTTGTTGTATAAATTAAATAAATTATTAACGTTGTTGCGGTAATTAATAAATTACTTCTCGTTGTTAATTTTGGTTACTAAATTTTTATTTTGTTTTGTTTTGTTCGTTTACCGTTATATATTTGTATATCGTGTGTGTATATATAATTTATATATATATCTATTTTTTTTTTTTTTTTTAATTTTTTGGGTTGTTTTTTGTTTCTGTTGTATTTTTTTTTTATTTATAATTTAAATACTTTTTTCCCATATATATATATATGTGTTCTGTTAAATCATGAGGATATATATTTATATTTATATTTATATTTTATTTTCGTTTTCGTTTTTATTTTTATTTGTAGTTTAAAGTAATGAACACACTTTTTAAGTCTTTTGTTGGGTTTTGCTTTGAATGTTATGTTTATGTTATGTGTATGTTAATGTTAATGCTACTGCTGTTATGTGCCTTTTGTTGTTGTTGTTGTTGTTGTTTAGACACGCACACTGATACGAGTTTTCACACACGCACGCGGACACATGTGCATATTATTGCAATCAACGTGAAAATCCATTGTACACACACACACACACACCTACACACTGCCGTCGCGCACGTGTGTCTGTGTCACTCCACCTCTCTCTCTCTCTCTCTTCTCTCACTCTCTTACTGTCTGTCGGTGTGTGTGTGCGCGCAAGCGCCCAAAAATAACGCAAACGAAAAAAAAAAAAACAACACAAATAACAACTCTCTCTCTTACTCTCCTTTTTTTGGTTTTTTCTTTCGCCGCGCGCGAGAGGGAGAGCGAGCCTAACGAACGTACGCGCGAGAGAGCGGGCCGGACAGATAATGGCCAATGCCAAAGCAAAAAAAAAAAAAACAAAAAAAAAAAACAGCTGTATTTTGTTTCTTACTTTTTTTTGCGGTTCTAAGTTATTGTTGTTGTTAAAGTGTTGTTGCTCTTCTTATTATTATATGTGTAGGAGTTGTTGTTGTTGTTAATACAAAGTACTGTTCTGCTCATTTTGCATGGGAACAAACATCTCATGAGCGAATTAACGGAACACAATAAACAAAAATTTCACGCACGATTTCTTATTATGTACATATATTGTAGAAGATATATATGTACGCTGAACACAATTGTTGTAGTTGTTGCTGTAGTTGGTATTGTTGCGCCTGATGTCGTCTTGGAGAGCTGCAAAGAGTAACAGAATAAAGAAAAGCTTAGTTGGACATTTTATAAACAGCAAGTTTACAGTTATACACAAATAAATAGCGCAAAAAAAAAAAAAAAACGACAACAAAAATTCAATAACATTTTGCGCGGCGCAAAATAAAAAAAAAATTGTGTAAAAGAAACCAAATAAAGGAAAAACACGCGCTGCTCACAAGACACACACAGATGCACACATACACTGACACTGGGGCGCACTCGCTCTCTCTCCCTCTCTCATTGGCAAGCGCAGCAGGTGAACGAACGACACGCGACGCATGTGTGTCTGTGTCAGCATGTATAAATGTGTATTAGTATGTGTGAGAGAGTGAGTTCTAATAGCAGCGAACAAGTTCAGTTGAGCGCCACGCGCACGTACAGCAGCAGCAGCATTCATAGAAAGCGCAGCTTGGCACCGCTGCTGCCCGACTAAAAGCTCTCTGCTATAAGCAGACAGCTGTTAAGCGCCTGTTGCCAGGCAAAATTTGCGCTTTTTAATTAAAATGTGTGCGCAAATGTTTTAATGTGTTTAACAATCAACTCACACACTAACACACACAAACCATAGAGAGCGGCGCATAACGGTGAAAGTGACGGCAAGTTTTAACCGTTTAATGTTGTTATTGTTATTGTGATATACATACATACATATGTATATATTTTGGCATTTGTTTGCGCTAACTGTTGCCATGCAAATTGAACGAACAGTGTTGCCACATAATTGCAAATGCTGTTGCAAAAAAACATCATTATCCATACACACACACACACACACACAGTTAGCCCGGCGCACAAGTTCAATGCAAGCCAAAAACCAGTTCCATCATGAATGATTCTTTTTAATTTCTCTGATTCACACGGTGCAAAAGATAAGTATTTATACATATGTATACATATACATACATACATACGTAAAGAAAACAAAAACAACAAAAAATATTTGCCGTATGCGTCACGACAACACAATCTAAATGGCATTTGATGGTCATGCGGACAATGTTGCCTCCATCTAAATTAATGTAAATCTAATAAGCGGCAGCAGCTGCTGCTTATCAAATTGCACGAGTTGTACTTGTGACCGATTGTTGTGACGTCACAAATGTACTGACAATCAAGAGCAGCAAATATTCTGATCAAAAGCTATCTAACTACTCACTACTCACATACATGAAGATATACACATATATGTGTGTGTGTGTGTATGTGCATGTGCATGTGCGTGTGCGTGTGCGTGTTTATTTTTAGCCAGGCAGCAACAAAATTTCGCATGCATCATAATTTATTTTTGGTCTACGAGCAAAATCAAAGGCAACAGCGACAGAAGCCCCCACGCAGAATCCCACACGACGCGCCAATTAAATTTCACGCGCAGCTGGCAACTCTGCATTTGGTGGGTGGTCGCTTACAACCAACGCGCTCCCCTTTCTCACTCTCTCCATCACTCTTCATCTCTCTCACGCTATCTCGCTTCATACTTTTTTTTTTTGTAACTAAAAGAAAACTTTAGCGATCCAGCAGCGTTTGACGTCAACCCACAACAGAGAGATACAGAGCGAGAGTGAGCGCGCGTGCTTCTGCTTTCGCTTTGCACACACACTCACACAGGCCCAGGCAGCCTGGCGCTATCAGTGCTGCTCAATCAGCTATTTTCAGCCTTTTTTTGTGCAAGCATAAACTAGAACATTTCTCTGCATTCAAATTGGTACATAAAGACAATAAATAATCACAATAATCATTAAATTGTTACTTTTAATTGTAAGCAAAATATATTTATTTATAAATAAATAAATCGATCATTAAACTAATTAAACATATATCAAAAAATTTGTGGTTTTTTGCCCCATTTGTGAAAACGATTTTGCCTCTGTATTGCATTTGGCTGTTTCTAGCTTATCAGCTGATCAGCACTATTGTTGCGTTGCCGCTGCTACTGCCACAGACAATTGTCTCTCTCCTTCCCTCTCTTGCTCATAGGTTATAACTTTGTTACACTGCCGTGTGTTTTTTTTTTTTTCTTTTTATACCCTGAACCCATTGAAAATGGGAAATCAGGGTATAATGGTTTTGTTAAAAGTATGTAACAGGCAGAAGGAGGCGTGGCAGACCCCATAAAGTATATATATTCTTGATCAGGGTGACGAGAAAAGTTGATCTAGCCCTGTCCGTCTGTCCGTCCGTCTGTCCGTCTGTCCGTCCGTCCGTCTGTCCGTCCGTATGAACGTCGAGATTTCGGAAACTACAAAAGCTAGAGAGCTGAAATTTCACATGAACACTCGTATGTTAGTTACGCAGTACGAGTTTATTTTGTTTTTTCGATAACTCATCCCATTTCCAAATTATCGATAAAAAATCGAAAATTCGTTTACATTTTTTAGGTTTTTTGAGCATAACTTCTACATCGTTTCAGCTAGAGACTTCAAATTTGTATACTTAGATAGATATTATGGATACGCAGATTATGTAATTTACAGATTTTGGATGCCACGCCCCCTTCGCCCCCAATTAAAAAAAACGCATTTCAAATACTAGAGACTTGCAATTTGGCATATAGATAGATTCAGATACTCTTAATCTACTTTGAAAATTTCATAAAGATAGTCCATCTAGAAATGGAGTTATGAGCGTCCAAAATTCAGCCCAACCCGCCTCCAAGCCACGACAGCAACTGCGCGGTTAGCAGAGCGCGCGCTCATAAGTGCGTAAAGAAGAAGAGTATCAATTTTTTGCTGGGTTCAGGGGATCTCGTAGTCGAGCCGTCTCGACTAGAGCCTTCTTACTTGTTCTTTTTCTTAGACGGATGGACGCATGCTCTAGTCGCAGACGCGCGCGCGTCATGCGTGACCTAAATAGCCGCCATTGCTGCTTCACTTTACTTTGTCTGCTTCTACTTGTGCTTCTTCTTCTTCTTCTTTTTGATGGTCACACAAATCAGCAGAAATGAACAAAATAGACATAATATAATTTAATACACATAGTTCATATATATGTATATGTGCATACAGACATATATGTTTAAATGTTAGAAAGTCTTTTGCGCAACAGTTAATAAATTTCTGTTTCTGTGTCTCTGTCAGTGTGTATGTGTGAGAGTTCCCGTTTTTTCGCTTTTTGGGTGCGCGCGGCACCAAAAATACTTTGTAGGCGTTTTTCGGTGCGGACTGCTTGCTGATTAGCCACAAACAAAAAGAAGCAGACAAAAAATACATTTCTTCAATTTTTTTTTTGCACTTTTGAAAGCATTTTCTTAAATGACTTGAAGAGCGAGTGAGCGAGCAAGACAAAAAACAAGACAGCGAAATGTGTTTATTTCATTTCATTTTTAGTTTTCTTTCATTTCTTTCATTTATTTATTTTCATTATTATTTTTTGGTTAAGTGCGTAACGGAATGCCCACTGGCATTCACACACACACACACACATACACACACACAAACAAACGCATACAAACATACACACATACATATATGAGCGGCAAATTTACATTCTCGCTACGTTTATTATACATACATACGTACGTAAGTATGTATGTATATATACGCGCTCTCGCCTTTTGTTTGGTTCAAAGTTCAATGACCGATTTCGCCGCGTCGAATTCAGCGGCGCAGTCGCTGTTGCCCTCCAAGTTGACGACGACAGAGTCGCTGCCAATGCCTCTGTTATTGTTGCTGTTTGGCAAACACACACACATACACATACACGCACTCATACAGACAAGGTCAACGCAATAATCGAGTTGCCATTTTTTGTTTTTGCTTAAAACGCAATAACACAAATAATAAGCATTAATTAAGCGACGCACACACACACACACACTGAGGCAACCAGAAGGTCCCAAGAGCAGCAACAGTTATAAATGTCCTCTATTTCACAGAGAAACAGAGCGAGAGTGAGAGAGAGAGATAGAGGGAACGTAGTGCGAATATTGAAAAAGTTTCGTGCATAATCATTCAAAAATATTTATCGATAATTTGCAATTATTAACAGCAACAGCGCAGTCATTACTTGAATGCGTGTGCATGTGTGCACGAAAAAAGAAAACAATAACAACAAATACCAGCAGCATGCGCTTGCGTGTGTGCGTGCGTCCATCAATGACGCCGTCGCGCAACTTTGACAGTGGCATTGAAATTGCCAACAGCAGCAGCAGTGGCAGCAGCAGCAGCAACAACGCAACAACAACATGTCTGATCATGCAAGCGGCGCTGTTGCTGTCGCAATTGCGCGCTGCCTGCGCAACCAGAATAAATTCCAATTAGACAATTTCCGACTCTTTGACTGGCGCTTCGCTCTCACTCCTGCTCCCTCTGTCATATTCTCTCTTGCTTGTGCGCTGCGAAATTGCGACTTTGCAAGAAGAATGTTTATGTTATTATTATTATTGTTGTTGTTATTGTTATTATTACGGTTTATTACACACGCATATGCAAGTGCACACACACACATGCACACGCACAGCAGTCAACAGCGCTCGCTCTCTATCTATCTATTGCTCGCTCACTCTCGGCGTCTGATTAGAATAAATAGCACAACAAAAGAAATGACGTTTTTATTTTCAATTTGCGCTTTTGCGAATTACTTTCACCTCCTCCTCAATTGCCTACGACAATGACGCGGCTATTTTTCGTCTATCTATGCATGTGTGCGTTTGTGTGTGTATGTGTTTTTTTTTTTTTTTTCCTTTCTTTCGAAGCGCAGTTTTTGCAGTCTGCGCCACCCACTGCCAATAGCAGCAGTGACGCTAGCAGCGACATCACGTGTAACGGCGTCGCAGTTTTGACTGATTGAGCATTCAACTGTATGAGGCCTACTACCACCCACTCTTCCTCTCACTCTCACTCTCTCTGCTTCTGTGTTACTCACGTTTTAGCTGCTGCGCCATTGTCTTCTTCGCATTCACAGTTATTTCATTTGGCACAACAATTGCTGCGCAATAATAACAATAATATAATAATAATAATAATATGACAAATACCAACTAAATGCAGAAATACTCTCTCTCTCTCTCTCTCTCTCTCTCTACTCTATAGTGTACAGGAGTTGAGAGACAAATGTTGTATAAACTTCACTTCTTATTGGTTATATGAAAATGCCAGTTACGGACAGCAGCAGGAGGCGTGTTCTCACGTGACTCGGCAGAGTCTATATAGCCTTTTCTAGTCATATGTATGTTTGTCTATAGGCCACTTAAACTAGAGATTTGCTTTGTAGATATATTTTTCTTTATGCCATAAGTTTAAGATTTTATTTCTTTCGCTAGGCTGTGGCATATTATCTATGTATACAAATCGATTCCGACTTCGTTTTTTAGGCATAACTAGAGGCATAATTTGAGCTAGAGTTTATACAATAATTATTAACACATACATACATTTCGGATATTACTTACTTATGAAAAAATCTCTTTCCGATTGTATCGGCTTGTGTTTTAGCAAATATACTTGATTAAATATCATATTATTATGCTCTGTAAATTTGATTCAGAAAGTTCAACTCGAATAAAAGTTATTCGATATTGTATCTCATTAGTCATCCATATACGGCTACGTTTATCAACACTGATTGCAGTATTGAAGCCTATAAAACACACACACACAGATTACCTTTGATATTTCAGTCATTGAAAATTGTTTTGGAAAGCAGTGTATATGTTCATAAACTCATATCTCGAACGATATTTTGTTTTTCAAAAATGAATTGGAATTTATTTATTTTTCTGTTTATTCCGTACTGCAGCTGCAGCTGCAGCTGGAATCCTTCGCTGGGCTGCAGTCGACTGAACGAATTGGATAATAATGAGTTGATGCTGCTATTGACTGGGGCATCATCAGCATCCGCATCAGCAGCTCCATCTGCATCTGCAACTTCTTCAGCATCATCATCATCACCATCATCATCATCATCATCATTTTTGTCATCTGGATCATCGACATGCCAAGCAGGAGTCAATCAAAAGTGCCCACAGGCAGCTGCCAACATAGCGGTAAAGGCAGCCCAGGTGGCAACAGCTGCAAATGACGCCCAAACAAATGCAGCCGAAAGCGCGGCAAAGCAGGTGCGTGTCCAGCTGGCCGAGAAGGCCGTCCAAGCCTCCCATGCCGTACAGGCCGTGCTCGAGAGCAAGCGCTCGCTGCTGAATAAAATCGAAAAGGAGCTGAAGACCGCCGAGGATATACTGGGCAAGCTGAGCAGCTCGCTGGAGCACAGCGAGCAGACGGCCCAGAAGACCGAATGTGCGGCCAAAATGGCTGAGGATCAACTGCAACGACTCAACCAACTCGTTCAGCTAATGGGCTCCAATGTGGCCGACGTGAATGCTCTGAACGAACAGGCCCAGTCGGACTACAACGAGAAGCGTCAAATGCTGGTGGCCGCCACGGAGCGATCCCAGCGCATCCAGAAGGACATTAGCTGTGCCCGCGACGAATACCAGCAGGTAAAGTTGGCCGCCTATCAGGCGGCATGTGCCGCGGTCCAGGCCAAGAAGAAGGCCAATGTGGCCAATGTCGATACCAGCACATTGCGTGCTGCACAGCGGCGGCGACGTCGACACCATAATCTCTATTCGCCCGACTTTAGATACTAAGAGCTCTACTATCTATACCTGTACATATACAGATATACTGTCATATATCTGTATAATAGTGCATCTATATAAACCATATGCATATTGCAAGTCTCTATTCAAGATCTGAGCGCATGATTTGTTCACATTACATATGTACAGAAATGCAAATAATAAAAAAAGAGCTTTCAAATTTAAATTTAATCCTAAGCAGATTTAACGATGAGCTTTCCGCTTTACCTCAATCTTTAATGTGAGTTTGCAATAGCCAATTCCATACATTCTACATTTTACATATATTATATGGCTTTCAACTGGATCATCATACAATAACATTTCAGCAGCTTTCAGCTTAAAGTTGTGTTATCACTATACAATTAATGTCGACTATATATCCTTATGTAATAATATTATAACTGAGCCTTAATATGTTTAATATTTATTTACTTTGCACGCATATAGCTTTCAATTGTTGCTTAATTTGCATTTTTTGCGATTTAAGCTTAGATTTGAGCTTAATAAATATTTATTGTCATATTCATATATTAAAATTAATGAGCTTTAGGCTTGTGCTTTAATTATTTATTTAATCTCAACAACTAAAGCTTTCTATTCAATTTAATAAGCTTAAAGCTGAAGCTTGAACTGTTACTTTTTTTTTATAAAATGCAATGGCTATACTTAGTATACATTACAGGAATTTGAAGAGCTTGCAATTTTACTTAATAAATGTATATGTTGAAGACAAGCTAAAGCTTTGCAGTTATTTCGCTTTGATAATTTGATATTGACATTAGTTATAGTATATGCCATGCGCTTTGAGAGTACAGTAAAGTAACTGTAAATTGTTCGTATATGTAAGAATCTTTAATTCTAAACTGCTTAAACTTGATATAAAATATATATAGTCAATAGCTTTCAAGCATATTTCTATGAGTTTTTGCTAGGACCGCATCATAAATTTTTATAACCTTATTCAATTGGGTTTGACTAAGAGTTATTTCTATAATGTTTCTTTCACAATAAACCTTATCAAATTCCTGACATTTAGGAGCTAATCTTAAAATAGTTTTATATGTGGGCCCACAGCTTTATAAGCATTCGATCCAATAATATGAAATCATTTTCTATAGAAGAAAGTCACTTATAACCATACAAAGAACAGTCGATTAGAGCGCTCTCTCTCTCTCTCTCTCTCTCTCAGACTTGTTGTGAATGTGAGTTTCTTTCGAAATAAATTGCAGCGTGCGCTAATGCACCTGATACCACAATATAAATCGTTTTTGCATTTACGATTCGCGCTTTTGTTTATGTTTCTGTTTCTGTTTATGTTTATAGAGAAAAAGTATCGTTTTGCATATTTAGCGCAAATGCGTAAGCGTTTTCCCACGAAAGAAACAACAAATAGGAGCAGACGAGTGGCAGGAATAACAATGGCAATGCATAAATAAATAAACAAAACAAAACAAAACATAACAAAACAAAACCACAAGGGCAAATAGAGTGCAGATGCAAATGAACAATTAACAGAACGAAATGGCATTAAATGGAACACAAATCCATAGTATTTGCTGTCTGAAGGTATCGTTCCAATTGGTCAAATTGGCAAACAGCTGCTGTCGATGCTGCTGCTGCTGCTACTGCTGCTGCTGCTGTTGTTGGTACCCTTCACATGCGACTCTGTCCAGCTGTTGTGCTGTCCGTTGCAGCCAGCAAGAAGAAGCAGGAGAAGCACAGGCTTAGCCCTTAAAAAGGATTGAGAGAAAGCGCAAGCTTCTGCTTACTGCTCTTCTTGTTGTTGTTACTGCCGACAGCGTTGTTGAAAGTTTCTGTGCAAATGAGCAGTGCATGAGAGAGAGAAAGAGCATGAGCAAACTTGCGCAAGTGAGCATAACGCAATGTGCGCCTCTTTCGCTCTCAATTGTTCTCACGCTCTCAGTTGTTGTTTGTTGGTGAATTTTTTTTTTGCTAAATAACAAATTGTAATTAAAATGCAGCGAGAGAGAGAGAGGCTGAGAGAGAGCTATAGCGAGCGCGTGGCAAACATATTGCATTATTGCAAATTCAACAATTTTCGGCAATGCATTTTGTCAACAACAAAATTAATAATAATCATAATAAAACAAATAACAGCAAACGCTGCTTGCATCGCTCTGCAGACAAAGCGTCGCAGTTGGAAAAAAGCAGCAAGAGAGCGCCGCGCTGTAGCTGTACATGGTCGTCGACACATGCGTATGTATATGTATGTGCGTGTATGTGTGCTTACTGCTGTCAAACGGCGCTGCCTGCAGCGCTGCTGCTGCGACGGCGTCAATGGCTTTTTAAAATTCTTGTTTGCCTTTTGCCAGCATTTGTGCACATGTATGAGTGTGTGCATGTTGCTACCTGGCGTGGACAGACAACATACACAGACACACCGCAAAAACCACATGCCTTCCCAATCAGAAACAGAAGTGCACAAGCAGAAAATGCCGGCAAATCCAATATGTTTGCGGCGGCGGCGGCGGTGGCGGCGACGACGCTGCAACCGTCTGCGCGCAAAATGTAACACGGTGGCAACGCCAGCAGCGACGTTGACGCCAGCAGCAGCGGGCAACGCGTTCAACATAACCAAACAAATTTGATGCTGTTGACTGGCTGCGACTCACACACACACGCATACTCATGCATATGTGCATATCAATATATACATCCATACATAAATAAGAGGCAACACTTACATGTTGACTGTTACTGCTTACTGCTGCTGTTATTGTTACTGTCGTTGTAGAAGTTGACGTTGTTGTTGTTACAAATTGTTGTCAATTTTGTTTGAGTTGTTGCTGCTGCTGCAGTAGTTGTTGTTGTTTGTGTTGTCGCTGTCGGCAGCGCCACAGAAAAAAACATGTTTCACTTGAAGCTAAAGACAACGGCGACGCTGCTACTGCTGCTGACACACACACACACAGAGATACACGCACACATATACATACGCATGTATGTATACAAATTTGCTTTTGCTTGTTTTTTTTTATACGTTTGTTGTTGCTTGCAGCTGAAAACGTTTAATGAAGACAAAAAATATATATACACACACCCATTGGCGGAGTAAAAGAGAAAGAGAGATATTAAAACATATATTCAACAATAACTTTAGCACACTGTAAAAAAAAAAACAGTTGGAAAAAAGCGCTGTCGCACGCATACAGAGGCAGCGAAATGCGACGCTGACGACGCTGCGGCTAACAAAAGAGCGCGTCGCAACAGTGGAGACGGAGCACAAAAAAAAAATGCTCGCACAAAAAAGAACATAAAAAACAGACAACGCAATGTGATACAGCGATTAATTTCCGATATTTTTTTCTTCGTCTCTAATATAATGCACTTTTAAACTTTAGTTGACTTAAAAAAAAAAAAAATAATAATAATAATTATATTAAAAACAAGAAATAAACGCAGCACAATAACAAAAAATAAATGCACACACACAAACGAACGCACGCACAGTTCGTGTAACGGTGGAACGACGACAGCCGATAACGAGTACGAGCCGACGACGACGACGGCTTTTTTCACCAACCTTTTTACTGCTGCTGCTGCTGCTGCCACTGCTGCAGCGATTAAAACATGCGAAAGCGACAAAAAAATATATGAAAAAAACAAAATATAGCAGTAGCTAATGTTAAGCTAAAAGCTTAGTGTTGTTGGGAATTTGGTTTAATTGATTTATTAATGTAGCTGCACATTTTGTTTGTTGCCACACACGAAAAGACGAAATCACGACAACTGCGACGGCGACGGAAAAACGCGCGCTCACACGTCTGTACGTACCAAAGAGCAAAACGAAAATGAAGAGAAATGGAAAATACAAAAATACCAGCGACAGCGAAAATACAAATAAAATACTGCACATGTCTGTGCGAAACAGTGCTATTAAATGACACAAGGGGAGCAGCGACAGTGTTGGTCAGCGTACGATTGCATTTTATGTTTTTCCAGTACGTTTATTTGCCTGCCCGCTTTGTAGCTCCATTCCAAGCGCTCACACGCACACACTTGCACTCAGTCTCACACATACACACATGTATCGTATACTTGTTTTGATTTTATTATTTAGTTTTGGTTGGCAACCGGGCATTGGCTGCACCAGTGTTGTTAACTGGACGCCGTACACATGTCCCCATTCAGCGCTCCATTTGTTTGGCGGCTAAAAAACGACGCTTTATTGGCCACTTTGATATTTTGTTTTTTTTTTTCTCTCTTTTTTGAATCATAAGCTGTCAACACTGCGCCCACGAAAAAAAAAACGCACACACACACACACCCGACGCTCAAGCACTCACGCTAAATGTTGAATGGCTGCTTCCACTTATGCATTCGAAATGCACATGTGTTTATCTGTGCATGTGTTAATGAACAATTTTTTAATAGTTTGTTTTAGGAATACTCGTTCATGTCGAACAGTTTTTGTATTATTTTTACAACTTCACGAGAACAGGGCTGGCAGTTGCCAATAACTGCGCTTGCCAGGACTGCAACGCGTCCTATCGATAGCCGCGCACTGGCCGATATATACATATATATATGTATATATACTTATGTGACGGCGCTCACGAACGACAAAATGTTTGAAATGTTGAGTTAAATAATTTCCTTATAGGTAACTAATAATTGAAATTAAGATGGGGTTTAAGGTATATTTCAAAGCAAAAAGTAGCTTTAATTGAAAGTTAAGTATTGCTTATGTTAAATTATGAATTGTGTATCTAGACGAAATATAAATGTGTGCATATGCGAGCTACCAAACAATTTGCTAAGGTTTTAGAAAAATTAATTACATTACAGCCGCATGCCTTTTTAAAATGAGTTTTATTTACGATTTAGTTCATTAGCCAAATTGACATTGGCAAGTCAAATCTTAAAAACTTGGCGCGTCATTCATCATCTGCTATTGCCTATCGATAACGATACAACATTTTATATTGCAATGTTGCAAAACGAGTTTCAATTCAAAATAAAGAAAAACTCGCGATCGCATTTAATTGTGGCTGTAAACATATCGTATAGGCACGTATGTATGTGTTTGTGTACTCAAGATAATTAAGCTCAATTGGGAAGCGAGTGCTATACTATAAAAGCCCAATAAACTCCACTCGAGCAGCGCAGTGCGAAAAGGAGAAAGTGCAAAGATGTCAACGCAACAGCAGCATTTTGATTATATGGAAAAATATCTGGTTTATGATATTTTTAAATACTTTGGGAGCGATGCAACGCTCATTGACCACAATATAAAGTGCTCTAATGGCCTGGACGGTTTCATGTCAGCGATCTACACGGTGCAGCTGACCATGAAGATAGCCGGAAAGTGAGTAGAATGCAATTATACGATTATACAGTTTATCACTGATCCGCCTCCATCCGCAGCGAGCGCCAGGAGCTGGTGCTGGCGAAGTTCATGAAGGGCAGCCCGGAGTTCCGCGAGGCGAGCAAGTGCTACACACAGTTCGCCAATGAGGTCTTTGTCTATGCCGAGCTGTTGCCCGCCTATGAGAATCTGTTGCGTGACAGCAAATTGAATACGGAATTGGTTGAGCAATTTGTGCCGCGTGTTTATTGCGCAAAGTTTGGTCTGATTAAGGGTACAAAGTTTATTTTAATTTTCAATTTCCTTCATTTTGTTGTTTGTTTTTTAATTTCGCATTTTACAATTAACACAAATATTTCGCCACATGTAGATCTGGGTGATGCACGTGAGTCGGTGTTGGCCTTGCAGCATCTGCAGCCGGCCGGCTTCAATCTGGGTCCGCGTCTCACTCTGCGCTTGGATCAGTTGGAGGCGATGTGCTCGGTGCTGGGCCCATACCATGCGCTGGGCTATGCTCTGCGCATCCTGCAGCCGCAGGTGGAGCAACGTCTGCGCCAGCAAGTGGTTCCACTGCCCTTCATCTTCGAGGCGAATGTGCCGAATGTTTATGCGGTGCTCTATCGCGTCGGGTTCGATCGCTTCTACGAGTTCTACGATCGCTGTCGCGATCAACTGTTGCAGCCGCAGGAGCAGCGTTTCGCCGAGGCCATCGAGCGGCTGCGTGCGAAGTACTTTGAGCAGCCGGTGGCACTGCTGGAACGCATTCGTACGGATGCGTGCGATGAGACGCAGCCGGAATCGCATTTCAGCACCTTCCTGCACGGCGACTTCAATCGCAACAATGTGCTATTCCATGAGAATGACGAGGGACAGGTGGACGGCATACGCATGATCGATTTCCAGGAGCTGCGCTACAGCACCACGGCCATCGACATCAGTTTCTTCCTGTACATGAATACGCCGGCCGAGAATCGAGCCGAGATCTTTGCGAAGCTCTTGCGCTTGTATCATCAGCGGATGCATCAGACCTTGGAGCTGCTGTTGCAGCGCAATCATGAAACGCTCTCCGAGGAGCAGATCAGCAAGCTACTCAGCGACTATAGGTAGGTTGCCTTGTTAGCCTCGATTCACAGCTAATCTCATCTCGAAATCTCATTCTAGCTTCTCACGCTTTGAGCAACATTTCGCACACTACGCGTTCTATGGCGTCATGATCTGCATGCACTTCATGCCCTGGCTTTTGGGCAGCGAAGCCGATTGTGCACAGCTCTCCAAGCTATTCGAAACGGACATGCATGGCCCGGCCTTCTACAAGCTATCGATGGACATAGCTGGCGATGAGGCGAATCGCCGGATATTCGACATAGTGCGTCACGCCTTCGAGCAGGGTTACATGGATCACATTTGAACTGCAATCAGTATACATGATATACGTATATATATTATGTACATATACCTTTCAGTCTTGTTTCTCATCGTTCCAAGCACTATCAAAAGTATTCTTATCGCATTCTATTTATTATATGCTTTATCGTTCAGCTTGTTTCGATCCAACCCAACTTGAAATTGAAACGCGTTAATCTTAACAAATATGTAGTAAAGAATGGAATTGGAACAACATTTAGATGTGAGCAGTTGCCAAACCCGTTTCCCCTTATTTTATTTCTTATGTATGTGAATATTTACCTCAATCTGTATTACTTGATGAACTGAAAACGAGCAAGCCTCCAATTTATAGCTTATAGAAACAATTGGAAACGAAACAGTAGCCTTATTACGTTCGTATGACTACAATTTGAAACATGCGTGTTACTTTTGTCCTATTGAAACAAATGAAAATGAAACTCTTCTTATACTATGCTTTTTTTATGGAAACAAATGTAAATGAAACGCAATTGTGATAAAATGCCTTAAAAATGTCAATATTTTAGATTAAAAGACTAAAGTGAATGAAAGACAGAACTTGATTTATATCAAACCAGAATCGGTACCCGGAACAGCATTAAATTGATGTTTTCTATCTTACGCCAAGTGTTCCCAAAGGCAAAGCCTAGTCTTAAGACACCTACAAATATTTGCACAAATGTTTTTCTATTTACAAACAAAAAATGCATGAATAAATTTTCAAAAAATTTAAATAAAATCATGTTTATCTTCAATTTGGAAGTTCTTATTCTTCAGATATATATATATTGATAACACTATATTATAGTGCTTCGATTCTGTTAATCTCAATATATATATACTAACTTTCACTTAATCTAGTCCATATACCCAAGTTCCATTTGCCCAGCTCTACTGCAAGTCCAGTTCCGCCAGGCAGCTCAGGCTTCGGGTTGCCTTCAAAGTTTGTTTAATTTAATGGAATAACTGGAATGACGCAAGCAGCAAGCAGCAAGCAGAAAGCAGCAGCAGCAACATTAATCAGTCAGGCAACGACCTTGATTCACATTTGAATATTTATCTAACAATGGCAGCTAAAAGAATTCTTGACTTCAAAAATTTTCTTTAATTTTGTATACCCATTAAAAATATACCGAATGGGGTATATTGTGTGTTCACTAAGCTTTTATGCACGGTAGCAGAAATAAAAAATTGATTAATTTCATTATTAGATGAATTAGAACTGATTTTCGATAACGATAAATATCGATTGTCAAATTCGCTTGATTGATCATAATTCGATACTAATTCGAATTTGGAGTGTAGACTCTCATGGGGCATACACAAATGAAACCTTCCTAAAATCACCCATAAGGTAAATATTTCGACTGCAGCAGGGTATCTACTAGTCAGTCATACCCCAGTGGCTCATGCCTTGGAGTTTGGTTGTTTGCACAACTGTCGGCCAGCGTGGTGGTGTCTATATAAAATGCCACCCAGTCGCAGATTGACGACACAGTACAAGTAGATTACGGTGCACTCGATGATGCTACCAAAGGCAGCTAGGCTATTGGCTATGGCGCTAATGGCGCTGATGACGCTGTGGACAGGCTCAGCGCTGGCTGGCGAGGAGCAGCTGGTCCCGGAGCTGGTGGATTATGGTACAGCTGGCAGTGAGGATATCTATTTTCAATCGAACAGTGGACTGGACGGACAGTGGGAGGATTACAAGGACTATCCCGAGGATGTGGAGGACGAGGAGGTGGAGGATTCAGTGGAGGAACAGCCAAAGGGCGACAATATCGAAGCCGTTGGACTGGATGAGAACAGCTGCGAGTATAGCTGTCCGCGATATTATCGTCCCGTCTGTGTCAGGCGCAACGACCAGTTAATCACCTATGCCACGCCCTGCGAGTACTTCAATCAGTTGCGCTGCGCCAACGTCGCTCGGAGCCAGGGCAAGGAAGTGCCCAGCTATCAGCTGTTGTATCAGAATGCATGCAAAAATAAAAGAAGCTGAGAGAGCAAGAAAGAGATAGAGAGAGAGAGAGAGAGAGAGAGAGAGAGAGAGAGCTCGATGGAAGGGAATTGTGTTTGAATAATGATTGATTGATTGACTGATTGAGTACAAGCAAGTGTCAAAATAGTTTAAACTGAAGATTTTTATTTTGATTATAATTAATAATAAAATATTAATTATATATATTTCTTTTATTATATATTAATTGATTGATTGATTGACGAGTTGCGCACAGCTGGCAAACAAGTTTTGCTCTTTAACATATGTAACATATTGATCGATTGATTGATTAACTTTGATCACTCAATCGTTGCAGCTGTATTGCTGACTGAAATACTAATTGATTGATGGATTGACTGACTGACCGATTGATGTAATTGACCACTAGCCAGTAGAGGAAATACTGATTGATCGATGTTGAAATACTGATTGATCGACTGACTGACTGAATGATTGATTGATAATCAAGACGTAGCTGCAATCGCTACAGTTAGTAAGTAGAGGACTATGAAGTATATTAGCTATGATACTGGTTGATTGACTGATTGGTTGATTGAATGCTTGATATTTAAGTCAAAGCTGCTATCGCTAAGGCTAGCTTATTGCATGTGAATGATATGTAAGATTGATAATTATAAATAATAATGACTGATTACGTAGATTGCATCCTTAACATTCCCTCTGACAGCGCAGACAAATCATGCCTCTATCTTTCTCTCTCTCTCCTTACTTCATTCGTTCCTACATTGAGGCCTATCAGTTATGGCTGAATCACGCTTTCCTCACTAATGCCACACCCACATCACTCCCTCCACTTAGATTGTAAAGAAAAGTCTTTTTTTTTTTTTTGTTTTTTACAAATAGTTTTTCATAATAGTTTTTCTTTTGTTAACCGGGACAGCTCACATAGCTGTCATAGGAATTTCACAGTTGCTATTAAATATGCTGTTAGTAATTAGTTGTAGAAATGGTTATTATTATCTTGTCTGAAATACTGCAGGCAGTTTTGGATAGAAATCCGCATGCGCTGAGCTCAGGAAATCTGATCGGTGGGGCAGTGGCGTTTGTTGTTGTCGAGCTGCCCAATATCTACAAAGGTGCTGCGACGCTTCGCAATCCGCTGCAGCGTCGAAAACTGCTGTCGCTGAGGCTGCGGCTGCAGCTGCGGCCATGCCGCTTGTATGACCGGCGTGGACACGGCAGATCCAGATCCAGATCCAGATCCAGATCCATTGGCCATAAACGATGTATTCCAATTGATGACAGAGGCGCGATCGTTACTCTGTTGCTGTTCCTGTTGCGGCTGTTGCTGGAGCCGATTGGCGTTGACACCCAATCGGGCAGCTGTATAATCGGAATTCATAGTCTTGCGTCGCCTTATTATTCCCGCAGACTGCTGTTCCGTGGACGTTGCAGGATTACCATTAACTGACTGATCAGAATCAACGAATAGTCGTGGTATGGACGGCTGCTGGGACTTGGGCATCAGATCTGAGTACACCTGCAACATGACCTGGTCGTCGTGGTAGCGCGTGAGCCGCAAGCTGCTCTTGCTTATGATTAGTCCGTTCTGGAACTGATAGAGTATCTGCATGAGGAACTTCTTGATCTTCTCGTATGGGTAAATCTCTCGAAAACGCTTCACACTATCTGGATGGAATGTATAGCAATGCTGTAAATACTCCTCGAAGCCTTCGCCCTGTATGGCCTGGCAGAAGGGGCACTGCCTGAATCTCTTGTAATGATCGACCATGTGGCGCATTGTCTCTATTTGGCATGTCGAAGCAAACATGCAGAAAGAACAGTGATATATAACCATCTCGGTGACCAGGCGAAAGCTGAACGATTCCGGCACATCGCTATGCTCGACTCGGCCATGCTGGGCCATCGCCATATTCGATGGCATTATCACTCGACAAATGTTGCACTGATAATACTCGATGGGACAGTCGCCTGCTGTGGTGCCCAATTTCATCAGTCGGTCCAGCTCCATGTCGTCGAGCACCTTCAGGTCGTTAGACAGATGCGCCTCAGTTGCTGTGTGCTCCACGAGACTTTCGAATCGGTTATACCGATGCGGGCAAAAGGCGCACTCGTTCGGCTTGTTTACATCGCAGGCGACCAACTGTCGGATCGAGTGCTCGCCAGGCAAGTGAATGTCCAGCAACGCTTTGGGATTGCCCACAAAGGTACGGCATATTGCACAGCGCAATTTTGGCTGTATACTGAAGTAGAATGGATGTTCGCTATGTTTTGTGGCCCAGTGCTTGGTGCGCAGCTCGTGGACACTGCTCGATGTTTCCGTGCAGTGGGAGCAGGCGAATTCATAATTATGCTGCATATAAAACGATAAGTTATCGAACACTCACATCATCGAGTTATTAGTATTCAACTTACTTGCTCATCGCTTATCTCCTCATCGGACGACAACAACTCAATCTCATCGATTACAATGGGCTCATTTGAAATGCTATTGTTGTAGTCGTTGTTGTTGTTCCTGTTGTTGTTATCGATAATGTTGTTGCTGCTGCTACTGTTACCGATAATGTTCTTGCTGCTGCTGCTGTTATCGATCATGTTGTTGCTAGTGCTGCTGCTTGTGGGTTTACTATTGGTTAAGTCACTGCTACTGCGGCAGACTGTGCTGTCGATAGAGCTAAGTGCATTGGCAATCTGCCAGTAATCGCTGTCGAGCAGATCATTGGGCACTCGCTCGAACTGTTGTATGGCAAGCCCCAAAGCATTGGTGTGCTCCTCTCCCATATGAATTGCAACCGTCCGCTCGGTGGCATCGCCGAATTCGCAATGCGGACACGCGTACTGATAGCCCTTTTTATGCTGGGTATTGCAGTGCTTGCGAATGCGTTGATAACTGCTGGCAGCATTGTCGCAATTATTGCAGTAGAAGCCTAGGGTTAGACGCTTCTTAGTATCCAAGCGGTGATAGTTGAGGATCGGCTGTACGCGCTGATTGGGATGATCACGTCTTATGTGATTGATCAAGGGCGCTACCTCCTTCTCGCCTACGCTGCAGAAGGGGCAGCTGTACACCTGCGAGCGTCCGTGCTGCTCCTGCAGGTGAGCCCGCATCGCCAATTGGTTATCTAATATGGTAGTGCACAGATTGCAAATCCAAGCATCGCTATTGGCGCGTAAATACAAGGCTGAAATATAGGAAGTTTGACATTCGTTTAATGGACCTGGGCAAAGGGTGTGAAGGAACTAGGAAAAATCCTTTAAGGTTTGCAGTCTATGATACTTACATGACTGTAGCCAACGGGCCTCGTCCCTTCTGGGGTTATCCGTGCGCCTGTGTATGACCACATCGACACCAATGCTGGCGTGGCGATCGTGGATGTGACGTTCGATGTAACTGCGCTTGGGATGAAACATGGTGCAGGCTCCACACTGGAAGATAAAACGCTTGTGATACGCCAAGTGATCAAAGAACTTTTCGACAGTGTTCAGCACGTTCAACGTGTCCGTGTTGATACAGTGGATACATCGACTGGTCTGCCCGTAACTGTGCATAGTGGTCAGATGTTGACGTAACGCCAGTTCCGACGGCAGGTGGGCATCACAACCGACTATGCCGCAGATGAAGCGTTTCGCCTTGGGTACATATTTCCATTTGGGTGGGTGTGGTATGTGAGAGCGTGCCACAGGAGCAGAGATGGTCTCTAGTACGGGTTTCATCGTTGCTAACGGCTGTCCACTTAGCCTGGCGACACGCAACGCCTCCTCTTTGTGCTTTAACAGATGGATATGCAGCTGATCCTGTTGCAGGGACTGAAATTCACATTCGGCACACTGCAACAGCTGCTTGAACATCATTGGACGGGTGAGCAGATTCAGCTCCGATGGTCGGTAGATAGTCTTGCTGCCCTGACGTCGCTGCAGCCACTCGTCCAGCAGCTTGTCCAGAAAATTATCCATTTGATTCTTACCAAAGGGCAGCCTGACGGCGCTGACCCAACACTTGAATATCACCCTATTTACACCCTCCATTTGCAGCTGCTGAAGCTGCTGCTCATCCGGCTGTGTGGGTAGCTCCAGGAACTCTGGCTTGCAACTGATCAAACGATACTCGTGAACATGACGGGTCAGCAGATGCTCATGCATCAGGGTGCGATCCACTGTTGTCTCCAGGCAAATGCTGCAAAAGTATTTGTGACGCGCGTGCACCTGCTGCAAATGGGAACGCAATATGACAGCACGCTCGAAGGTCTGACTACAAAATTTACAGGTGAGCGGGCCAATATTATGATCGCTTGTCATGTGATGATAGATCAAATGATTGACAAAAGTCCCCTCAGTTAGGCAGGCGCTGCATGTTTTGTAGGGGCATGCGTAAAGCTTGCTATCTGCAATTGTGCAATAGAGTTGAATATTAGTCTAGCCTTGATCTTTGGCAAACAAACCTGAAGGATCAATTAAATATGAAATCTTCGAATGTGCTTACCCTCCCATTACAATTACTATTAAAATCTCCCTCAATTGAAATCCCATGTTAGCAGATATTCCTATGCTAGGTACCTAGATAGATCCCTAAAGCTACGATCCCTCAAGCAAAGAGACGAGTTAGACCTTAGCTTAATCCTTTCCCTTTATACATACCTATATACATACTAGCTAATAAAGTTGCTAAAAATTCTTGTAACTTACCATCATAGCCTGTTGGTTTGAGTAGATCGTCTAGCACTATGTTGATGGGCGTGTTATTATCATGGGTGCCATAGTATGTCGTTGGCGGCATAGAGACAGTTCCTATGGAACCTACTGAGCTCTTTGTCGTTGCTGTAGCCGTGGCTGTGACTGGGATTGTTGCTGCTGCAGTTGCTGTGGTTGTGGTCAAGCAATTAGAATTCCTGCGCTTATTGAGTAAGTCGCGAATGCGTTGACTTGTTGACGTTGTGGCCGTAGCAGCGGACATGGCATTCGTCTCATTCAGTTCAGAGTGTGAGGCGAGTCCGTGCACAAGGACGCCGTGATGTACAAAATCATTGACATCCTTTGCTGTGTGCGAACAGTAGGCGCACTGTAAATAGTCTTTGCTGCCGAAGCTATAGCTGTGGAATCTCATGTGCTCCCGTATACGCAACACTGTATGGGCACAGAAATTACAATTAGCGGCCATGCAACGAAACCGATCCATGGCAAAGCCTGTGGCATGCTGCTCCGTTGACGCAGTTAGCGGTTCAAGGGATATGTTTATCTGGGTGGGCAACTCGCCCGCTGGCTCTTGGGTAAGCACAAAGTTGCTATTGAGCAGGGGTGGATCGCCGATGATCTGAGCTGGTGAATTGTGAGCCAGGCTGAATACCTGATTAATTGCCAGGCCCAGCTCTGAGGGATGATTGACCACTTCTTTTGTAGGATTGACGACAGTAGTTGCCGCCACTTGCTGAAGACGCGATTCATCGTTAACCAAACTTAACAGAACAGCACTTGATGTATCAGTAGTATCGGTAGTTTCTGGCTCTGAGTGTAATATCAAATCTAAGGGTGGATCGAGCTCTAACTCTGGCTCTAGATGCGGTTCAACCCCGGGATGTAGTTCCGGAATTACCGTTTCCGGCTCAACTGCTAGTAGATCGCCTGTAAAGCGACGCACTCGCAGCATAGATGGCTTCATTTTTTCACTTGGCGTCTCCATATGACTGCTGATTAGATGCTGTAACTCAGCCTTTATCGAAAGCCCCTGTGTTTTCTCTGTCGTCTGTTCAGCACAACTGGCGCAGAAACCGCTCCAACGCACCAGAGGATGCTCGAGTACGAAATGATTCTCTAGACCCTCCACTTCATCGGAAAATAGGAATTTACAGCCCTCGCGTATACAGTAGTAGGCTGGCTCCTGTATCGGCGGCGGACGCAAACGATACGCTACATTTTCCACAGCCGTAACTGTGGGTTGCATGGGTTGCTTGTTCGTGTCAACCTCCAATGGTGGCGGTGGTGGTGGTGTTGATGGAGTATTTCCTGTAATGGGCTTCGCTAGGGAATCCATGTCAGCACAATCCCCATCGGTGCAGCTGCTGGTCGTCGATCTGATGGATCTACCGCTCGATCTGCTGATGGGGCTGAGTTTGTTGTAGAATCTTCGGAATTTTTTAAATAAGGATTTGGACATTGTGTTGCTGCTTGCACTACTGCTGGAGTCGACATCGATCCAGTCGTCGAGTGGCTTGGCCGGCTGCTCTTGCTCCTCCTGCTGAGACTCCTTTCTATTGGAGACCTCGCTTGCTATGCCGGAAAAGGATAAATTATCCAATTGTTTTTCTTGTTGCTCCAGCTGTACTGATCCCTGCTCTTCGAATTCTGCCTGCTGTTGCACCACCTGAGGTTGCTGGTTTTCCTCTTCCTCCAGCTTGCAGGCATTGATCACAACCAATGAATCATCCTCGGGCAGCAAAGGTGGTGGCGGCATGCCTAAGACATTATCACATAAAACAGTCGGTTGCTCCACTTTCAGCTCGACATTTTCTGGGAATGTTTGCTTTTGCTTCAGCTTTAATTGTCGCTTCTTCAGCTTCATTGACTTTTTCTGATTCTTTAAGATCCTTTTGTTCTTTTGCTTGTTGTTACCCGTCTTTTTGCCTTTCCGACCCGCTGCCCTCTTATTCGAGTGAATCGGCACACCCGCCGTCTCGTACAGTACCAGCTCTTGGCCCAATCCAGCCAACGATTGATCTGTGAGGTCATGTTGCTGCTGCCAGTGTATCTCCAGATTCCTTCGACTCAGTTGCACAAACTCGCACAGATGGCACACATAAATCTTAACCGGTTGAGTGCGGCTATAACATTTGTTGTATATAACTTTAGCACCGGGACCGCATTTGAGTACATGACGCGCCATATCAGTGGGACGCTCCGTTGGTCTATTGCAGCGCGAACACTTATAGTTATGCTCGCCCGTATGCCGAGTGTAATGCTCCACCCAGCTGTTGTTGGTGATCTGCAGCTGTTTGTAGCAGAAGAGACATTTGTGCTTGTACTGAACGCAGGACGATTGCACGCCGTACACCGGTTTCGTCTCTAGCCCATCGCGCAGCTTCTGCAATTCACCGGGCGGAAACCGGGCACCAAAGTGCTCGCCATGATACTGCATGTAATGGGACTGGGCAAAACGCAATGTCTTGCCACAAACTACACAGGTTTGCAGTGCTGCGGACATCGCATGCCATTCAGTATTTGTGTTCTTGATTACTCTCGGTGTGTCTGCGTTTAGCTCCGCCATCATACGCTCCAGCTGGGCGCAGCGTGGCAAACGCACTTTACACTTCCTCGTTCGCCCGATCAGCTGCTGTTTGGCATTAAAGCTGGCCCGATTTATACCAGAGCTGTGGCGTACAAAGTGACGTCCACGCCGTGCCACATTGCGTATGTAGGGCGCCAGTTCAGCGGGGCCACCAAAGCTAGAGTTGCTCCGGCTGCAGCTGCTGCGTCGGCTGGACACATTGGAGGAGCTGCTTTCCGGTAGTGATTGCTTCTGTTGTGTCGTGCAAGCACGTCTGCCCGTCGCACGGATCACGTCTTCAGAATAGTACATTTGCGCAATGTCGTCGTTCAGCTTCTCCAACTCGTTGCGCTTCGCCTTGCGTCGAGTGCGTGTTGGCGGCGGCGCTTGATCCGTGCGAATGCGCTTCGCGGCAGGCAATTCCTGCTCCTGTTCCTGTTGCTCCTCCTTCTTCTCCTCCTCCTCTACCTCCCCCTTCTCCGAATCCTGTTCTGAATGCTGCTTTGGCGGTCGGCCACGTTTGCGCTTACCAGTGCGGTTGTTGATGGTTGTTGGCTCCTTGGCTGTCGGCTCCTTGGCCTTCTTGGTCTCTTTGGGCTTCGCTTTCGACTTGGGATTCGAACCAGGTGCCATCTTGAAGACATTTCGACTCAGCTGCGTCTCATTCAAAGTGAGATCATTGATGCGCGATCGTCGTTTGCCAGCGACTATATTTTGCGTGGATATGCTGCAATTATCGCTGGATTTCTCGAACATGGTGGCCAGATGTTTGCTGGCACGCTGATTGTGTTTTGTTTGGTTAGTCGTTTGGTTTATATCATCCAGTTGTTGTCGCTGATGATCCACTACATCCTCGTAGACAAAACTGTCGCCCGTGAACAGCTCTGATTTATCCACTAAGGGTTTGCTAGCTATCGGCATCATGGATTTCCTGCGTTTCATAATACGACATAGGTCCGGTTCGATATAGGGCTCCGATTTCATCTCAATCGTATCGTCGTCACCATCGCAGCCAGGTATTACGGTAATGGTGTGAGCATTGGGTCCCAGTACCACCTTTATCTTGGGCAGTTTGGGTGGCGACTTATTCGACTCGTCTTCGATTGCCTGCAAGAGCTGTGAGATTTTTGGTTTCGTGTCTTCGGGCTGTTCTTCCACATCAATAATCGTAATCTCGTCATCGCTCTCATGTTCACTTTCCATATCCATTTCGGCAGCCTCATCCTCCGCTTCGTTTTGAGTTTTACTTTTGTGTACCGCTTTATCAGTTGCCTCCTCTTGCATCGGAGACTCTTTCTCCACATTATGCGCCTCTTGCGTCGGCGGCTCATTTTCCAAATTATCCGTATTATCCGCTACTTTCGGCTCCTTCTCTTCTTTGTCTTGCGGATTATCAGTATCTGTATTATCATTTTTACTAGTACGCTTATCCGTATCTTTCAAGACTTTTTCATCGCGATGTTTCGACTTGTTGCGTTTAGGATGATGCGATTTGTGTGACTTTTTACCGTCTTTATTCGATTTATTCGACTTTTCCTTATCTTTATCAAGTTTCTCACTTTTTTTCGACTTATCCGATTTATCCTTGCTATCGGTTTTATCTTTTTTATCTGAACTATCAATTAACTCAGAGCTCTTATCACTTTTTTCTGGCTTATCCGTTATTTTCACCTGGATAGTCTTATCCGATTTATTCAGCTTATCGGACTTATCCGTCTTATCCGGCTTCTTTGAATCACTTCGCGACGCGTTCACCTCCTGCTCAGGATTCACCTCATCGCAGTTCTCATCAGCACAAATTTTCTCATGCAAACCATCAGACTTATCCGTTCTATCAGCCTTCTCACCTCTCGTGAGAACAACTAACTCGGAACTCTTATCACTTTTTTCTGGCTTATCCGTTATTTTCACCTTGATAGTCTTATGCGATTTATTCAGCTTATCGGACTTATCCGTCTTATCCGGCTTCTTTGAATCACTTCGCGACGCGTTCACCCCCTGCTCGGGATTCACCTCATCCCAGTTCTCCTCATCATCACAAATTTTCTCTTGCAAACCATCAGACTTATCCGTCCTATCAGCCTTCTCACTTCTCGTTGTCTCTCCACGCGTTTCACTTGACTTATCCGTACTCACTTTCTTAGGTATCTTAAAATCGATTTTCTTATTCGGGGCAGTACCTCCCAAACTGCGATACGATGTATCCAGCTGGACGCGTTCACTTTCGATTGTTGCCGGCGGTGTGTCTGGCTCCAATTGCTTTTCGGCCGCTTCCAGGCGACGTAGCTTCTCTGCCTGCAATTTGGCAGCCTTGGCTTTGGCCTCTCGATGCTCGCGATAGGTGCGCGGTTCACTGTTATTCACTTGAGTCGAAGGCGTGGGAAAACATTGGCCCCGATTGCTGGCGCCGCGATACACGAATTTGTTCGAACTATTATTATAGTGATTCTTCGACCAATTGTTTACGTTGTTATTGTTATAGCTAAAGTTTTTCTTATTGTGTTTGTTGTTGTTGTTGTTATTGCTATTGATATTAATATTATTATTATTATTATTATTATTAATATTAGTATTATTACTATTTATAGTATTATTATTATTATTATTATTATTATTATTATTATTGTTATTATTATTATTATTATTATTATTATTATTATTATTATTATAGATGTTAGGCCCTGCCTGCCAGTTGAGTGGCGGCGATGTTCCATCGTAGCCAGTACTATATCCAGGCAAGGAATGGCACGCTCCACTCGGATACTGTTGATTGGCGGCCGTAGGTGCTCCTAGCTGCTGAGATCCCATCTGTTGGCCAGGAATTGGCAAAGTGTTGCTGTTACCGGTCTTCCATTTATTACAACGCGGATCGCGTGTATCACGCAACTCTGTTGCGTTATATCGCTGTGTCTCATTGTAATCCGGCAGTGTTGGATGCAGTGCATCGCTGTTTGGCATTTGGGCAGGCGCAATATTATTGCACGAAGCTTTCATCGCTGCCGTCAATGCCGCAGCAGCTGCAGCCGACGTATTTAGATTGAGTGGTGCACGCGTGCGTAACAATGGCGGTGCGGTAGGAATGTTTGGCATATTAACGGCTGTATAGTTGGGCCCTGTTTGGGGCCATTTGAGTGGGCCCGGCGACGTTGGTAATGTGGAAGCATTATTGATTAATGGATTGCTTAGATTCTTTACATAGCTGGCCTTGCGTCCACGAGGATCATTGGAATTGGAAGCCAACTGAACAGTATTCGAGTTCAGATTGCCAATCGGACTCACATTGATGGGCGGCTCTCCACGCAGGGCGGCCAACTTTTTGCGTGCCTCTTCGAGGGATTTATCCTCGTAGCTCGGATCTACAACTGTCGGTGCTGGCGGATTGGCGCGTCGCTCAAATACCGCATTTGGCGAGCTTAACAACTGTGGATTGCTAACGATTGAAACAGGAGATGAAACTGTTGCCGGCGAATAGGTGCGGCGCTCAAAATCTGCCCGCCTGCTGCCAATGGGCGAGGTTAGATCAACTGTTACGTTCACTGGCTGTGGTCGACGTTCGAAATTCGCTTTGGGCGAGGGCGTAGATGGCGCAACTGGCGGAGGCACAGACGCAGGCACTGGTGCGCGCACTGGTGAGGGCACTGGTGCGGGCACTGGTGCGGGCACTGGTGCGGACACTGGTGCGCGCACTGGTGACGGCACTGGTGCGAGCACTGGTGAGGGCACTGGTGAGGGCACTGGTGCGGGCACTGGTGCGGGCACTGCTGCGGGCACTGCTGCGGGCACTGGTGCGGGCACTGGTGCGGGTACTGGTGCGGGCTCAGGTTCGGGTACGACCGATTTTGGTGGCAGTGATGAGCTCGTTTGCTCCAGCTTGCTTGGCCGGGAAGGATTAAAACGACGCTCTGAATCCATTGAACTCTCGGCTTCCGGAGCTGGATTTGATTTGCGCAATGTTTCGGACGTTGGATGATGTTTTGGTTTGGCAGAAGCTTTTACTGATTTGGACTTGGCTTCAGATTCTCCGGCTGATTTTGAAGTACTCGACTGCTGGTCACTCGGAACATCAGAGGAATCAGCAATAACAATTACCTCGTTAGTGAGCAGCTGTGAATTGAAGATATTTCATTTATAAATAAGATTTATATATATATCTAATTATTGATCGATTATTTCTACTTACGGCTTTAAAGTTGGCCTTCAGCTTATCAATGACACCCTCAATTTTGGCCAGCGGATAGCGCCTATAGAACTCCTCAGCGGAGATACTAAAAAGCAAGACAAATTCATTAGCCAAATGTCCGACTTATATAAATACGTAGATATACGAGTTTACAAAATATATTGCTAGCTTTAATTTCCTTACGGTTCTCAACGAGTTTTAATACATCGTTTTTCAATCTCAACCCAATCAAGATGTGGTCTTAACTTACTCGCATTCCAGCAGCTGTATGAGCTTAACGAGTTTGCGATGCTGCTCCCGGGCCAGCTGTCGTCCATAGGTCTTGACCACATTCCTGATGAAGCTCGCAGAACCGCGCAGACTCTCGACCTTGGCTAATTTAGCCGCTATGCTCGGTTCCCCCTCTCCCTTTTCCACCTCCACAACATCATTAGTTTCGGCCATTTATCTTAAAGAAATTAACCTAAAATATAAAACAACAAAAATAAACAATAACATATTTTTTAAATTAAAATAAAAATAAATTTTAAAAAATTACAAATTAAAAAGTAAAAATAGTTTTATTAAAAATATAATATTTCAAAATTAATTTTGTGAGACAACTCAATAATGAGAAATAAGTTTCGAATTGAAAATTTGCTTCATCGATTTTTATTGGCATATCTACAATCAATGCTCAAGTGGGCGATATGAACACATGAATTTTTGGTATACAGACATTTCCCCAGACATTCGCATTATCCCAAACGGGTATAACAGACTCCCTAATACTCGTTCATAGCTTAAAACTTTTTTTTCTTTTATAACGTTAAATTACTTTACCTTTCAAACTGTTGTGGATATTTAAGTATAAACACACCCACAGTAGGCGTATTATAAAATTTAAAACAATTGATCGGATTTCGTAAATATATCGAGCAACAACAATTTTAACATTATTTGTGTGTAACAACTTTTCTATACAAATATATTTGATGAAACCAATATACTCGTTTCACAAAAATTGAGTGAGTAGATATGATACAAATTTCTTCGTATTGTGTCCTTTATCACAATTATGAGTTATAACAAATATATTTTTAGAAAACAATTTTTTTTTTTTTTAGTCAATATGAAAATTGTTTATTTGAAAGAAATTAATTATGCTCTGGACGAATTCGGTTGTTGCATATGAAACACCTGAACTTTGACTGGCCACTGATTTTAATTTGACATGGATCCTGCATACACACAAACACATATACATACATATATGTGCATCCACATATACATACATACAAAGCTCGCTGCCTGTTGCCTGTCTGGAATTAAAGTTTAATTAGTTCAACTCAGAAGCTGCACTTGAAGCTTTCAAAAATGAAGAAAAGCTTTTGCCCAATAGGGCGCCCACATTGCAACTGCAACAGGGATAGCTGTAAAGCACGGAGGATGTGTGTGCACGCACACATGCACACATGCCAACACAGACATGCCTGCGTCTGTCTGCACTATACGCGATTTGAGCAGTCATGCACGACATATGTAAACACACTAGCCGAAATATAGGTTAAGCCGGCAAAAAAAAAAAAAAAAAAAAAAAAAAAAAAAAAAAAAAAAAAAAAAAAAAAAAAAACACGTTAAATTCTATATTATTTTTAATACACACCACGTTCAAGCGCCGTCGCGTCGTCTGCGTAACAGTAACAATAACAAAACAAATTTAAAGCTGTACTTTAATTGGCACCGGCAATGCACACAATTCTTTTAATAGGAATTTAACACACTCGTAATCTAGTTCGATAATTAAACTAAGCACTTAAACTAGGCAACGTAAGAAAATTGCCAAACGAATGCACAAACGTTGCAACAAAACAAAAGCCTACTATTGAAGGCAATAACAATATTAAAAAAAAAAAAAAAAAAAAAAAAAAAAATAGAAGACGCAGTCGACGCTCGTTAAGTGTTTCATGCGGTATTCCTTCGTTGTGCATTTTCGATTTACAAATAAAGCAAATTCCATGTAACACGTCGTTGCCACCTAGTTGGACGAGTCTGCTTACGACACAAATCAAAGTGGAAGTACTCTAAAGTAATTTCACAATTTTAATTCTTTTAAAATTTGTCTCTAAAACAACAAATTAGTTTAATTCAACATTTTGTTTTCATATCTAACGAATAATTAGCTATTTTTAAAGCTTTTTGTTTGAGACCTTGCGCCCGTCTGGCAATACTATCCCTTTTTCCAGCAGCTGACAGCTGAATTCGCCGCATTTCGTTTCGTTGTTGTCTCAATTGTTTTTTTTTTTTTTGTCATCTGTCACTGCCTGCTGGTCGGCTTCGTGCTACTCCGGCTCCGTTCCTTTCTGTGATTGTGTTTGTATAACTGTATCTATGCGCGCTTGCGTAAGTGTGTGTGCGTGGTATTCTCAGGGTAGAAAACGAATAGTTCACTTCCCAAAGATCTTTTTCAATTTTTAAAGCGCAAAAACAATTTGGTTTTTGTTTTGCGTTTTGCGTTTTCTTTTCCATGTGTCTCGCCTTAAAGTTGAGCAGTGAAGTTTATGGGAACACATTGTGTTTATAGAATTGCGACGCAGGCAGAAACGACAATGTGTTGTGTGTGTACATACATACATATGTATGTATGTATGTATCTGAGTAATTGCGTAGTTAAGAATATGTATTACATGTATGTGTGTGCGTATGTATCTATTTCGTTTCAACCCAAAGAAATCACAGAAAAGAAAAACAAGTAAGAAGGCTCTAGTCGAGACGGCTCGACTACGAGATACCCTGAACCCTGCAAAAAAAAGTGATATTCTTTACGCACTTATGAGCGCGCGCTCTGCTAATTGCGCAGTTGCTGCCGTGGTTTGTGGGTGGGTTGGACTGAACTTTGGACGCTTATAACTCCATTTCTAGATGGACTGTCTTGAAATTTATCATGAAATTTTTAGAGTAGATTAGGAATAACTATATGTATCTATGTGCCAGTTATGCCCAAAAAACATAAAGAATGTAAACGAATTTTTCGATAATTTGAAAATGGGATGAGTTATCGAAAAAACAAAATAGACTCGTACTGCGTAACTAACATACGAGTGTTCATGTGAAATTTCAGTTCTCTAGCTTTTGTAGTTTCCGAAATCTCGACGTTCATACAGACGGACGGACAGACAGACAGGGCTAGATCAACTTATTTTTTATGCTGATCAAGAATATATATACTTTATGGGGTCTGAGACGTCTCCTTCTGCCTGTTACATACATTTCCACAAAACCATTATACCCTGAATTCCCATTTTCAATGGGTTCAGGGTATAAAAAAGTATGAAGGCTCTAGTCGAGCCAGCTATACTACGAGTTACCCTGGAGATACCCTATAAAAAAACTAATACTTTTCTTTACGAGCGTATAAGCGCACGCTCTGCTAACCGCGCAGTTGCTTGGGGTGGGTTGGGGGCGGGTTGGTCTATACTTTGGACGCTTATAACTCAATTTCTAGAAGCACAATCTTCATGAAACTTTCGAAATTTATTAATAGCATTCAAATATGTCTATTTAGCAAATTCCAAGTCTCTAGTATTTGAAATGTGTTTTTTTTTTCAAGAATGATGAATGATGAATGTTGAATAATTCTTTGATTAATTTTCATTTTGTTGAATTTATTTACTATCGATAATAATCGATATTCGTAAATGGTATTTTAGGGTATACCTAAAGTAAGTAAGCGAGTGTTATGAATTGTTCCATCATGAATATGTTATAGTCGGCGATCTCCTGCCGTCTTCACATGGACTACGGGAGAGCTTTGAGGAATTTACCATCACAACCAACGGCAAACCTATCGAAACCATGGCACTAGATTAAGAACTATGTAATCATTTCTAATAAAAGACAACGCTCTTCGAAGCGACAAACAGTATAACACAATATATTGTGGTTCACACATCAATGTTTAATTGGAATATTCCTTCGCCTTCTACTCCTCTTAATAGAGTGACAGACAGGCGGGCCAAACTGTATAATACTACTAACTGTTTTCAAAAATCAATAATTTTATATTTTTGACGCCCCGAATGGCCGGACTATATAATATAGTGGTGGAGGAGCTCAATAGTGTTGAATTGCATCGTCAAATGGGTGCGATACGCCCTCTGGTGGGCATGAATAAATAAAATAAAATTGTCAATCTGAGGAGGTTAACCCAAACGTTAGGGGTTCTGGAAGGATAGCACTTTACCAAGGCGTTGTCTACGCGAGTACATAAGTATTCCAAACAGTTTTAAGCTTTACTACCATTACAAATATATTGAATATACCCCATTTACCATGGCCCCAATACGCATATTGGAAAAGCACACGATAAGATGGGCGTACTCTATCGAGTGCATGTACAAATGTATATCTAAATACATTCACGGCGCAATGCTTCTTTATGTTTACACAGAAGGACAAACGTAGACGGGCAGATAGGGGACAGCCAGACAATTAGATACAATGTAATATAATCAATATATTTGACAAAAACCACATTGCTCACATTCAATTGGAAGTCATACACATGCTCTGCTATTTGCTATACGAAGTGACTGAGAGCAGGAGGTACACTCGTATGTGCGGCTGACAAAGAAAAAAGAGAAAGGGCTAGCTACTTTTCGCTGCATTAGTCGCTCTAGTCGTGCACTACCGAAAGATCCATTTGCTTGTTTTTGTACACAACTAGATATATCCAAGCCAGCTTTTTATACCCTGAACCCATTGAGATATGAGAAATCAGAGTTAAACAAGTAAGAAAGCTGTAGTTGAGACTGCTCGAGTACGAAATCCCCTGAGCCCTTCCTCGAACGAATAATATTCCAAGAATGCTTCGTTTCGATTTCCCACGCGTAAGAAAGTATACATGTAAAAACACGAGCACACACACGCTGATCTGCGCATGTACGCCTGTATGTGTGTAAGCATTGCAGGCGCTTGCTGTCTCGCTGCCTTTGTTGCTGGGCCGCGTGGGTTTTGCTGCCATAACTTCATTGATTAATAATTCTGTTTCTAGACGGACAATCGTATTCAACTGCTCAGATTATGATCATCACATTAATATCTATATACTAAACCAAACTGTATATCTCTAGTATTTGAAATACTTTTTTTACATATTTGAGAATGGCTTAGCGATCGAAAAGGGACACTTGACAAACATCTGTGCACTTATGTATGTGCATGGAATTAATTGTAGCCTTCCAGTGCCTGGAAGTATTTTTAAGGTATATAAGCACTAGGATTTTAAGGAATAAACAGTACAATTTTTGAATTCGACAAATGTGGAGGTGTTTTTACTTTAACTCTCTAACACTTGGAGACTCTAACTCTAAAGATGAATTAGCTAGAATTTTATAACTGGTTCCCAATAAATTCGTTTATCGATAACTTTGCAAATATACAAGTTATCGAATTTCTGAAAAAAACTCGTACTGCGCGTGCAATATACGGACCTAACAAAAAAAGAATGAACTCTCTAGCTTTTGTATATGCAGAAATCGATACGTTCAAACATACGGACAGACGGACATGGCTATATCAACTTTTCTGATCAAGAATATATATACTTTATGGAGTCTGCCACACCTCCTTCTGCCTGTAACATACTTTTCAATGGGCTGTCCGTCCGCCCGCCTGTCCGTCCGTATGAACGTCGAGATTTCGGGAACTACAAAAGCTAGAGAGCTTACATGAACACTCGTATGTTAGTTACGCAGTACGAGTTTATTTTGTTTTTTTCGATAACTCATCCCATTTCAAAATTATCGATATAAAATCGAAAATTCGTTTACAATTTTTTGGTTTTTTGGGCATAGCTTCTACACCGTTTTAGCTTAAAGACTTTAAATTTGTTTATTTAGATAGATATTATGGATACACAAATTTTGGATTTTGGATACCACGCTTCCTTCACCTCCAATTTGAAAAAACTCATTTCAATTACTAGAGACTTGCAATTTGGCAAATACATTTAGATACTCTTAATCTAATCTGAAAATTTCGTATGGATCATCCATCTAGAAATGGAGTTATAAACGTCTAAAGTTCAGCCCAAGCCACGGCAGCAACTGCGCGGTTGGCAGAGCGCGCGCTCATAAAGGCGTAAAGAAGAGTATCTTTTTTTTTTTGCAGGGTTCAGGGTATCTCATAGTCGAGCCGTCTCGACTAGATCCTTACTTGTTTTTAAATTTGGATACCACGCCCGCTTCGTGCCAAATTCCAAATACTAAATACTTTAAGTTTAGCAAACAGATGCATTTTAATGCTATTATTACGTTTTGATAGTTTGATGATAGTCCATCTAGAAATGGATTTATAAGCGTCATATAGCCCATACTGCACTCCAGTTAGCATGGGGACGCTTATGCGTGCGTATGTGTGAAGAGGAGTAGGCATATCAGTTCTTTGCAGAATTCAGGGGATCTCCTAGTCGAATAGTCTCGACTATAGCACCCTTACTAGTATTTTAATTCCCAAAAATATGATTGTGGGAATTAGATTACTTATAAAGTGATTACTTATAAAGCAGCTCAAAGTGTGTTGGCTCTCAATTGTAAAATGTCTTACAGAGAGTACAATCACTGAGGGCATTGCTCAATAATAGCCTCGAAGAAACGAGGAAGCCAAACCTTTTAGCGCGATATGAATAGGCTTGGTATTACATGCTCAGAACATGATAGATCTCCACAAGAAATCGGTAAGACTCTTTCAAGAAATACACGAGATTTTCAAGCTCCTCGCTTGCTGCTTGGAGTACTCCTTGGATTTGGATTGCATAAGCAGGATATTGAAAAGTTGCAAAGCTTTCCACATTCTTGTAGTTTTCCGATACGAATTAGTTCACAATTGTTTTCATCCATCCATGTATGTGTATATATAATACATGCATACATACTATATGTAATTTAATATATGCATAAATGCTATATATTCATATACTTCAGCACATTTCCAACTTTTATCGCTTTTTTGGTTTTGTTTTGTTTTGTTCTGTGTTCTTTGCTATAATCAAAGCACAAATAGTATGTAAAGCTCATTTATTTACGTCGCATATACGTAATTGTCGTATATAAGTAAATGTAGTCCCATTCTCAGAGCTGATAAGATTACAGTTTTATATAAGTAACTGAGCGAGAGCAAAACGCGCACATCATATATATATTTTCTATTTGATCACATTCAGCTTCCGATTTTCATTGGTCATGCGAATTTCATACGAACTCGTTCGACATCCACTTTGGTATTTTAGGATTTCAGTTTAACAGAAATTTAGAATACGATCAACAGAGATGTCGTACCATTTGAATTGTTAATGGCATTTCAAATCATTTGAATGCAGTCCTTTTTGAATTGGTTACTTTGTAGCAATCTGTTTCTATATGTCCATAATCTCTTCTTTTCTCGTCTGAGCAACTGCGAAATTTTTAAATCCTTTTAATTTTTAATTATTGTGATTCCATTTTGTTATTAGGCAAGCTTTTGTGAAGACTTGTAACTCTCCATCATCTTTCCTTTGTCTTTAATCCTTGAGATGACGCCATTTTGTTTTGTAAATATCTTTACAAATTTGATTGTTACTGGATGAATCGTCCGTATCACACGTCTCACTAGAAATGAGATTAGGATCAATTCCGATCATAAAATTTTGTTCACATCAATACGAACTGAAACATAGTACCTATCAGAGAATATACATACAACATTTATATATGACGAGTACAAGAGGAATGATCGGGGAGGACTGATTGGTGAACGAACTGGGAGGTAATTCATACCACTTACATACATGTATAATCAAGAATTCATTTAACAATTTGGAATCAATTGACGCTATGAAATATCACAATGTGACTGTACTTTTACTAATTTTTCTTTGAGAGAATAACAAAGATTGATTATAAAATATAATAACTAACGAATTTTACTAGCAAAAATACTGTAATAGTTATTTTTCTAATTGACATAATTGAAAATACCAGCTGTTGGTATTTTTGTCACGTCATCTTTTTACCAGTCGAGCGCCTGTAGTCGCCCGAAGGCAAAAAGAGTCTAAGGATGGGAAGAAACGAAGTATAGTATAGTAGTAGTGTAAAAGTATGGTGTCTTTCCTTTTATCATTTATTGATTTTCTTGATTATTTCATAAGATATGATTATAAGACCGTGATGACCCAAAGATGAAAACAAACACGGATCTCTTAAAAATATCTAATTTCATTGAGAACTTCTATCAGTAACATAATTTCATAACTGTAATATTTCATCCCATTTTACTGGGATTTTTTAATTCTCCTCTTTCATCAACATCTTCAACAATTTATAAGCTGATCAGCACTTAGCACTGGTATAACGCCAACTCAAGAATCACAGTCAAAGAGTAATCACAAAAAAGTACACAAACACAGAGGGACAGACGCAAGACATACGCACGCACAGACACGAATACATGAACACATTTGCACATATAACATTTCCCGCGCACACAAACGAAACAGTAGAGGGGACAGAAAAAAAAAGAAAGAAAAACTACAAACAAACAAAAATCAAAAGTATTACCGAACGCAAATCTGAATTTTGATTAAGTCGTTCGCAAAACGTTCGTTCAACGAAAGTTGACGTGCGCTTCGGATATCTTAAAATGAAATGATATTGTTCTTAAATGTAATCAACTCACCGTCGTTGTGTAGGCTTTCAATTCAATTAGCATTTAGCTAAAATTTTACTTGTTTTTTCTTTCCTGCTGTCAACAATTTATCGAGGCTTACACTTCGAGTGACGGAGCTCGAATGAGCCGAAAATTCGACTAGCAGTTGCCGATTCGCCGCGTTCATCATGGATGCAAGTAATGAAAAGGTTGCTCAGCTAATGCTCGACGAATTATTGAAATCGTGTGACACAACAAAACTGACACATACAGTTCTTTACTTCTTGAATAGCTTTGGCAATTAATTCTCTTTATAATCAGTTAGAGAAGAGCCTGTGTGACTAACAAAATATTTTAATTTTTATAGAAATATATGCCTATATGGCAATTTTGCCGTGCTGAGTTACCTTCTCATACGCTTCAGACACACTCACAAAGAGCTGCTCAGCAGTGACCTCTCCAGCAGTTCGCCGCATTTCTGTCACTAATTCGCCGCAATTAGAATTTGCTCTTCTCAACACTCCTGCTCTTGTTACTTCCTTTGCTCTGTCCATAACGAAACGGCTCGTTGTCACTGGAAATTCGACAGTGAGCGCTGTCGGCGCCGTCAGTCGTTGTCAGCGTTTTGAACGAATTGTTTCATTCGCTGTTGCTAAGCTCAGCACAATGTTCGTGCATATGTTGCTTTTCCGTCTTTACGCATACGACTGGAAATAGATACACATACACACACGCATACATTGCGTGACAATAGATGGCGCTGCTACCAACTGCTTGGGCAGTGTGAGGATCTAAAGCGTGCAGCCCCAGACCAGCTCTGTGTGCTTTCGTCATCTTGATATGCCAAGCTTCAATACGTAAGTATGTATGTATGTATGTATATATGGCCAGTATAATGGAACAGCGCGAAGTCAAAAGGTATGTATGTATATTCCTGATCAGCAAGAAATGCTGATTTGACGATTTCTGTTTGTTGACTAGTTTCTTAATTGTTGAGCTCTGCTTTTTCTCTTATAGATACTGTGAATTGGAATAAGCGGATCGAATTACTAATCATACGATTGCAAGAAATATGCGTTACTAAGCTCTCTGCATAAAAGCGGATCGTATTACATTATCTGTAACTCAATTGGCTGTATTCGGAGTGGAATACTGAAGTTTTGTTTGAAATACTTTTTCAATTGTATATCAACTCATCAATTTTTAGTTTCTGTAAACTCCGATTACTGTATTATATAGTAGCGCTATTGGAGCAACTTGATGGATGTACGCGCTATATGTATAGAACTCCAAACGTATGTATACATATATACAGATTGATAGAGCTTCCATAACCATTTTTTAAAATCAATTAAAGGTAAACATATAAAATCTTCGTGTTCCTTTTAGAACTAACAAAACAATTTTATTTAAGATTTATGTATATATAATATTACATACACATGGATCTCACTTATCGAACTAAGTACAAATTTGGAGTGCGTATGTAAAGATACATGAGTACATATATATATATATATATATATATATATATATATATATATATAAGGTAAAAGGTAGGATAGAGAGGCTCTACCACGTATCTCTCGCTTAAGACTAAGTTAATTTTTACAAAAATTATAAAATCAATTATATTACAGGCATAAACAAACATCTTTTTATAATTAAAATAATAATAATAAAAAAAAAAATATATTAGAAGCACTTTCACAAATAGAATTTTTCTCTTTTTCGTTTTGTTTCATTGGAAAAGTTAGTCAGATTTGTGATCTGATGTTACGGCGGAGACGGAGGTACGTTCCCCATAATACTACAGTCTGCTGCTCTCGGCGCCATTGTGACTTGGTGACTTCTCATAGCCATTGCCATTGGACAATTGCAGATGCTGCGGCAGCTGGGCGGGACGTCCATTCGAGGGCAGGGTCTCATCCACGCTGAACACGGAGTTATCATGGCCGTGCATATGACGTGCGTTCAGGATGGCATCCGGATGTGTCTTCTGTGACTCCTGTTCGTTGGAATTCGTCTTCGCTTTACCCTCCAGCAGGAAGCAGGTGATCAGGAAAAGTATGGAGCCTAATGGAAATAGAATCATCGAGATCATATATATCAGTTGGGTATTAAGTAAATGAGGTAAATGAGATATTAAGCTCAAATAAGGTCAAAGTAAAAAGGAAAGTGAAGAAGAAGAGTAACAAGGAAGGAGAACTTGACTGATACATATTTAAAGAAAGTTTCGAAAAGTCATTGAAGAGATACTTACTGATGCCATAGAAGCCCGCATAGAAAATCATAATGGAACCGCGATAGCCGATGACCTTGGCCACTGGATCCACCAGAATGGGCAAATTGCCACCAATGTTGTTCATCACAAAGAGAAAGACGCCGATGGTTGAGGAACGTACGCGCAACGGCACAATCTCAACGACAATGGCGAACACAATGCCGAACCACATTTCGGCAAAGAAATAGCTCAGGCCGAGTGTGATCATTGCCCAGAGAGGATCAAAGTAGACCGAACCGAAGGCGGGCAGCGTGGCTATCAATTGACTGATGGCCAGGACAAAAGCACGCGAACGTATGCCCATTTTGGCAACTATCTTATCGGAGACAACGCCACCAACGACGACACCGACGCTGCCAATGCCAATGGTGACAGCGAAGAGCCACCAGCCGAGATCCACATCGGGGAAATAGGTATTATAATACAGATCGGCATTATAGGCAAAGGTCATGCCACCGCTGTGACGTATGGAGGCGGCTATCATCAGCATAATCATTGCGGGACTCTTGATAACCTGCCATAGGGTTATGGGTTTACCGCTCGATGTGGTGCGATCACCCTCGCCAATCGATTTCCGCTCCGGTTCCCTTAGAGTTGTGCCCGTCAGACCGGCGATGATAATCGTCAGGACGCCGGCACCCAAGTAACACACACGCCAACCCATATCGAAGAAGTTCAGCTTGGTGATATAGCGGCCGACGGGGAAGGCAATGCCATAGCCGCCATAGATGCCCCAATTGAAGATGGCCATGACCAGGGCACGTTTGTTCTCCGGAAAGATGTCAGACATAATGCCCGTAGCTAGAGGATTGCAACCAGATTCACCCGCCGCCATCACCATGCGTAGCAGCACCAAGTGCCAATACTCCTTGACGGTGCCCTGCAGCAGAATCGCAATGCCAAAGATCACAGTGCAAACTGTGAGCATTTTCACTCGATTATATTTATCTGCCGCAAAGCCCATGAACACGCCAGCAATGGTGAAGACCAATATGAATGTGGGTCCGGCCAATATCTGATAGTCAATGCCCAGTCCATTGTAGTTCCACTCGCAATAGCCCGTTCCATTTATGTCCAGCGAGTAGCAACTGCTCTCGTTCTTAACGTCCGAGCACTGAGTCATCAGCTGGTGCCTGGTGAACATGCTGTTGTTCTGCTGGCAGGCATGATCGCCATAGTCCAGCTCAATGGCCGTCTGCTTGGATGTGACGCCAATCAGATAGTGGCCCAGTTCACCTAGGATATAGCCGACAGTGAGTATACCCAGCACATAGGTGCTGTAGAAGCCGCTTAGTTTTTCCAGAATTGGTATCATCTTTGGGCTGATTTAACTGTGGATAAGAGCAAAGCAGTTACAAAAATGTTATTTTCATTGATTGCGGCGGGGCATGAATGTGATAAATGAAGTAAAGTTGAAAGATCTAAGAACCTGAAGGACTTGGGAACTCAGAGTCATACGCTATAAGCATATATGGCATTTGACACATTGAGAAATCAACAGACTCATGTCTAATATTTGTTTTACAGGAGCTAAGCACCTCACTTGGTCTTGTAAACCCCATCTTAGGATTCTGACGTAGGATCTCAAGAACTCAATGTGCATACGACATAAGCATTTCAAGACTTCAACATATGAAGACAGTTTAAAGCCTAAGTACTTCAGCAATTAGATCTTAAGGACCTAAACACTTTGGTAGTCAAGGATCAAGCGGTTTTGGAATATACTATGATTTATGAAGTGAAGCATATGAAAACTAAATGACTGAAACACACCAGAACCCAAGGCTTAAAGCACCTGTTGAACGCAAGACGTCAAGTATCTTAGAAACTAAAGAACTTAGGAACTAAAGCAAACTAAGCCCTTTCAACCTCAGTACATTTCATTTATCGAGCATATATATGTAGTTGGTACTATTGTTAATCCCATCTTATTCGCAAACCCAAGCGTCTTCTCATAATAATAATATTCAAATATATAGCCTTAACTAATATCAGTCGGTTTCTGTCACTATTGATTTATCTAGTCTATCTCTCTCTCACTCTCTCTCTCACTCTCTCTCTCTCTCTCACTCTCTCTCTCTCTCTCTCTCTCTCTCTCTCTCTCTCTCTCTCTCTTCTCTCTCTCTCTCTCCTCTCTCTCTCCCCTCTCTCTCTCTCTCTCTCTCCGGTTCCGTCTACATTTTCCCACAGTTTTCCCATTAGTCCCACACAACAAGTTGAACAAACATTTGATAAGAATTTGAATTGAATTTGAATACCCAGTATTTGCCATGTCTGACAGACAAACACATCCAATTCCTGAGGCTGCGCCAGCTGTACGACAAGCATCAGTTCCATTAATTGATAAGCAAGTGGAATTAATTACAGTCTATCTAACTGTCTCGGCGACAAGCGAGCAGAACAAATTATAATTAAAGCCTTGCCTGATAAACGATCTCTTGATCGACCGAGCGGCGAAATGCCGAGATATTTATTGATCTCGAAATGTTGCTGAAAAGAACGTGACATAAATAATACTCGAATGGTAGTGAAAGTGAAGCCGTTTGTCAGCGTGTTCCTCGCTGAGAACGTGAGCTGTGTATGACCCATATATATGTATATATATAGATATATAGTCCGCAAACTCAAGCAATTTGGGGTATATATTATCTAAGACTAAAGCATTTGTGAAAGCTTCGAAGCTAAGCTTGAAGAACTTTTTGATATATGCATAAAGCACAAAGCTAGTAAACGAAAAGCTTTTATTACCGTGAAGTTGGCTTGAGCATTTACGAAGAGCTTTGCAAGTTGGTTTCAAATTAAGCTTAACTAAAGCTCAGCCCATTAGTGAACACATGTGCTAAGCAGAACGAAGACGATGCTGATGTATGTTTGAGAGATACATAGATCTAAGAACTTCTAGCTAGTCTATGAACTATTTCTGTCTTGGTACTTATAATCTTATCATAAATGTAATATAGGCAGATACATCTAAGAATCTATATATAGGTGTATATGTATATATGGATCTTAGCATAAGTTACTGTAGTATATCTAGGTCATAGCTTATATAGGTCTCCATTTGTTGTTAAGGTCACAGCCACGCCCACTGGGCACACTGGACGTGAGCATTATATTTGAAGCTAATCTGTGTAGAAGGTCATCAACTGTAAGACAATTGTAAATTTTGATCGGGTACGAGTTGTAAAACTATCACGCGCCCCAAATGGCACTAGCTCCATAGCCTTGACATTATATACGAGAGTAGTAGCATATATATGTATGTATGTGTATCGATAAATGTATATTTAAGCTCTTAAGTGTCTAGTTGCCATTGGCAAAGATATAGTAATTGCCGATTTACCACGTGCCCCCTTGCTATATATATCCAACACTACTCTAACAGACGTGTGAATATTTCAGACATCAATTCTTCATTTCAACAGATCGACTGAACAGAGACGACAATCGGATGAACAGATGTCTGAGCAGATAGACAAATGGACAAGCTTACTGACATATTGACAAATGAACAGACAAATAGATGGACAGATGGAACAGAGAATTGAGTTAGAGGGATGGAGTGGCAGATCAGCAGAAAGATGGAGAGAGAGAGACTAACTAAAGCAGACAGGGCTAGCTACGAGCCAGGAATAAGCCTAATACATATTACATATACATTGCTTCTAGCACGTCTCTTTTTGTGTACCTTATATAACCAACACTCGACACATCTATCGCTCAACCTAACCTATACGTTATTCAGTTGGCCTCGTCAACATTTGCTAAACTCAAATCGAACTCTGAGCAAAAATTGACTTGGCCAAATAAATTCCTATTGAAAGCCAAGTTTCCTGTTTGAAAGATTTCTATGCGACTATATATTTTATTATAATACCCAATATATATTTAGTCATTTGTTTGATTAGAGTCGTGAAAGGCGTGTGAGGCAATCGCTTTGGGTTTTACGTGAAGGCATTAATCGGACGCAGTCATAAAGCGACGTTTATGATTTATGAGTCGGAAGTTTGTTAATCTCTAGACAAAAACCAAATAAGAATAAGAATGAGAGAGAATGAGTACTCGAATAGGAAATACCCTGTAGGCAAACAAATAAACATTTGTATTATCAATTTTAGTACTTCCTATACTAGAGTTTTGGGAAGTCATTCGGGTTTCTTAACTGATCACATTTGGTAGATATACCTATACCCTATAGAAGTGCTTACCTACATGGTATTGTTTCTTACTAACTAGCTAATATACCCCATAGCTGTCAGTATAGGGCATCATTTGTAAACTCTGCTAAGTTCAATGCCAAGGCTAAGTCCATCAATAAAACAAAACGCCCCTTCAAGTATTTCGCTTTCTGCCAAATGCTGTCCAAATCAATTCTCATTTATGCCATTAAGACAACTATTCACACACACGCACACACACAGGTGTGCACAACAAAATTGATGTCTAAAGAATTTTACTTTTAATACGCGTTTGCGTAGATGAATAAAATGAGAATATTGGCTTCGTTCGTCTCTGTGAACTTCAAATATTTCATTCATGATGAGATTTGAAATATTATGAGAGACTGTTCACATTTTGCATTGACAATGTATTACAACGTTCCCTGATTGTGGGCGTGGCACATCCCTAGCTAACCTATAACCCTAAATTTACACAATTTGACAGCTTGGCTGCTATAGAGGCCCTAACCTAACTTCTGTACTTCTTTTACATATATCCAACGCTACAAATCCTTTGGAAACATTTGGCCTTTGAGCGAGTATTATCAAGTCGAGCACGCCCGACGCTCGTTCACTTGTTTTTGCCCATGTCTTAGCTCCTTTTTTGGCTCTTTTCGTTTTGTTGCTGTGGACTTAAATCAATCAAGTTGTTTGGCTAATTTGCTTGCCATGTTTCAGATGCAAGCAACGAGGTGCTGAGTAGAGGGAGCGAGAGAAAAAAGTATCTTTTACATTTAGCCGCTGCCCATTGACAGCAGCCAAGGTCGAGTTGAAAGGGTAAAAAACGAACGAAACGCAATGTGTATCTGGGCATCGACACGAGCATTGTTGCTGTGTAGCTTGGCTCTGCTAAGTGTATCTATCTAACAGACAAAGATACATAGATACATAGATACAAAGACGTTAAGAATGCGGATGCCGAATCTGGCTGCCATCTGGCTGCCCCTCTCTAGTCCGCTGATCTGTCAAGATGTTGAGCATAATTTTTGATTAGCCTCGCCACGTAACGAGCATCTGAAATAAACTCAGCTGCAACGCAATTGTCAGTGACAGTTTGTCTCTTTAATGGGTTTTACCTAAAAACAAAATGTTTCAAACTATCTTTCGCACATAGTACATACATAACTGGATATCGAAATACCCGTTTCGATTAGCTCATAAATACGCTAAGCTCTTGTTAAGTTCGTCCACGCGCGCACACTCATTTGATCACATGATAAACGATCGAAGCGAACGGTTTGTATATCCTCCTCAACTAATGCCATGTGGGAAAGATATCTACATAAGTTTCAGCTTAAAACTGTCAGCTTTTACTCTAAATATAGCTGTAGTGTTGATACCCATTGAATATGGGAATAATGGATTTGTAAAAATGTATGTAACAGGCAGAAGGAGACGTCCTGTCCATCCGTCCGTCCATCCGAATGAACGTCGAGATTTCGGAAACAACAAAAGCTAGAGAGCTGAAATTTCATATGAATACTCGTACATTTCCAAAATGTTCGATAAAAAAAATCGAAAATTCTCTTTTTTTTACATTTTTTTAAGCATTAAATGTTAATTTTTACAGGTTCATTGTAAATTTGACAGCTACTTTGACATGAGCTTCATATTGCTTACGATTTGACCTCATTTAGCACATATATATGTTTGACTTTATTGTTAAGTGAATTATTATTATAAGTATTATTCATATTTCGTGACTGACATTTCCGATTGCAATGTCAGAGCTAGTTTGATATGAAGCCTAGGCTGCTTATAATTTAGTCTCATTTCATTTCATTTTTCTGAGTGAGTTTAGTGTACAATTTAACAGTTACTTTAGCGCGAACTTCATTTTCAGTTTTCAGCTTACACTTTATGCTCATTGTAAATTTTAATAGCTACTTTAACAAGTAGTTTACAGGCTTTGCTTCATTTATCTTCCGAATGAAGTTTTGGCATATTTAAATTTCTAGTAATGATAGATGGTAAGTGGCTTGACAAAGTCAAGCTAACCGTTGCACATGTAGGGTATGACATGGCGTGTGGCATTACAAGCTGTCAAGTTGCGTGTATATTTTTAGTTTTCAATGTCAAGGTACATATGAGACTGCAGCGAGAGCCAGATCTCTCTCTCTGTGTGTGTGTGTGTGCGTGTGCGTGTGTGGTGTGCAGGCGAATGCGTGACTCGCTGCATTTGCCAATTCGCCGCATTTGGCTTTCTTTGTCAAGGCCAAGCGCGTAGCTACGCGCTGTGTGTGCAGTTGTGCATGCGCGCCGCTGCGAACTTGCTTTTCAAATGCATTCAAGCGTTAAATGTTAATGTTCACGTTAAATGTTAGTGTTAAATTTATTCCTCTGCTAATTTGATGATGGACTTCTCGTTTGACTGCAATGGGGTATATTGATTTTAAAGAGTGACTAAGGGAACTTTAGACTCTAAGAACCTATTGAAGAGTGTTTATATTGTTTATGCGTATATTTATGCAACTGCCAGGCGGAGCCGTGATAGACCTAATATTTCATATACAAGGTAGATAAAAAGTATCGATTAAGCCAAGGCTGTTTTTATCTATATATTCATTCATGCTTCCATCATCTAGATCTGAGCCTCTATGCATCTATATTCGCTTGATATAGAAGAATATATATATATATATATATATATATATATATATATATATGCTCAAGTCTACAGTTATCATATTTTGGACGCACAAACTGACGGAATATAAATTTGGTAAATTTGCTATTTTTCCATTTTATTCGTTATCGATAAAAATCGATATTTCGATTTAAGCATAACTTCATAACTATCGAGGCTAGAGTTATATTCATATATTTCCCATTTTTAATGGATACCCCTCGAAATTGTTCAACTATATCGCAGTCTTATATATCGATCGACTTCAGGTATCTTCGCAACGGAGCTTCCACTTGTGTCCTACAATGCAAACAATTGGAACTCGAATTATAATTAGTATTGCTTCTAGCCTAACTCGATTTTAATATTCCACTTGGCATAGCATTTGCATTTAATGAGCTTCCACTTCAATTAATAATGTAATTTTTTTATGCAACTTTTAATATCACATTATTATTTTTTCCTCTATGTAATTGCTGTTCATCAGCACACTTCAAGCATAAAAATCCTATTAACGGGCCATAACACATAGCCGAGTAGCGATCAAATTTTCTTAGCTTTAGTTTTTAGAAGGCGTTGACAGCTTAGAGATCGTTTGGCTTGAACGGTTTATAACTGACTGAAAGAGTTGTTAAATCACTTTATGTGAGTGAAACAGCGATAACTAGCTTTATATGCTATATAAATATTATATTTCCTAATTGGACAGATATATGTATATATGTATAAGCATAAGATGCATAAAAAAAGAGCAGGTCAAAGTTCTGTCTATCATTAAAGTTACAGAGCTGAATTGCTCATCGATAACTAACTTCGAGCTAATCGATAAATATGTGTTTCTGCTTTACATATCAAAATTTAAATATTTGGCAATCAAATCAATCTGAGGAAAAGCCACGCTGTCTATAAGACCAAATATACCAGCTTTTCTGCTTATCGATTACTATTTGAGTTAATCGATAAACATATTTTGTTTGCCCTTAAGTTTTGACACCTTTAAAAAAAACTAGGAAGGTTAGCTACAATGTTTGACAATTGCTTGTATCAGCGATATATATATCGATAATTATCGCTCAATGCAATACATTTTCAAATTTAACAAAGACTTAGCTAAGAATTGTTCCGTACTCGTCCAAGTCAAAGTGTTGCCATAGCATAGTCTTAAATTATTCTCTGTTCTGTCTGCTGTTGACTCGTTGTCAGACTATCTGGTATATCCGGTCAACATTCGCCCACAGCTGTGGCACACGCAATGCCACATGCAACAGCCCCAAGTCGAGTCAATTGAAGTCAAGTCATGCGCGCGAATTGCGAGACTGGGCAAATTTAGATTAATGTCTATTCGTGACAAGATTGGACCAAGTGCACGGATACGGACATAGATCAGAGCCCAATACATTCTATTCTGAAAGCCCAAACATGTTCAGGGATATACGTATGCATATATCGCTATATAATTATGTATCGAACTAAGTAGTTAGTCAAGCTGAAGGCGAAAGCGAACGCACAATACATTCACTTTCACTCTCAGCTCACATACTCTGTAATATAGTAGCTAACGAGTTGATATGGTTGTTCTAGTAGCATGGAACGGGCTCTTGAAGTCTAGCTGTTGTTTAGCTTTGCTTTTGCTCCATAAGTTTTTCATCTTTTCATATTGTCCTAGCTTTATATTTTCTACTCAAAGTTTTTATTGCGCTATGATAAAACAAAAACCGTTTGATCTAGCTCTATATAATTTTCTTTTTCTCTTGATCTTAATATATAGAACATTTGCACTTTTTTTCTATTTTTCTAGAGCTTTGTTTTTCCCTCCTATATTTGCTTTTCATCTTCTTTCTATACATGTCTCTAGAAGTTTGACTCTTTCTAACAACTACTCTAGCTCTATCTCATACTTCAGGCTGAGCTCCATAAACTCTACTTTGTTGATCTAAAATCGAACTTTGAATTCAAGTTTTATGTATTTCGAGACAATCATTAATATTTCTAGATCTTCGCTTCCAGAACTCTGCTTCTTATTATTTTGGCTCCTGCCATTGTTTCTAGTTTTATCTGACTAAGAACTCAAAGAACTCTTAATAACTTTTACGCCCCGTCGCAACATTTAGGCATCTAGAACTGGCTATTTGTGGTTTTTCCCCATAAGAAATCACGCTTGCTATATATAAATGATATTATTCATATTTATCTCACACATTACGTTGAGTCACGCTCGCATCTGGTCAACGTCTAGCATTTCCTTCAGTCCACGCCCCATTCAGACGTTAATTGGGGCTTTTATTTTTTTTTCGGAAAAAAAAACTTTAACCACATAGCGACTGTCGCTCAGACGGGGCGATTAGCTCAACGTATTGCTTTATTAACTTGGCTACAAAAATGTGGCTTAACATTGATTCTGAACAAAGCTCCAGTCGTTCCCCGGTTCCCCCGCAAATCTCATACGTAGCTGCAGCTCGGATTGTAACCGCAGTCAAGGTTAACCGGCGCCGGCTACTTAGCCATTGTATCAAGAGGTGGGCGGCTATACAGTGGTGTGAGAGGGGGCGTGGCATGCTTAAGTAATGCGACAACGTTGCATGCAAATGCAAATGCAAATGCTGCCACAGCAACAGCAGCAGCAACAAAATTACAATTGTAAATTCATATTTATTTCGTTACGTTCTGAAATTTGTTGCATTTGGCACGCCAGATGGCGCTTTGGCCAGTCTTGATCAGCTGCGCATAAATCTTTATTAAATCAGCGCGACAGACCAAAACGATGAGCAGGTGTCCCAGCGCCAATTAGCAGTCACTAAACAAGCCAACGGCTCAATAATTAGCTTCGCGTGCCACAATCGCCTTGATCACCTGAGATCTGACCTGATGGCTAAGCACCTTAACCAACTGCCGACTGTCGAACGTCAATTGCAAATTCTATTCAAAGCAATTCAGAAACTATAACAGTAGCTTTAACAATCAGAGGTGTGCTCGGGCGTTACCAGAGTCAATTAGATTGCTAATTTATCGAGTCTTGGGTAGGACGTGTTTACATATTGATCGGAAAGTAGATAAAGACTTGATCGTAGTAAATCACTAATTTGTTCTGCACCTGATCGGCACTGGAATGCGGCTTTATTAAAATCAGTCTACTTTATGTCCACTCGAATGCCAGATGCCAGTTGTTGGATAATAGATCGAAAATACTATCTTACACATATGCAAGTAAATCGAAAATTGATCTTCAGCTGCAGCTTCAAAGCTAGATGAAATCAGCTTGATCCTCCACATGATCGCAATTGAGAGAGATTTAACTATGGTACATAGTTGAACGGAACTTGAATGCGATTTGATCTTAGATTGATGATCGTGAGTTAAGTGAATCTACTTAATCGTTAGTTGAATGCAGCCTGATCGCCAGCTGATCATTGATGCATTATGATGGCAAGATGATCAGAGCTAGACTTGACTGGCATCAACTAGAGCACATGTTAAAGAATAGAACATAATTGATTCACTAGTGATATAAGTAAATTTCGATCAAGTCTCAAATCGATCGAGAGCAAGTCTGAAAGTACTTCTAAATTAACTGACAGCTGGTTGATCGCCTGTTAATTTTGTATAGATAACAAATTGATTGCGATGCTGATTCTGTTGTTTGATTCTGATTCTGTTGTTGTTCATTGCACGTCGACAGGTGTGGTCAGATCTGATCAGAGACAAATGATGGCGACTTGATCTCCGGTTCAGTTATTGTGCATGGTCAGTAACAGCTGGTGACAAAAAAAAAACCGGAAAAAGCACTGATGCCAAGAAAGAAAACAAAAATAATAATGAAGCAAATGTGTCATGGCCGCATGCAGTTAGCTAAGTCCGTGCATGAACCACAGCTCGATCTGGTACCTGATCGCGACACATAGTCCGGCATTTGACCATATTTGCATTATTCATTTACATATCCTACACAAACTACTTCACAGGTGTTAAACTATAGTATTAAGTTGTATAAACTGAGCAAAAGAGTGGCAAGAATTCAAGCTGATCTTCAATTGAATCTTGAGTAAGCCTAACTGATCAAATTCACGAAGCTGCAAACCAGTCTTGACCCTTAAGCTTTAATACAGCTACAAACTAGTTTTCACAGATGACAAAACAGCATTTTAGTATTTCCCTTATAGAAGTCTACAAGTTCTACACAAAATCTTCAACTTGTTTATACGCGTTCATGCAGTGAACAAGGGGGCATATTAGCTGTTGAGACTTGCAATTCTATTCGGTTCTTTGGCAGTTTTTAAACCGGACAACTGTCATTAAAATTTTCTATAGATATATCTTAAATTATACTATATATGAAACTTGACTAGCTTATCAAATTGATTGAGAGTTTATTAGAGTACGATCTCGCTCGCTCCTGGGTTTACTCTCCTACTCCTAGTCTCCCACTTCTAGAAGGATTCCTCTTTAAAGATCTCTCTTTTACGATACCTCGACTATGATACCTCTCCTAGGATCACTCTCCTAGAACCCCTCTTCTTCACAAAGCACAATAACCAAGTATTCCTCTTCTATGATCCTTCACCTATGATCCTTCGCTTATTAGTATCACTCTCTTAGCTCCCTCTACTGGGTGTCTCTTTCGTAAGGATAGAGACACTGCTCTATAGCCTTCAGGCCAAAGAGCTCAGACTAGAACAACTCGTTTGCCCCTGCCCTGTGCGAGTATTATGAAGTCAACGTGGCTTTAAAAAAATAGATGCAAATGGTAGATAAATAGCCTCTCAGTGATTATATATTAAGAGAGATCTGTGATTGTACATCTGGAGATTAGCTAAGTTTAGAGTGAACCATAGTGTTGAGCTCGACTGGAACGACAGATGTGCATAAATTGTGAATGAGTCGTGAACACGTGGCAGCACTAATATGCCAGCTATGTTGGCAACACACACACACATCTGTACATATATAAACGGGTTTTTATTTGTTAGCTATAGTACATTTTATTTAAAGGGCGTCTAATTGTTTAAATGCTCGAGATTTGCATAAAATTCTAGTTAGGAATTGAGTCAGAAAACCCAGCCAAATGGCAAATCAACAAAGAGAGAAGAAGAACGAGGGAAAGGCAGAGGGAGAGGGAGAGGGAGATGGAGAGGGCGAGTGGGATAAATAATGATGATACTATACTGGCACCAAGAAACGCTAGTCATTCCCATCATTGAACACATATTCGCATATATTTTGTTAAGTTCTAATCGCATCTCAAGTCGATCGAGTCGATCTCTCGTATATCTGTAAAACCCGAATTACCGGGCAATTACGACGTCTGCCCATGTACCACAAATGCCAATCAAGGCGAACGACAGACAACAAAAAGACAAGACAAAACTAATTCATTATGCATTAAGACGAACTCTGAATGCCCTAAGACTGAGCATTGAAGCGACTGAAGATCAGTTAATGAACTACAAATTGATCAAGAATTGACTTTGCCTTATATAAAAAGAAATCTGAGCAGCCAAGTTGAGTTGAGTAGATGATCTAACTGATCTCAAGCTATGAATGAAAATGTTCTCCAAATGAAGATCAGTTAATGTTCCATGGCCATTGATCGTTTGAACATTATCATGAGCTTTAAACTCAATTTAAATGAGGAAATAAAATATGGAAAAATAATATGTTAAAAAAAAAAAACTGTACAGCTAACATAACTTATGCTCCAGCTATAAAGATCTGACGAAAAAAAAGTGTGCGTAGCGGCAAGATCAGTTAATGTGCTGACAAAACAGAGATAATCATATAAATATATATACATATATATATATATACTTTATATACTCTATAAGCAATACTCTTGAAAGTTTCAACAACGCTTACTTTCGCGTATATTCTAATTTAATTGAAGGAGCTGGCTATATATGTACATACATATATATTTATGTATATAATTACTACACTTTAGTAAATTTTGATAGTCACAACATGTGCCACAAAAATGTGTATATATAAACATATAAACATATATGCAAAGCTCAGTAAATGACTTTTTCGACATGCGATAACTCTCGAAATCTATTTATGCTCAAATATGAATATGATATACTCAGGGAATCTATGTATATATAATCCCAATGCAATGCTATTCATGGCCGAAATAGCTCAGTTGGGAGAGCGTTAGACTGAAGATCTAAAGGTCCCCGGTTCAATCCCGGGTTTCGGCAGGACTAAAGATTTTTTTTTTTACTCGAACTCACTAGAAACTGAGTTCGCATAGGTCATATTAGCAGCCAAGGAAGTTAGCGCATGAGAATCTAAGTCAAAGAAGTCGAACAAGTTGGCTAGCAAAAAGAGACATTAATTACACTTAATTATAATATGATTGCTCAGAGCTTAGAGCTTAGAGTGCAGATACCATAGACTGCATCAAGTTGAACAGCTGCACGAACCGGTCAATAAATTATCGATAAATGCCACATAGATATAGGCATATACATATATAAATATATATATATATATATATATATATATATAGAGTGATAACTATCATAATTAGGAATGCTGAACCGGATCGTAGCACCTGGGGTGGGTGATGCGAACTGACAATTAGGCATCCAATTTTCTAATGAGCTAGATCATTATAGTTAACTACTGGGAAAAGTAAAAGGTTCGACTAATTGAATGTCGCTTGATATCTCTCCGATCGCAATTACTGCATCGAGCCGAGCTGTGAGCCGTGCGGAATGCAGTTGCAGTCACTCTGTATTCAGAATAATTTGTTAGATCAATTAGTGAACATAATCCAGATATTACATCAAACTAATTTAAGTGTCTTTTGCCTTTCTAATAAATCATCGCAATCATTTAAATGGAGATTGCCTCATGAATTTATACTGAATCATCATTCCAAAGCTTGAGCTTATTGTAATCGATATCGATATTAATATCGTTTTTCGTGACGTTCACAATTGTAATTCCCTTTCTAAGCATTTGATTTCTTATTCCATTTCCTGGTAATTCATATCGATTTCTATGCAATTGCATGCATTGGCACGTCTTTATGGTTTCTTTTGATAATCGATTGCAATTCGATAATTACTTACTATTAGCTGAGCAACATTTTATATCAATTTATTAAATATATCGATCGTTCGACAATGAATTGTTGCCTCATTATGTAAAACATTGCATGCCCATCAATTAAATTATACAAGCGATTGTTGTTATCGATGAAACAATTATCGCACGATTTCCCACTCTTCTGATTAGCAATTTAAAAATACTTATTAAGTATGACTTTCACTTCACACAAATTTTTATAAAACCATACATTATGAATCGCATGCTAATCAAATCCATTCACAGTTATACAACGACATTACAATATCGCCACGTGTCGAACTATCGATAGATTCGTGACGAGCCAACTTTGTTGCCCACCTCAATTGCATCTTTTTGTTCTTGCCATATAGGGTTACACCGCCAAGAGTGTGGGCGTAAGAGCAACAACTTGAGCTGATTCCGCAGTTCAATTATCTAAATTCTTTATAGACAAGTTTACCCATGCTTTTTCATGAAGAGAGTATATTGGTTGCTGAGCAAGCTCTGTCTTCTGTAGAGACTTGAATCTCTAAGGACATGTATTTTTCTATAGATACTCCTATTCATCATGGTCTCCTCCTTTACTAAAGGCAATCCAAAATTAAAATGATATATATTGAACATATCATATACATTTCTAAACAATTTGTACTTTCTACAAACTATGCCCATTTATTCACTCTGAATCAGATAATAATCTAAAATTCCCTCTTTCCAGTGAATTTGAACTAGTGTTATTATACCCTGAGCCCATTGAAAATGGGAAATCAGGCTATATTGGTTTTTCAACAAGTATGTAACATGCAGAAGGAGGCGTGGCAGACCCCATAAAGTATATATATTCTTGATCAGGGTGACGAGAAAAGTTGATATAGCCATGTCCGTCTATCCGTCAGTCCGTCTGTCCGTATGTTTGGACGCGTCGATTTCCGAAGATACAAAAGCTAGAAAGTTCATTCTTTTTGTGTTAGGTCCGTATATTGCACGCGCAGTACGAGTTTGTTTCAGAAATTCGATAACTTGTATATTTGCAAAGTTATCGATACACGAATTTATCGAGAACCAGTTATAAAATTCTAGCTAATTCATTTTTAGAGTTAGAGTCTCCAAGTCTTTTGCATATATATAGATACTAATTTAATACAATTTCGGTTTTTGTTAGATTTTGGATTCCGGTACCCGATTCTCCCCCACACCCCAAAATGTGTAAAAAATGTTAATTTCAAATACTAGAGACATGCAGTTTGGTTTGGCATATAGATATGAATATCATATTCATAATCTGAAGAGATCAATACAATTGTCCATCTAGAAACAGAATTATTAATCATCAAAGTTTTCCCATCAAAACCCATGCGACGCAGCAGCAAAGCAGCGAGACAGCAAGACGCTTGCAATGCTCACACACATGCATACAAGCGTAGATCAGCGTGTGTGTGTGTGTGTGTTCGTGGTTTTGCATGTACAGTTTCTTATGCGTGCAGACGCGAATCGAATAATTCTTGGAATACTATTCGTTCGAAGGAGGCCTCAAGGGATTTCGTAGTCGAGCAGTCTCGATTGTCTTAATTGTTTTTGTTTTTGGCTTTTGATTTTTGTTTTGTTTTGTTTCTTCTTTTACTACTCGTCTTTCGCAGCTTCCGCTGATAAGGCAGACACTTGTCAATATTAGTTGAAATTTGTCAACTATTTAGTAACGCCTTGTTTCCATTTGATTGACTCTCGACTCTCGATCTTTGTCTCCAGTAACTAGTTTCTTTTTATTTTTCTCATTAACTATTTTGTTACTTTGTTGACTTTTGATTTTTGTTTTGTTGCTTCTTTGCAAATATTGTAGGGCGTATGGAACAAGTTACGTTTGTCTTTGTTCGTTAAGTGCTTTTTCAGATCGATTCCGAACTATTCCAATAAGATTGTATATCTTAATTCATTCCAATTCACATTTTTCTGTTGTTCAATTTAAATATGTTTCTGATTCTTTTTTATATTTTATAAATATGTTAATATTTGATATTTTTTCATTACCAATAATAAGGAAAAAAAAATTTTAAAAACTTTGCAATTCTAAAACGTTTTCATTACATGAATAAGAGTGGAAATCATACTAATTTGAATTCGCCGCAATTATATTTTCTAATTGGAATCTTCGTAGTGCACAGCTCGAGACTCGTTACTTGAATTTCGCCCAGTTAAGCAGATGTGCTGTAGTTTGATCTTCAATTAGCTTTTAACGGTTCAGTTGCTGAGCTTTATTTTTCTTTGTATTTATTTGCTTAATAATTTTTTTTCCTTTTCAATGTATGCCTAACCTCAATACAAGTCGACTTCTGAGCGTCATTAATGATATGTATGTATGTATGTATTTTTTTTTTTTACATATTATGCATAAATAAATAAATTCTTACATTTTATATGTGGCTCTAGTTGATTTGTTGTTGTTGCTGTTGTTGTTGGCACTGACACACAAAAAAAAATGTTTATAAATTGTTTTAAATGATTTTGAATTGAAACACAAACAGAACACGCAATCGAAATTATTGTTTTAATTTTCTTGCTGATTCTTTCACAATTTTTCTCCAATGTCGCGCGCAGATAACGCGAACAAGAACAACAGCGAAAAAAAAAAACTAAAAACTAACAAACACAGTTAGTTTGTTTTTTTTTTTTTTTTAGTTGTAAATAAGACAGAACACGCGAAAGATGGAGAACGGAAATTATTCAAAGTTCGAGGGAACCGTTTATCTGCTTTCTTTCAGTCGCCGCGTTCTTGCTGCCTGTTGACTGCCTGCTGGTGCCTGCTCCTCGGCGACGTCCAATTGGCTGCGTTTTGAAAACAGAACTAAAACGCGGCTTCGTTTGGCATCGGTTTTTAAAAAGGAAAATTGCGCCCAAGCCCAAGCGTTGACGTTGACTTTGACGCTAACGTCGACGTTCACGTTCACGTTGACGTTGACGCAGACGCAGACGCAGACGCTGTCGTTAACAATACAAAAAAACAAACACAACAACAGCTAACTAAAAATTTGCAAGCCAACGCCGCCCGAGCAGCAGCAGCAGCAGCAGCAGTCAACAACACGAAACGAACCGAAGAGCGCGCGGCGAAGAGAACGCGTGTGAGTGTGCTTGTGTGAGCTTGTGTGCGCCGCTCTCTTTGTTTGGCGCCTGTTGCTATTGTTGTTCTTTTCGCACTTTCTTGTGCCCGCTAGCCTAGCTGACTAGGCCATATCGTTGTTATGCAGCGAACAAATAATTGCAACAAAGGATTCGCCGTGCATTCTTCGCTTGCGAGAAAAGAATAAGAAGAAGAAAAATATGACAGAGCATCAAAAATTTCGTAATTTCGGTGACAAATACACGCAGGTGGCCGCAACCGAGGCTCGTGTTAGGATCAATAACAATATGTCTCTTAATAGCCGACAGATTGCAAAGATAAGCAAAAACAACACCCAACAAAATATTCAAATCGTCAAAAATTAATTCTCAGTCGAGATGAATACGAAAAAAAAATTCGGCTCAATTTGTTGTTGTTTTTTTTCTGTTCAGACTGCATTTTGTTAGCTGTTTGTCAATTGCTCATAACGCAAACAAATTGCATATTTATCAAAAACAAAAACAAACAAACATCAAAATAATAATTTAAATCAAAAAAAGACAAAAACCAGTTCAGTTTCGTAGATTGTGAAAAAACCACGCGCCATTGTCGTCACCTGCTCGCCGTAGTTCCCCCATCTTAGACTCACATAAACAACAACAATAAAAAAAACTCCAACTGAATCATCATCATCAGCAGCAGCAGCAGCAGCATCGTCAGCATGATCATTAGCATGCTCATTATTATGATGTTCCTGTGATTTTAGAGGTCTGCGGTATAGTAGTTGATCTCGTGCTTCCACGCCTACCCCCACCTCCGCCCTGCACAGTTATGTATGTAGTTCTTTGCTCGACTTTCGCAGAAATCGTTAAAAATAACAAGCGGCATACAAAGAAGAAGAAGGAAACGAAAAAGGAAGTGGTCGAAGAGAATGCGGCGAATTGCGAATACCCTTGCCGATGTCTATGATTCTATCATGTGAGCGGCAGCTCTGCTTGCAGTCTAATTTTACACATGTATGTGTGTGTGTGTGTGTGTTTGTGTGTGTTTGTGTGTGTAAATGTATGTATTTATATTTGAAATATATTTTTGTTTTTTTGTTTATGTTTCTTAGACAAGGTGAGTTTACTGTCTTATTGCTGAAATATACATATGTATGTATGTATATGCTTGCATACATATGTATACATACACACATAGTAATATCCTTTACATGTTAATCCGTTTCAAATCACAGCGCCGAAATAGCTCAGTTGGGAGAGCGTTAGACTGAAGATCTAAAGGTCCCCGGTTCAATCCCGGGTTTCGGCAAGCCGAATTCTTTTATTCCTTTGCTTATATTTTTAATTAACTAAATTAAATATGATTCATTTATAAGAATGATATAAAGTCGGCTAGACTCTGGCGATGATAGCGCCTAGGTCCTGGGTATACCCAGCGCAAGGGCAAATCAAATCCAGTTTTTTTTTCGGTTCTCTGACAGGCAGCTTTTGTCTTCTGTTTCTTCTTCCTTTTAGAGGTGGAATTGCGACACTGATAGCCCCTGACTCCAACATGTACTCCAAGCTCAGCTCCATCTCTGACTCACACAGAACTCTCAAGATCGCCGACAGAAGACAGAGAACTGGTTCCGAATGGCCGAATCGAAGTTCTTTTTTTTCCCAACTTCTTTTTTTTTATTATTGTTTTCTTTTTTTTGCAGGTGTTGGCAGTTTGTTGAGTGTTTTTGTTGAGCAAATCTTAAGCTAATTTTCTATGAATATATTTATATAAATATATATGTTTGTCTATATGTCTATGTATGTAGCTTTAGTTGCGCTACGTGACGTCAAGAACGGAACCAGTTTGGTTCTAGGTGGGGCGTTGACGCTGTGGGTGGCTTTCGGCTGTTGTAAGTTTTGGTTGAGCGATTTTCAAGGCAAAACTCGAGCTGTTTCTATGCTAAAATACCTTCATATGAAATACCCTAACCGAAAAGCGAGTCCATTTCAAGGTGGAAGATGAAAGATGAAGGATGAAAGATGGAAAATTAAGAATAGATGTGGAAGATGATATATGGATAAATGAGTGAAGATAAAAGAGATGTGATAGTAGATACGAAATGTATTGATAGATAGATGATTTATAGCATACATCTATAATACTAGTAGATACTACTAATAGATCAGATATTTATAGTTGTATTTCTTGCTTTTGTATCACAAATGGGCCTAAAGCTTTTCAGTCTGTCTCATCTTCCCTGCTATCCTCTCTATAAGTGTTTGGCACACTTAATCAGTTTCTTCCCCTCCTCCTCTCTCACTCCATCTTTCTCTCCTTCAGTCTAACTCAACTGTTCTAAGTTGAATGCCTTAAACACCTGCCTTTAGGCATGAATCATGGATGTGAAAAAGCATGCTTTTATAATTATCTATATATGTATGTACATATTAATATATATACATACATATATCAACAATCACATTCAGAGATATTCTGGCTAACGATTCCACAATAATATCCGAGCTATATGATCCGTTAAGAGTTTGTCAATTATCGTTTTCTTGTCGATGGTCGCTGACAAGAAGAAGGAGGCTGGTCCAAGCAGTTGAACCGGTTCGGCCCGTTGGATATATCGATTGAGCATGGAACATTTTGGGGTCCAATCCTTTCCGCTACACTTTAATACCAATTCAATTAGCTGAAGGAATTTTTAGCGGGCGTAACCCCCAAAATGCGCTAATAAATGACTAAAGCGTTACGCTTACAATAAAAATAAAAATTAAATTAAGAAAAAAATTATTAAAAACAAACAGCAAAAAAAAACCGCAGAAATGGGTTCACTTTATTGCACAGTTCATCAAACGGGATTTGTTGCTGTTGTTGTTTCTTTCCCTCTCATATTGTTAATTGGCTACGTCATTGAACTACTCCTCACTGCCATGCGCCTCGCATGACTCACTAAGCAAGTCGTTGCGTTTAGCGCGCCAAACACACGACGCCGAAATAGCTCAGTTGGGAGAGCGTTAGACTGAAGATCTAAAGGTCCCCGGTTCAATCCCGGGTTTCGGCAAAGCCTACTTTTTTGTTTTAAATTATTATTTAAAATAATTTTTTCCAATAATTTATGTAATAATTGTAAAATTGTCCGGCAGTTTCCCTAGCTCTCCAAGTTCCAGCTGCAATCTAAATAAAATAAACTTGTACTGTTATTCGATTTATGTCGTTTATGTTTATTTAACTTTAATATTTATATTAAAAAACATTGCTTTTCTCTTTGTCACATAGAGGATATCTCATTAACACACAAAACGTTGCAATAAAGTATTTTTCATTTCTTTTTCTTTTTCCTTTTTTTTTTTTTTTTTGTTTTTGTTTTCTAGGCGCATTTTCTAAGGCTACAATTTGTGGCATGCGTTTGGAGCATGTGGCATGTGGTTTATTTCCATTAATTTTAACTTTGTATATATATATATTTGTTTATATTGCTTAAGTTGAGTGTACTTTAAAGTACTTAAGAGCGGGCTTTATTTGTTAAACGTAAACTATGAACAGCAGAAACAGCCTTAACATAGCGGCTGCTCGCTTAACAGCATGCTGTTAAGTTGAGCAGAGCGAGATGGCTATGCTAGGCAAAAAGAAATGTTCAACTTAATGCAAGAGAGAGCAACCAAGTGCATGTAAAACTATACAAAGGTATTCATGTACATAAACTAAATGTAAATGCTATGTAAATGTTAGATGTTAAATGTTAAAATTAAATATATAAAATTTAAGGTAAATGTTTTTGTTTCTTCTTAAATATTTTTAAGTTGAAGCAACTGCTGATGCTGCAGCTGCCCGTGAGTAAAGGGGCTTATAAGGTAATTGTTCAAAATATTTAAAATACAAAAAAAAAGTTAATTAAATGCTAAAAATAAAATGTATGTAAACTAAATATTGTTGCATGAAACGAGATGTTGTTGTTTTCAACTTATATCTATATATATATATATATATATATATATATATATATATATATATATATAATGTATATACAACTTTTTGCGCCAGTTTTTGTTTTACACTTACAGTAAATACTCGCTACAATATGCATGTAAATCAACAAGGTTTGTTTTTAACAGCCAGTTAACATGGCTATGTAATTGGTTTTTGCTTTTTGTTTTTGTTTTAGTATTTTGTGTGTATAAATTTAACATAATGGCAGCCTTTTCGTTGCCCTTGCAGCGGTACATTATAGCTAGTGGCAACTGTATGTCTAATTCTATCAATTTCTATGCATTTTAGTCTCTCAGAAACTTGTCTTAATCCCAAATGATTTATCGAATGCATTAAATTGTTTCTAAATGATATCAATAGCTCTGCAAGGGTATTCGGGTGTGCGGCCAGCCCCAAAGAGTCCTAGCTCTTCTTCTTTAAGCTATTTTTATCTCAGCTGTCGGCGGAGTTCCCGGATTGTTGTTGCTGCCGAATTTTCCCCCAATCGCTGGCTTTAACAATATGAACTTGGGATTGGCTACAGATGCTGCTGCTACTGCTGTTGGATTTGGTTTCTTGGCTGGCGTTATGGTCACCGTGCTGGGCGCAATGGCATTCATGGCAGCCGTTTGATTTGTGGCCGCCAGCGAGGAGGCTGGCAAAATTGTTGTCACACCGTTCTCATGCTGAATTGTGTTTGCATTGTTAAATATTGCACGCATTTTATTGCCATTACTTTGAGATCCTGTTGTTATTGTTGCTCCTCCTCCTGCTGCTGCTGCAGCTGCAGCGGCTGCTGCTGTCAACACATTTATTTTGGGCGTCTGCTGCCGCTGAACTAAGCGTGCGGTAAACTCGTTGCCCGTCAGCACCAGATTTTGTGCCTGTCCAGTGATGGGCAGGCCGCTGGCCAGTATTAAGCGTTGCACGCTGCTGCTGCAGTTGCTGCGTGGTTTCTTCTCCAATAGCTGTTCATCCTGCTGCAAAAGTCGAGAGGAATTTGATAAATATATGTTCTACAGTTTGAGTGCCATTGTAAACAAAACGCTCGCCTCAGCCAGTCGTATGCATTAGAGCAGGACGGCAATAGAAGCACAAGCAAGCAAAATGTGCAAAATCAAATTGCAGAGTTGACAGCTTAGCCTTTTTATTTAAAGCTAGATTTAGCTATAGCTAAAATTTAATCATGTTAGCAACACATACATAAGTTGCAAGGGCTCATTTTTTTTTAAATATTCTTTGTAAAAATTGAATTAAATATAACATAAAAATTTTAACTCTTATTTGCATAAAAACTTGTTTTTTTTTTTTTTTTTTGAGCGTTTGTTTTGTTGTTATAGTTTAATATTGTCAACACTGTCGTTTTAATCGCTCGAAACTAACGAAACGAGACGGAAATAGCCGTGCAAATATTGTAGTTGCTGCAAGAATAATGCAAACAGCGTAAATCAAGGCGAGATAACAATATAAACTGATCAACCTATTTCTGCTGCTGTTGCTGCTGCTTCTGCTTTAAGGCAAGTATGCTGTTCACTGGTTCCCTACATTATTTTTGCACTTACCGTGGGTGGACTCACTGACTTGCGATCGAGCACATGCTCATCGAAGCCCGAGTCAGAGGAGTTGTCATTGAATTTGGTGGCCACCGAGGAGGAAGTCGAGCAATTGGATGAGGAAGATAATGATGAGGGCGAGGCAGCACCCACAGCGGTGGTTAAGATGTTTGAGTGCAATGCTGATGACGTCACAGTCGCAATTGCTGCGGAATGTTGCTGTTGTTGTACAGTTATTGTTGCTGGCTCAGTCTTGCTCAATGGAATTGGACTTATTCTATGTATCTCGCCATGTGGAAATGACTCCGATTGTCGCTTAAAATACAAATGATGCTTCTTTAGCGCCGGCGTGCTGATGGCCTGACTAACTGGCTTTGGCTCTAGTTCCGGCTGAACCGTGGCGACTGGTTCCAGTTCCCTCTGCTCCTGCTGATGCTGCTGCCTGCGCCTACGATGCTTCTCGCAAGGCTTATACAGCTCCGGATCGATTATATAACAGGCGCTGCCCAGACTGAGACTTTGGAAGACAGTGCCACAGCAGACGTCCAGTCGCAGCAGATCGTGCTCCTCAAAAAACGGCACATTGTCAACGGCGCGTCGATTCTTTTTTGGTTCCAGCATACGCCGCCGCTTGCTGCCCGTGTAACGCACACGTTGTGCAGCACTCTTCTTCAGCACCGACGCTGTTGCCAGCTGCGCTGCGGCAGCGGTGCGCTTACGCGTCTGATATGGTGTTGCGGCAGAGCTGACGGCCTGCTGCTGCTGTTGTTGTTGTTGTTGGAGATGCTGTTCATGCTCATCGTAGCTCTCATTGGAGTCACTTGGCTGCTCCTCAGAGTGTGGTGAACTGCTGCCATTACGCTGCTGCTGCTGATTGATGCCTGAAGGCGCTGCTGCTGCTGTTATTTTGCCCTTACGATTCTTCTTGAATATCTTGGCGAATTTCTCGGGTATGAACGAGCCAGCAGACTTAGCCTCACATTCATTCTCTCGTTTCTTCTGCTTGGCGAGAGATTTCGTGCCGGGACCGGCGCGTGCATCGACCACCTGTTAAGAGATAGAGAGAGAGAGGGAAATAAGTTTTGGTTTGATAAAGCTTTCTCTTTGCTATCCAACTCACGTGTCCCCAATGACGCTTGCTGCCGACGGGCAGCCGTTTGTAGCGCTTGACCAGTAGGACACAGGCATTGCAAATTTCACCGTTACGCGGCTCATGGAGATTGAAGCACTGCATCGATTCCTTCTCATACTTGCGCGATGCCGTGAAACGGGAGCTGCTCGATTTGGCACGGCAAATACAGCAGCCATCCGTGGAGCGATAGACGCGTGGCTTATGGAAGTTGAACATGATAAAGATTTGATTGATTGATAGCTTGATTCTTGTTGTTGGTTTGGTTTACGGAGAGTTGCTCTCTTTTTGTAATGGGGTTTAGGTGCTCTCTTCGCTTTGTCACAACGTTAAATATTGTTAATAGTACGAATTATTGTTTGCTTAGCAAGAAAATGTTTGTGCGTTATTTGTTATTTGATTTAATTTCACTGGTTTCAAATTGTTCAATTGTTATTTGTGCACTGCCCTCTTCGTTGGTGTATTTATTGATTTGAGCTGGGGCATCATCATCCATCGTCTTCGGTGAGATGTTTTGCGCTGCATTTGTATTGTTTGATTGCTGCAAAGGAAACTATACACAATTAGTATAATCAAATCAAATTCAAAATTATAACGGCAAAAGAAAAAATGAAACAGCTGTGCGTGGCGGTGTTGAAAAATTTGTTGTTTCTAATGTCTATTGTATTAAGTGGCAACGCTGCGAAAGCGCAACTGGCAAGAAAAAATAAATTCTGTATGTATATTTGTATACGTATACATAAAAATACAAGTGTTTGTACATTCATGTTCATTTTATTGTATTATAAAAATACGTGCACATAATAAAAGCATTGCCCTCTCCATTGAACACATGAAAGGAAGAATACATACATATGTAAAATTGTAACAGCTGGCAACAGTGTTGCCGTACTTGTGTTTTCGCCTTCATTGCCATTTCGGCGACAGCGCAAAAGAAAAGAAACAAAATATTTAAAGAATAAAAATATATACATAAATCACTGCACAACTTTTGTCATTCTTATCAACATTTAGCAGGTGTTATGTTATACATACATACATATGCACATACATACAATTTAATAATGCTAATTAAATGCTAAATTGTGTACAGGCGAATGCAAGGCACAAAAGCAGCTGACTGAACACGCACACGCGAACACATACATACACAAAGGTGTACATTCATATATGGATTGTGTTTTGCAAAGACTCACGCTCACAGAAAATCTACGCATGTCTCTGCATGTGTGTGCACTTTGGGGACGCGTAAACAAAGCGTCGCGCAAAAATGAAATACATGCATACACACATGCACATGCACATATATAAATTGCATTGCAGTGGCGCGCGCGCTCGTTGCACTCTCGCATAAAAACAGCAACAACGCACATATGTACATACATACATACATATATACACAAATACACAATTCACCCCGACGCTTGTGACGTGACTTTTGAGCAGCGCTGCTCGTTTTGATCCCAGGTGCGCGTTGTTATTGTGTCTGTATGTAGATGTCGTATGTACGTATGTAGGTGCATGTGTGTGCGTGCGTTTTAATGCTTTTTATTTTATTTTTGGGGACACTGATTTTCGAGCATTGGCGTTCAAGTTGAAAGTGCGTACATACACAAATATATATGTATATACAGACACATGTATGTATGTATGTACCGGCGCGTGTGCTACACACACACACATCCACTTTAAATATATGTACATATGTAGATATGCGGATGTTTGTGTGCGAGTGTGCGATCGCGTTTGATGCGAGCTTGTTGGTAAATTTCGTGTACGTGTGTTGGTAAACGTTGCGAAGTTTAAACGTTTAAAAATTAGTGCAATTGCCGTTGTATGCGGAGGAGTATGGAGCCTGTGAGTGACAAAGAGAGAGAGGGTAGACTTGACCGCCTTCTCTTCTAGTTACTGAGTGTGTATGTCGTGTGTCTGTCATTGTATACACATATGTATGTATGTATGTATGTGACTTGGTGTTGGTTTGGTGAAAATGCGCCTACTGCGTAAACAGGTTTACAAATTTTTCCTCTCTTAGATATCTTTTATTTAGTGCCGGACGCCGACTAGATTGTTGTTGTTGCGGCTGCAGCAGCTGCCCACGCCACGCGCGCACAACACTAACACAAAAGTACACACGTACATACACACACGCATATACTCATATGTTTGTCGAAAAAAAAATGTTTTGATCTTGGCAAAATTTTCTATTTTGTCGCGTTTAACCATATTAATTCATAAATTTCAATTTACCTCAACTTCGCATCTAATTCACTCGTTTTCTGTTTTTCTTCCTTCTTTTATTATTCTTATTTATTAATTTCACAAATCACTAAAAACATTTACTTTCAGTTAATATTGAAATGATTTTTGAGAATTTTTTATGCAAAGTGCAAATTGAATTAACGGAGAATAACGAAACGCGTCTGCACGCAAGAAACACAAAGACAAACTGACAAACCGAAAATACAAAAAAATGAATAAAATAAAATAAAACCGCTGCGCTGCGTTCATGTTGCTGCTGCTAACGGCGACGGCGACGCCAACGCTGACGACGCCGCATTTCAGCCATCACTTTTTCGTACACAATTCGTTGCTGTATCTGTTCGTATCTGTGTGCGTGCCCGCGCGCCTATGTGTGCGAGTGCAGCGCAAAATGTACGAAACCGAAACAGCGCTGAGAATATGTAGCACAAAGCAAATACAGTGATAACACAACAGTAACAGCGTATAGCAGCAAAGCAGCAGCAGCCCCAGCAGCTGAGCGCAAACCAAACGCGCTTGTGTACGTGAGAATGCGCGCAGCAAAAGCAACAGCAAAAAATTCCGGTTGTGAAAAAGTACACACACTAATACAAACATATATTTTTATATACATATTAGTACACACACAACGGCTATTGAGATACAGTGCGAGTGAGTGAGAGCAACAATTTGCATAACAAGACGGCGTTGCCACACTGCACAGAACAAAAGGAGCCAAAATATTTTGAAATTCATGTATACATATACATAGTTAATTCTTGGTGGTTGCATATAGTTTGTTATTGTTTGTGTGGAAAGTAAAACACCAATGAGAACAACAACAGCAATGGTTGATAAAAGCAAAAACGTGTGCGAGAAAAAGCTGATAAGCGCCGCCGATTGATTGTTCTTGGTGTTGTACTTGCGGTGCTTGCTTCATACATACATATGTATGTATGTACATAGACATACACACATGCATAAATTTAAGGCGCAATTCAAATCAAGCGCCACACACACACACACACGCATGCAAACGTCTATGCTTACAAGTATATTTATAGACCCCCCTCCATAACAGTGTAATACGTGACAAACGAGATGTAAGCACAGTTGCCACATGTAGAACAAATGTACCAAAGATGGTACAGCATCTAATGGTACACTTCACATGACCACAAATTAGTGCTCTAATGACGCCTACGATTTCCATTCATCAAATTGTATTTTTGAGTGTACATTTTTCCGGATAGAAGTGGTAACATTATAGATGTTACAATTTTACGGCTACCTTGAGCTAATCCAATTGGAGTTTGCCTGTGCACATCTAATGTGACCATGTAATTACAAGTGGCAACTCCGTCAACTGTTGCTTACACGCTTTACAACACTGCCACCAAACAAAGTGCAACAAATTGTTGGCAGGCTGGTTTTCTTATGCTGCGGCGAAAGTGTCTGTAAGCCCAGCCAACCAAAAAGTGCCGAAAAAGAAGAAAAAGGTAGTTGTATATGTTTCCTTGCCGTGTGCTACGTGCCAGTGGCAACGCCAACAACAAACACAAACGAATCGCCTCCAAAAAGGCCACAATCTAGGTCAACTGCACCCGTTATTAGTTGCTATGGCGCTTGCTCGATTTGTTTTTGTTTTTTTCTCTCTCCCTCTCTCTTCTTTTTGTTTACAAAAATGCTCAAGACGCTTCGCAGCAAGTGGCAAACGCAAATGCAAGAAAGTTAAATACGCATTTGTCAAAATTTAGTATGTTGTCACGTTGAGACAACGACAATTTGATTATGCACATATGTATACATATATACGTACATATGTATGTATGTGTTAGTTTGTCATAACCGTCTCTTTTGCACCAATCAGATTTAATTGCAAAACAAAACAAAACAATAACTGTACTTCTGGTGAATGATTGACGATGTTGAGGGGGGAGTAATTATCAGAAAATTTTGCAAAGAATTGCGTGGGCGAGTGATAATAGCACAATTTATAAATAGATATATGCGTCACAGATGTTTGTTGGTGTCACACACACAAACAGCACATAATTAACGATGACCTTGTTTTTGCTATGGCACGCATGAAAAAAAGCAACTTTCCTATAAACACACACACACACACACACACACACACGCACACACACACATATATTGCGTCTGACCGAAAGTGAAAGACAAGCCTGTCTTATTGGAATTCTCATAAGAATGTGAAAACAGCAACAATACCCATAACAACAGCAACAGAAGGAGCGTGGCAGAGAGTAATGCGTGAAACAGGTTGCCGTTAAGCTTTTCGACGCAACCAAAAACAAAAACTAACAGCGATATTCGAAATAACGGTATTACAAACACACGCACAGTCGTTTTTCATTCAGCATAAATAAAATGCCAGCGTAATACCCGACAATAACAACAACAAAACAACCACAACTAAAATAGAAAGTAAAAATCTTTACAAAAAAAAATGCAACTTTGGGCATTTTGGTTTTGACTTGAATAACTGTTTCTTGACCAACACAAATATATACATACATACACACATGCACACAATCATTAGCATGGCGTACCCTGCGAGAGAGCAGAGCGTACCAAAAATGGAAGTAGGTTGCGCGCTCTGACGCTTACCTGTGTGTTGTGTGCTCATTTTGGCACAGTGGGCGAGCGAGTGAGCAACAGCAGTCTGCTTGCTTCAACGCATTGCCTGTTAAGTAATAGACCGAATTCTGTGCATGTATGCATGCACAAAGTGTGCGTGTGTGTGAATGTATGTAAGCGGCAACCACTATAGGCGTGTGTGTGTTTGAGTGCATGCAGAGAAAGCGCGCGCAAAAAGATTCACTAATTAAAAAAAAAACCAAGTATTAAATGATATGACAGCGGTAGTTAATGTATAAATTTTGCGAAGTTTTTACGTAGTTCACATATGTATATACGTCCGTATGTATTTCCGCACATTTGTGGCTTGTTGTGAACGAGGTTAAGTTGCCGCTGCCATTGAAAGAGTTCATTGTTGGGTTTGCGGCCACCGTTTCGTTTGATTAGTAAATCGAAGGTCAACAACAAATGGTTAACAGCTTTATCTACGCATTTGGAACAGATACACACATACACAGAAGCACATACGCACATAGGCACACACATACACATGCATACACGCACTTGTATGGAAGTGTGCTTATGTTCTATTTGTGCGCTTTATGCTTAACCTTCGCTTTTGTGCATTTTTGTTCGCTTTATTTTGAATGTTTGGGCTGCACACGTACCACACACTCACACACATTCACATGCATATGCTCATCCATATTTGCATATACATACATATGTACATTATGTATGTGTACATTATGTATGTGCATTAATTGCTCATTGTTTTGTTGCTTCTTACCGTTTGGATTGTTTTGCACTACTATTTACAGCTTTAATTGCTGTAAATATTTTATATTCTTTTTAAATTGTTCTTTAAATATTTTATGCACTGCACTCATTCAATTCGCACTTGTTAATTGATATCTTGCTTAAGCACAATACCGCTGGCTTCGGCACCGCTAGAGATGGCACGATTGATCATATGCATTGCAAAATGGGATAGCTAAAACATGCATCGATTATTTGCTCAAATAATCGATTCACTTCAAAGACTATTTACGCGGTAATACGAAATTTTGTAGCAAGGTGTGAGTTTAATTTTTTTCACAAATATAGACGACAGAGACGTGATGCTCTTTTGTCAAAAATACAAGAATGATGGCTCAGCGAGATAAAAAGCTTAATTGTTGAAATAATTTTTTTGCCAATAACGTTAATGAAGCATAACTAATATAAGTCATCATTATAGCCCCAGTGGGCAAGGTCTTAAATTTGATTTCCAATGGAATTAAACATTTTGCATACAGCAACGCAATGCATCCAAAACTGTATACAATTGCTGCCTCTAATCTGAAGCAGGTGCAACTGCAACTGAAAAAATGAATTGGTTATCCATCGCACATCTGTTCAAGCTTTTGTTCTTTTAATTCAGTTCTTAATAAATAAACATATATACATATGTACATATATACAACTGTTCTTAGTTGTTGCTCTAATTTTATTAGACGGCAGTCTCACGCATTGATTGTATCGATAACAAACCACTAGTACAAAGTATCGATGATTAGTAGATTTGGCGGCAAAGATACACGGCTTGATACACATGCTCGATGCAAACTATTGCGAGATCAGCGCGCAGGCGTCTTGATTTCTTATTGATTCTAACCGTTTATGTATCGGCCTGCTTGGAGATTATCAACTGATCCTATATTTGAATAACTATGTGTTATTATTGCCATAACTTATCATTTGTTGCCCAGTTTTTAATGAAATTAATGTACTTCTTTAAAGAATCTATATCGATGCTTGATTGGCATATCGGTAAGACTACATTAAACTACTCGATATGTGCTGATATCTGATGCACATCCCTATTCGCCGGCAAACACAATACCGAGCGGCAATTGGAACCGCGATTATTTGGAAACAACAGATAGTAGCCGCATTAATGAGGCTCGTGAAGCCTGGTTGGGTGCATCACGATGGTAAGCAGTGTATTCCGTCCATGTAGCCGACCATTCACTTACATTTCCGATTGCTTGTAGATAAACCCATCTTCTCAGTTGATGTGCACCAGGATTGTACGAAATTCGCAACCGGCGGCCAGGGCAATGATTCGGGACGCGTTGTCATTTGGAACCTTAAACCGGTGCTCTCCGAGAAGGATGAGAATGATGCATCAGTGCCCCGCATGCTCTGTCAAATGGATCAGCACTTGGCGTGCGTCAATTGTGTGCGCTGGTCGCAGAATGGGCAGCTCCTTGCTTCCGGATCTGACGATAAGCTGATCATGATCTGGCGCAAGGCCCAAGGATCAAGCGGTGTCTTTGGCACCGGTGGGATGCAACAGAATCACGAGTCCTGGAAGTGCATACACACGCTGCGTGGCCACGACGGCGACGTCCTCGATCTGGCCTGGTCGCCCAACGATTACTTCTTGGCTAGCTGTAGTATAGACAACACAATCATTGTTTGGGATGCTCAAGCGCTGCCCAACATGCTGCACACTCTGAAAGGACACACGGGTTTGGTCAAGGGCGTAGCCTGGGATCCCGTGGGTAATTTCCTGGCCTCACAGTCGGACGATCGCAGCATCAAGATCTGGCGCACGATGGACTGGTCATGCAGCACAACGATCACGGAGCCGTTTCAAGAATGCGGCGGCACCACACACATCCTGCGCCTCTCCTGGTCACCCGACGGCCAGTACCTGGTCTCCGCGCATGCCATGAACGGCGGCGGACCCACAGCGCAAATAGTCGAGCGCGAGGGATGGAAATGCGACAAGGATTTCGTGGGTCATCGCAAGGCGGTCACCTGCGTACGGTTCCACAATTCCATTCTGACGCGCTACATGGCCGGCGACAGCCCCAGCAAAGCGGTGCAGTACTGCGTCCTGGCCGTGGGCTCCAGGGATCGCTCGCTGTCCGTGTGGATGACGGCGCTGCAGCGGCCCATGATCGTCATTCACGAACTGTTCAATGACAGCGTTCTGGACCTGTCCTGGGGTCCACAGCAGTGTCTGCTGATGGCCTGCAGCGGCGACGGCACCATCGCCTGCCTGCAGTTCAACGAAGAGGAGCTGGGTACGCGCGTCTCCGAGGTGGAGAGGAAGGCCATCTTCAAGCGTAAATACGGCGGCTGCATCGAGGACAACTATGCCATCAAACAACAAGCTCGCAGCGTGCCCGAGTTCACCTCCTACGCCCTGCCCAATGCGGCCATGGAGCGACGTCTACCCGTCCAACAGGGTCAAGCGGGCGCAGCGTCGCCGGCGCGGGCCATTAGCAAACAGACCGAGACAAGGACCAAGGATGGAAAGCGACGCATCACACCCATGTTCATACCGCTGAACGATCTCTCCGAGCCCATTACGAGCATGGGCAGCAGCAGCATCACCAGCGGCGTCAGCAGCAGCAGCAATGCCATACACAGCAACAGGTGGGCAGCGTTTATAATTGACAGCCAACGGAGGTTGATGATGATGATGATGATGATGATGATGATGATGATGATTGAGTAAAGCCCCTGATAAAGAATCGGGCGATTACAAAGAAAGCAAGAGTAGGTGATAACTACATAGTGGATATGCAAGATACCAATTGGAATGAACTGTAGAATGAGAAGAAGAAGGAGAAGATGATAACGAAGCCTGCTCAAGAACCGCTTAGAATTCCACCAGGAGCAAGCGGCTAATGGGGTTGACTGTGATATGAGAAGAAGAAGAAGAAGCAGAAATTCGAGAATTCTGCGAGAAGCAAGTACAAATGGAATGAATTATGAAATGAAAAAGAAGCAAGTTCAGTAAGTCTTAAGTCTTTAGCAGGAGTTGCCTGTAAAATGAGAAGAAGTAGAAGACAGCTAGTTGGTAAAGTCTTCAGAAATCAAGCAGAAGCAAGTAGAGCCATTGCTCTTTATGGTCCTTTCAGGATGAAGAATAAGCCCCGAAGCAGCTGACTGCATAGAAGTGCAGCTAGTCAAGATCTTGGATCCAATTAAGTTAGGAAATCAGCTATAGATTCTCTAGCTGCCCCATAGCGCAAGCACAGCTCCAAGCTAATCTATTCTCCATTCTCTCCATACAGCAATAGCAATAGCAACAATAGCAACAGCAATCACAGCCAGGGGACGAGCGGAGCAGCCACTGCGAATGCAGTGATTGGCGTGGAGCCACTGATGCCCGAGCCCCTGTTCACACGACCAGAGCCAGTGGGCCGTATGTTACCACCAGTGTCGGCAACGACGGCTGCGATTGCGCCGCGACGCAGTTCGATGCAGTTACTCTGCGATATGAATAGCAGCAGTACACTCGGGCCGAAGATGCAAATCACGGCGAACAGCAAGTGTGAGTTTACGAAATCCTCGCAGGACTATCGCGTCCATGTACAGAACGGACACCTGAAGACGGGCTACGGCATGGTCGCCAAGGTGTCGGCGCAGCTGAGCCGGGAACAGCTCTGGGAGATGTATGTCGGATCGCCTGTGATCAATGTGAATCTGTGTAGTAAATATGTGATGCTCTGCTCGCTGGACGGGAGCATGCGGCTGTTGGCCATGCAAACTGGCTGCCCCATCTTTCCGGCGATCTCGCTGAATAGCGTGGCCGTGCACTGTGCGTTCAGTCCGGACAATCAGATGGTGGGCGTACTCGCAGAGTGCGGCCTCTTGAGGATCTGGCACATACCCAAGCGGCGAATACGACTGGGCACGAACTGCCTGGAGCTGCTGGCCAAACATGGCATGGCGCTGCAGTTTGCCATTACGGATCAGGGCATGCCGTTGATTGGCTTTCCAAGCGGCAATTCCTACTCCTATTCAACGTCCCTGAAGTCCTGGCTGGTCCTGGCCACGGGCGACGCCATCATGTTCAATGGTATCCGTGGCTCGCTGCCACGCGATCTGGAGCACGTCAATCGCAAATTTCCGCTGCTCAGCATGCAGGCCAGCACGCAGAACTATCTCAGCCTGCGCGGACCCGTCGAAATGTGAGTTTACTCTCTCTCTCTCTCTCGTATAGCTAATCGGAGTTGTATCTTAGCGATCCGGAGAGCTGGCAGCAAACTGCCAAGGTACTCTTCCTGGAGAATCAAATAAAACTGTGCGAGGAGATGGAAGCAATTGAGGAACTGAAGCATTGGCACGTCATGCTCACCTTCCAGTTGGCCACCTATGGCACCGAGAAGCGTTTGAGGTTATTCTTGGATGGTCTGCTCAATAAGGATCAGGAAGTAACGCAGGTAAATAACTGTATTAGGAATTTGAGTTTTAAAAGCATATGCTAATATTTTAGCTTATTAAAAGCTCATTTTGTAAAAGTTAAGTTTGAACGAAAATTGGCTGAAACTTAAGCATGAACTTTAAAGAAAGCTTTTTCAAGGAGTTACTCAATATACTGAGGCAAGCTTTGATAGCTTGGACAACTCTCTTGACGATCTCTTAGCCGTCTTCCCTTGTGGTTGAGCTCACCTCAAACTAACTCAACTGAATCTAATTCACTTTCGGCAGTGTGCGCCCAAGCACGAGCTGATGCAGTGCGTGCTGGAGTCCCTGAAGCCGCACACCCAATGGGAGCACATCTACAACGAATACCTGGAGGTTTACAAACTGAACGAGGAGAATTTTGTGCTCGATGCGCCGGCGCCGCAATCCTCCTCAGCACTCACGTATCCACTACCCTCGTCGCCTTGCACACGAACCCGTGGAGCAGCCGCTGCGGCGGCTGCCATTGAAAAACTGCTCATGGCGGAGCCATCATCACCTCCGCCCACACGGCCGGACTCAGATCGCAAAAGCGCCGAGCCAGACGGCTGTGATACGGAATCATCGTCGTCTTCGCAACCGGCGTCGTCCTCAACGCCAGAGCCGACGAGCGCCGACCACGAAACGGACAAGAACTGAGTGTTAGCTGTCCAAGCAATGCCGCATCCCAGCATCCCGCTCTTATATATTAGAAACAAATTTTATTGTTTTTCTTTTTAAATAATTTAATTTTTGTTTTGGTCTCCTGGCGATATTCCATGCACCGATAATGTCAACTAGTTTTAAGCGAACCATGCAAAGTTTTGAATATAATTGTCTCTTGTGTAAAACTCTCTTTCTTTGGAAGCTATATGTATATGTATGTCCCCAATGTATCTTCTCTTGAGATGATTTTGTGTCTCAATTGAATGAATTATTAAATACTCTTTTTAATCAATATTGCAAAGCATCTGAAATCAATTCGAAATATTGTCTGGGTTCCTGGAAGCTAACTTTAAAAACAAAGTGAGTTTTAACATTATAGTAACTAGTTTTAACGCTCTAGGCTCTACTTGGATCATCAATCATTCGATCAATCAATGCAGCTGTGGGAAAAGGCTATCAATGAGTCGAAATCTTGTCTGCTAATGAAAAAGCAAAACGCTCTAAAAGATATTTATGACTAACGATTTGAACTCTAAGCTAACCAACAATCGGTAAATCAATCAATCAATACATCAATCAGTTCACAGAAAATACGAAATATCAGATGCAAAAGCGACGAATAGAGCATACGGATTGTACGGCAAAGGTTCTATAGAGATCATCCAATAGTCAGTCAGTCAATCAATCAATCAATCAATCACTTTGTAAGAAAGTGTTGTGAATCATGCCTAGCCTTGCTTTGTATCGAAAGGGTAGTTAGTATCGTCAGCAATGCAGCTCATATATTGATCATCAATCAGTCAGTAAATCAATCAATCAGCCAGTTATCAATCACTTAAAATAATTACAACTCTAGTCTTACAATTTACAACAAGTTTAGCTATTAGATTAATTGTCAATCCATCAATCAATCAAAAAAAAAACTCCATCAATTTTGGGCTAGATAGACACCAACACGTACATTTATTCATATAGTTATAGACACTTATAAAAATTTCAATTTCATTGAAGTAGATGTAGTCAAAATGTAGATATCTTATAGTAGTAGTATAGCCGATATACGATATATCCGGATATATGATATACAGATATGTGTATGTATGTATGTATGTATGTATGTTTTTTTTTTTTATTTAATTCAAGCTTAAGATAAAGTAGCATTACTTATAGATAGCATATATAAATGGCCTTCGTAGACATCAAATCTAGTGTGTAAAACATCGAAAAGGCTTTACTCTAATATTATCATTATAGCTAATAATAATATAATTTGAGGTTATGTTATGTTCCATATATAGGAGATCAGTTCTTGAAATCGAATTGTTTTCACTTAAGCTTACAAGTAGTTGCTTTATCCTATGATTAGATGCAATATGAATTGAATAGTGTTTGAATATACTTATATGTGTATTTTTGTATAATTAATTTGAGGTTATGTTATTCGTATTTATAGGATATGTTATAGCTAATTATTTAAAATTAAGTTACTTTGTGTTTAAATGCAGTTGCTTACGAGTTATTTGCGCATACTTAGTATATAGCATTATTTAGCATATATACTAAATATGAACATTTCCAGGCAGAGTTTTGGAACCATTTGATGGGATCATCTCTGATCTCAAACAGATTTGTAATAAGTTAATATAGGTGGAATGATGAACTGAATATTTCTTATAGTTTATATGGAATATATGTATATGCAGACTTATATATATATATATATACTTTATATATAGAGTTGTAGAAGTTTGTCTTTATATATGGACACTTAGTTGATTACTCAAATATATATGTATGGCTAGTTATATATAGATAGACCGTCTGTGGCTTTTATGGGCATGGGTTATATGTAGTATATATAAATATATATCTTTATATATATTGCTTGCAAATATGTTTGAAATGGACAAATTGTTGAATGATTAGAGATATCTAGACACATGTTATGTTATATATATGTATTATTAGTTATTTGGTGGGTTATCTTATAGACATTCAAGAGCGTCTAAATAATGCATATATCATGACTATGCCGATATAGATTTAGATATATATATATGTTTGCTTAGACAAATGTGACCAAAAAAAAAATCGTTGCTTTATAGCTATATCATAGCTTAGGGTATATGTATTACTGAGATATATACTTCATGGCGAGCTATATCTGAGGGTTTCCATAATTCTGTAGTGGCTTCTATATAGACACATTTAACTTAAAACTAATTCGCAGCTATTTACAAAGCTTTGGCTGACAAGCCTCTATCGTATATAGACACAGAAAAAAACGGAAATCTATGGCTTAGTTTCGGATTAGATTTAGTGAAATGTTTATACTGTTGACTAGGCCGAGCGATTTACCCTGGCATAGCAGTTGGGGAAGCGCCACCAGCAGCAGCAGCGGCAGCTGCTGCCATTGCTTCCTGCTATTGGGGACTGTAGTGCGGACCAGGAGTGGCCAAATTTTTCATGGGCGAGTCGAATTCAGTTGCTGCAGCAGCAGAAGATGGCGTTGGCTGTATTACGGTTGCTGCTATGCCAGCTGCTGCTGCTGCAACGGAAGGTCCTGAACCAGCTGCAGTTGCTCCTTCGGCTGTGGGTACGGGCTCGGGCGGCAGTATAGGCCCAGTGGGCACTGTACCAATGCGCTCCTGCAGCGACTCGTAGAGCTTGTGGATGTGCTCGTTGTGGGCCGTGGTCGGCTGCATGGCCTTCATTAGCGTCGCCAGGCGGCCAGCGGGCAGCTTGTTGTGGACATACCAGAGCAGCTTTAGCATGTGCCGCGAGGTGACGTTCTCGCGCGTGAGGCCGGCGAAGATGAACTCGTCGAAGAGCGTGGTGCAGAAGTCTTCGGTGCCGAACTCATCGCTCATGGGTATGAGCAGGGCGATCAGGGAATGCAAGAAGGGATCCTCGTAGGCGCGATCGTCTTTGCACCCGGAGAGTATGGCCAGGACGCGCAGCACGCCCACACGATCCTTGGTGCGAGCCGTATGAAGTGTGTAATACATTGAGAGAATGCTTGAGACAGCGCTCTCCTGAATGAAGGTCTCGACAGCCTCAGGAGCCGGGCCAGAGTGCTCGATGATGGTCAGAGCGGACTCGCGCTCATCGGGTGGAAGCTTGCCGTGCAGACTACGGCACTGATCGTCGACCATGAGCGACATGAGAGCCGGCAGAAATTTGGTGACCACCTGAGAGTCGAGTTTGGGCTCCTTAAAATCCTGTGAGTCGATCATGACCCAGGCGCTGAGGCCGAGCGCCAGCATGCGCAGCAACAGAATCAATATCGGATTGTCTCTGGGCATGCCCTCGTTGTTGATCAGATGCTGCAGTATCTTGATGACCGAGGTGGCCAAGAAGTTAATGGCATAGGGATCGCACAGGGTCATGGATAGATCGCCCAGGACCTGCTCCTGGCCTCGCTTGATGTTGTCGAGGAAGCCCTGCAGCTCGCGCGAACGCTTAATGTCCACATTCTTTTCTCTGATGCAGGCATCCAGACACCAGGTGAACTTGTGGCACGGATCGATGGAGATAATCTCCTGCACCTCCAGGTCGTGGAGCGCCATCAGCAGCTCAGCGCGCAGCGTGCAATAGTGGACATTGCGAGTGCGCAAGAAAAGCGTGCGCAGAAACTGCAAGACCATGTCATAGAGCTTGACGCTGGTGCCGATCATGTTGGCCAGCTTCTGGACGACCTCGCCCTGCCTGCGCACCTTGGGCGTGGGTTGAAAGAACAAATTGTTGAGATTTGTGTGATCGAAGAGAATGTGCTCCTTCTCTCGAATATACTGCGAGAGCAGGGGCGACACCTCATCGCCGAACAACGACTGGTTGTCGCGCCATATTTGACGCTTCACCTCGGTGTCCGTGTCCGCATAGAGCTCGCGATCGCGCACCAAGATGCGCAGATACTTGTCATCGATGTGCTGGGTGTTGCGCAAGATGGCCATGACGACGGGACGGAGCGACTTGACGCGCACCACGGGGAAGCTCTTGGCCAGAAGTTCCTTGAGTTTCTTGTCGCGCTCGCGTGGCTCCTTTTGGCCCAGATCGTTGATGTGTGCGATCAGTTTGTCGCGCAACTCCTCCATGAGCGAGGTGTGGAAGTCTAGGCGACGCACGCCATGCAGGTCCAACAGCGGCAGCATGGGACGCAGCGATGGCAAAAGGACGCCATTCTCCAGCTGGCAAGGATAATTGGTATAAAATAAATAACATTTTCGCGCCCTTTTTTATTTGTCTGTGTGGTAAACAAACCTGGAAGCTTTCGATGGCCTTGAGCGGATCGGTGCAGGAGGTGAGCGCCTCGCGCAGGAACGCTTGACCGGGTATATTAACGTCCTCTAAGCCAGTGCCATTGTTTTTGGTGGGCGTGCTCATTTTCACTCAACAATTTGGAAATTTGTGAAAAATTGTTAGCAGCCAAAATGGCAAAGCAAATGCAGAAATAAAACTAGTGATGACAGATTGGGTAGGTACAGAAATGCATCGATTGCCGCTGCAGCGATGTTTCCCGATATTACGATGAATGCAATCACTAGTCGATGTATAAATGGCAGCTATTGATGTTAAATTGACTTTTCACATAAATGCAGAGCAATTAAAATTTGTACTGCTTGAAATTATCAATGATTCAAAGTATATGTCTCGTTGGTACAAAAATGCATCGATTGCCGCTGCAACGATGTTTGTTGCCATACGGCTAACGATGCGATAGCTGCTATGCTAACCGATACTATTTATGACTTCAGAACTGTGGCAACGTTAACCGCTTCCATTGCCCCAGCATACACAAACACAGTACGGCAACACTGCTGAGTAGCCCAAAAAAATTTCTATCTAAGAATTTTGTTTTTTTCTGCGTAATTAAACATGGCCAATTCGTGGCCACCAAACAAGTGTTTGTAAGAGACGTGTGTGCAATAAATGTCGAACTGTGTGTGCACTTTGGCTGGCCTGGAGCACACGTACGCGCAAGCTAACTGTCTTGGCATTTGGTATGCCAGACCATTTATCAATTGAGCACACAGCGCGAGTGAGTGAGAGAGAGAGACGGAAAGGGAGGAAACTGACTCCGAAATTTAATAATAAACGCAATTATACGTAAAAGGCGTAAACAATAACAATTGTCTGTGACTTTCCTGCGCACAGCTGTTAGCGAAATAATACAAGGAGCAGCTGCAGCAGCAACAAGCTATTGCAAAGATATATATACGCATATATAGTGGCATACACACATACACATACACACATATCTACAGGCACACGTACAGACACACACAGAGACAACATGTCGGAGCGCAAACGTTATCACAAGGACAATGCGCCAACGGATGATATTATTACGCTTATCAATCTGGTGCGCCAGAATCCGGCCCTATATAACTACAAGCTGCAGCCGAACCAGAGGCGACGCCCGGACATATTGAGCGGCTGGCAGGAAGTATCGCAGCAAATGGGCAGTGAGTAGAAGCAGGCTGAGATCACCTATATATATTTATGTATATACTAATTGTGCAACTCTTTGCAGACAAGTACAGCGTGCAGGAGGTGCGCCGCAAGTGGAAAAACCTGAGAGATACGTATCATCAGTATCGTCGCCGTTCGCCGAAATGCATCGAGGGACGTCTGTCCAAGTGGCGCTATGCCAAACAGCTGGACTTTCTTTCGAAGGTGTATCAGCCCAAGTTGAAGGCGCATCGCAATGCGCTGGCCGCTTTAGTGCAGATCAAGAAGCAGCCGGATGATGATGATGATGACGAGGATGAGGATGGTGTTGTTGATGGCGGTGTTGGGGGTGTTGGTGGTGTCGAGCATGACCACGATGTGGAGCATGATATTATCGATGAGGATGAGCACTCGGATACAACGGCCCTGTCCTCCTCACAGATAACGCTCGTCAGCGACGAGACCGAGGCGTTCATAATGACCGCCTATGAGGAGAGCGTGGCCGATGATACGGTGCACCATCATCACCATGTGCACAGGATGGCCATGCCGCAGCAGCACCATCATCAGCAGCAGCAGCATCATCAGCAGCAACAGCAGCATCAGCAACAGCAGCAGCACCATCATCAGCAGCATCACCATCATCATCAGCAGCAGCACGACGGCAGCATTTCCAGCATTGAGCTGTCGCATATCACCCACGACGACGATGACGTTGTCGACGATGAGCTGGACGACGATGACGATGTGGTGGATCATGACGGTCAGGTGGTGGACATTGTCAAGCATGAGCTGGACGAGGACGGCGCCACAGCAGCCGAGGTTGACTACGAGGAGGTCTGCTTATATGAGGAGGCGAGCGGCACACACTGCGAGCTGGGCGTCGACGGCAGCAGCGACGTGGTCGACAGCAAGGGCTTCCACTACATCGATGCCGATGAGTTCTGCATAGAGGACATCGAGCCGGAACCAGAGCCACGCACCACGACAGTCAGTGTGCCGCTGCGTGCCACCACGCATCACGCGCACGCCCACTCCCACACCCACACACACACGCACACACAGCATCAACAACATTCGCACCACTTGGTCAGCAGTGCCACGGCCACGAATAGCGTGCTGGCCGGCACTGGCAGCGTCATCACCGCCGACACTAAGCTCAAGAATCTCACGCTCGTGACGACCACAGCAGCAGCGGCGGCAGCAGCATCGACATCCGGCTCGGCGGCGAGCACTCAGCGCTGTCATGAAACGGGCAGCACTCAGCAAATCGCCCTGGTCGATGTCACCGAGGCGACGAGCACCAGTGTCACCATATCCAGCACGCCTGCTGTGGCGCTGAATGCGGCTACGGTGAGCACTACGCTGCCAGGTGCGGCTGCAGCAGCGGCAGCAGTGCAGCCCCAACCAGGAACAGCTGCGGCAGCAGCCGCGGCGGCAGCAGCAGCTGCCACACTGTGCAATACATCAACAAATACGCCATATAATACAGCGACGACCATACTGCAGCTGCCGCCGTTGACCTGTCCGGCTGGCAATCAAAGCAACGTCATCGGCAATGCGGGCGGCGGCGGCTGCTCGTCGATAAGTGTGGCCGCCTCGAGCAGCACACTGATCAAGGACGAGGAGCAGCAGCAGTACGCGCAGGCGTTGATCAAGCGTGACGAGCTTGACTTGTTCTTCGATTTCCTCAAGAAGAAAATGCAATATTTTAGCAAAACGCAAATCACGCACATTCAAATGGAATTCCTCAACTGCGTCCGCAGGCAGGAGGTGGCCGACCAGGATGCCAAGGACTAGCTGCATATACATTCATATATATAGAGAACACACCGAAATATACATATATATATATATATATATATATATATATATATATATATATATATATATATATATATATATATATATATATATATATATATATGCATGTTTTGGGTTTTTTTTTAGTAGTTTCGCTAGCCAAACAAAAAACAAAAACTAAAATTTAAAAAACTACAAAAATATGAAGGCCCCGCCCCCAGCCCAGTTGAACTTATATTTTTTCTCTTTTGTAAGTGTTTGTCTGTAGCTTTAGCCTCGCTTTAACTTCCATATACTATATATATATGCATACATGTACATATACATGTCATATATATATATATATCTGTATAATCATATGTTTTAAAGTAAATTTCCCAAAAAAAAAAAAATGTAGTATAAAAAACGTAGCCTGTACGACCTTCAAGTGTAATGAATATAATTGTAAAATAAACTAAACGATTCTCGAAAAAAAATAGTAAATGAAAAACAGTTCAAATTATAAATATAAAGAAAACGAGCGCCAAATTCATTTACCTCTTACCTTTTCGATCCAATTGCAACCCCATCTTTCTCTCTCTATCTTACGCACCAAGCTAACTCTTTTATTTCCCATGCACAACTTAACAGCGCTGTTAATAACACGAGTGCCAATGTTAGTTAACATGAAGCTTACTCTAAGAGCGCAACTAAAGAGTTATATGTGAAAAATCTCTCTTACTGCCATTTGACAGGTATATATTCATGATCTAGCAAGGCTAATAGGAACTTTGCTTGATAGTTTAAGTTTTGTTTAGCTGGCTTTGAGCAAAGTTCCCTTTTTAGTGCAATTACAGTCATTGGTACTTCACTTATGCCATACAATTTATTTAAATTATATATTTGAACTAACTAGAAAACAATTTTCATAATTGAAGACTGTTTCGTTTAAGGGTTATTAGCTTTGCAAATTTGATTGGCCATTTGGCCAAGGTCCTGGCACAGTGGCGCGCATAACGACAACAACAACAATAATAATTTGTTTAGATTGGGGCGAAGAGCATTGAGAAATATGTGTGTGTGGGCAAAATAAACAAAACTTAAACAAAAAACAGGCTTAAAAGACTATATATGAATAACGGCTGTTGGCCATCAAAATACAGATGTTGCCAATGTTCGCAGAGGTCATAGACTCAATAGGATGTGGGGGTGATAGCAACTAGAAGATGGAGCTCTTTAGCTTTCAGCTGGTAGCAGATTAGCTCACGCCGCAGGTGCCTGTCTGGCGCCTGTTGGTGGAGGTGCAACTGGAAGCGGTTCGCCCTTTAGCCTGGCAATGTGCTCCGAGTTGAAGAAGATGACAGTAATGGTTATGTCGTCCCGATACAGACGCACCACATCCTGCGGCAGAGACAGATAATACGAGATTTTCGAGTGCTCAATGCCATAGTCCGTGGCACCCAGCGCATGGCGTATCAAGTGCGTCGCAGCATTTTGATCAATTGGCTTACGGGTCAGACCCGCTCTAGAATACAAAGAAATTTCAATTAGAAAAGTATATATAAAATTGAAGATTGTCTTTACTTGCGTTCCGCCAATTGCTCGGAGATCTGCTGCAGCTTGACGTCGCCGGGTGGCAATCGCATCGGCTCCAGTATCTTCTTCGAGTTGATGTGCTCGCCCACAAGGCTGACCACTTCGCTGGGCGTCAGAAAGTCCCAGAGGCCATCGCTGGCAATGACTAGAAACTTATCGTTCGAGCACAGCTCGTGCTGCTGCACATCGGGCCGTGCAGTCAGGTACGGCGGCGTATAGTAGTTGGGCGGCAGCACCTGCTCGCCGAACAGGGGCACCACCTTCTCATGCAGCGTCTCCAATGGCCACTTGTAGCGGAAGTCGCCGAAGGCGCGCAGCGGCGCCAGCTGGCTGAGGAGACGTCCGTTGCGTATCACCGTTTCGCGCTCCTCGCGCGGATGCTCGGCCAGGATGCGACTCACCTCCTGCATGTTCTCCACGTTGTGCTCGATGTTGAGCTTCTTGGGATGCCATTGATTTGTCTCCGGATCGAGCACGCCCAGCACGGCACCACAGTCCCCAGTGCTAGCCACGTGCAGCTGCAGGCCCTCCAGGTGCACCAGGCAAGCAACGGCACCTACAACGGAAATCAGAGTGATTGTCAGCTGTCTTCTCACATCGCCTCCAATGTCTGCCACTCACCCGACAGCGCCACGCCCATGGTGCGCGCATCGGTGGTGCCCAGCGCCTCCTCGGACAAATCGTTGTCTAGCTGGAGAAACGCCTGCTCCAGCTCGCTGGCCACATCCCTCGACGGCTCGCCGCTCAGCCGCTTAATGTAACGCTGAAAGCTCTGCTCATAGAGCGGTCGAATCTCACTAACAAAGTCCACCTTGTCGTTGTGACACTTGAGGAAGGATTGGCTGGTGCAGTTCTGCTTCATCTGCTCGCGCAGCACTTGGCGCGGCAGCGTCGCTGCCGAAATGTACCGCAAGAGCCGCTTTGACACAACCTGACCGCAGGCGGCACCCGCATGCCCGTCGAAGATGCCGCAAATGAAGCCGTTCCGGTGCAGAAGACTAGCCTCGGTTCGTGAGTCCTCGCAGGGGGAATTGGAGCCGAGTTGATTTGTTTCATAGCTGCGTATGATGCCCTCCAGCGGGAAGTTGTAAACAAACTCGTTCTCTTTCAGGGTAATATTCACCTAAGGGCCAAACGGCAACAACACATTGATCACATTGATCGATAGCTCCGCAGATCGATACTTACATCGTAGGGGCTTAGCTGTGGCAATTGGGGCAGCAGTCGCAGAGCATTGAGACTGAATTCACGCACATTACTGCGCACGTAGCCAACGGCGTCGTGCAGCACAAATTTGAACATCTATATATATGTTATAATATATATATACACTTATATATATGGCGGTTTGTTCGATAACCTTAGGCGCACACGTTGATCGGGCGTATGGAACAGTTAATAGTTAACAGCTGCTCCTAATTTTCGTGCGCCGTTGCGCGTTCTTTGGTAAATATACTGGCGCAAGTGTTGCTTGGTATTGGTATCCGTCTGTTATTGTACATTTGTGCAATGCCAAAGTAAAACAATATAAAAATAAAGCCGAAATAAAACTGACTAATGTCTAATATGACAGTTAGTGATGGCAGCTAAAACACCTGACTGTATATCGATAGATCACAATTGTGTTATTATTAGATTTAATTGTTAATAACCAACTACCCTTGTTGTTGGCTTATTGTTCACTTCAATTTTATATTTCTATACAACTCACATAATTTCAAAAAACATATTTATACATATCCAAAAACTAAACACAAATTGCCAGTTTTGAATTTCCTTTGGCGCTGCCACTTCGCATATGAGTACTTGTGGGCGCATTGTACTCCTTTGCCAGCCCTGAAACCAACCCACGCACACACACACACACATACAGTTGATGTGCGTTAGAAAAAAAAAACAAACAAAACTGAGCAGCTGAGTTACTTAAATTCAATAAACAATATAATTGTTGTTTATTCAAAGAATATTGCTCGTTCAAATTGCAAAGAAAAGATCGGCGATTTGTCGGCTGATTGTGGGTGTGTTTGGAAGCAGCGTCTCTAGCTAAAAAAGGACGTGAAGTGACTTTAAGTTTAAAACGCAAAATATCAACAAACGAGACGGGAAAAAGGAAACAACAACAACCACAGCAACAAATAACTGTAACAACACACTTATCTACTGCTGCGGAGTGGGGTGTGGATAAACACAATGGTGGAGCCAATCTTTGATTATCAATTCCGTTTAATTCTCATCGGCGACAGCACAGTGGGCAAAAGTTCACTGTTAAAATTCTTTACAGATGGAAAATTCGCAGAGGTAAATGACTCGATTGAAATCTCAATATGTGTGTCGAGTGTATGTGCAACAATAATAATTACATAATTAAATGGCTAATTCAGTAAAAAAATATATATATACGCATATGTATATGTAATAAAGACAAAGATGCTATGTCGCAGCCGCTGTCTATATGCGTGCGTGTGTATGTGTGAGTGTGAGTAACTGATAATGCATGCAAAAAAGGGAAAAAAAAACCAAAGTGTGGCAACCTTGGACTGTGCGCTATATTTTTGTATTTTTTGTTGTATTTTCAATTCGTACTTGAAGCCTGTTTAATCTTTTGTTTTGTGTTTCTTTTGCGCAGCTTTCGGATCCCACAGTGGGCGTTGACTTCTTTGCACGCCTCATCGAGATGAAGGACGGCACACAGATCAAACTGCAGCTGTGGGACACAGCCGGACAGGAGCGCTTCCGGTCCATAACCAAATCCTACTATCGCAACTCAGTTGGCGTGCTGCTCGTCTACGATATCTCGAATCACGCCAGCTTCGAGCACATACCGCTCTGGATGATGGAGGCGCAGCGTCACATAGAACCGCATCGCCCCGTCTTTGCGCTCGTTGGCTGCAAGCTGGATCTGGTGAATGCGGGCGGGCATCGTGAGGTAACCACCGAGGAAGCGCAAACGTTTGCCAAGCAGCATGGATTGCATTTCGTAGAGACGTCGGCGCGCACCGGCGCCAACGTCGAGGAAGCATTTCGCATGGTCACACAGGAGGTCTATGCCCGCATCAGATCCGGCGAATACAAGGCCGAGGATGGCTGGGATGGCATCAAATCAGGCTTTGCACGGCCCAATAGCTTGGACTTCAATTTGGTTGTGGCCGAGCCTGAGAAATCGTCCTGCTGTTGATTCAACTAAAGCTCTTCATTTGTTTTGTTTTTGTTTCAAGTTCTACTCATATACGTATACCTATATATGTATATACCCTAAATCGATTATATATATATATTATTATTATTATTATTTTATATATATATATATATATATATATATATATATATATATATATATATATATATATATATATATATATATATATATATATATATATACTTAAATTTAAATTTGATTTTTGTATGGAACGCGCAATATGTTGACTTTTGCTCACATATGGCGATCTGTAACAGTTTTGTTAACTCGTTTTTAATAGCGCACCAAAAAACAAAAAGTTAAAAAGAAAAAGTAATCAGAATAAGAAATTGCAAACTTATTGTACAAGAATATATATGTATATGTGCACTATGCATGTGTTGCAGCTACTTTTTAGTTATGTTTTTAAGTTAATTCGTATAATTTTATAATCGCAAATTCGGCCAATTAGATAAATCATGATTCAAGTGAAATTATGTTTTTGTTTTGCCTTCAATCCTAAAAACCAAATCGAAACGAAATAAGAAAAGAAAAAACAAATGAAAAAGAAGCCAATTGTCGTCTACAGAACTCCTCTCTGATTAAAAACAAAACTAATAACTTTTTCAGCTTTATACGTAGCAGAGATTTGTGCTCTACTGATTAACTTATACAAATTGAAATTGAAAATATAAACGTTTTTATTGATTAAAAGTGAATTTTGCAATTTTATACAATTATCGATCATAAATTCAAAATCTGCCGCTTAACTTTTCGCTCTCCGGCAGCCCTTTAGCACTGCCCAGCTGCAGCGAGTGGCAGCTCAGCTGTTAATGCAAAACATCGAGTACTTTATGCCTGGCCTAATGCATTGCTTTTGCCGTAGAAATATATTTGATAAATACAAATCTGATTGATTTCTTAAGATATACCACTGCTTAATCAATATATAATTCAAAGTTGAACAACGGTGCCTGTGAGTGGCGTGTATTTGTTTAGTGTTCGAATCGATGCCAGTTTAGATATCGATACACACACGACTATCGAATTTGCTGTCAAAAAACAGTCTTTTTTTTTGTAGTGTGTCTAACACACAGATACTCCAGATTAGCGCGTGCCACTTTTAATTCGACGGCCACACACAAAAAAATTAAAAAAAAAATAAAAATAATACACACACACAGAAAAACAACTTAACTGACAACATACAAAATGGGTAACGTGCTTGCGGCCTCATCTGGCGTCGATGCAGCAACGGCGCGCAGCAACAGTGTGGCAGCCAGTTTGGGTTTGCCGGAACCAGCGGCAATTTCATCCACAGAGCAATCAGCGCCGTCGGTTGCCAGCGATGTGAGCGATGCGTTTACCAAGGACAATCAATTGGAGAATCCCGGCACCGTCGAGGAGTTGCATAAAAAGTGCAAAGGTAGGCAAATGTCATTCAACAATTGCTGCAAAAAAACGAACAAATTTGTTTCACTGATGACATAACCTACAAGCATGTGTAAGGGGGGGTCGGTCGAACGTCCATGTGTGTGTATGTGCATGTGCGTGTGCGTGCATGCGTATGTGTGCGTACGCCTGCTGATTATGTATTATCAGTGCATATACCTATGTGCATATATATACACATATATATATAAGTGTGTTTATGTGTGCCTATGTAACATCTATCAATATGGCTGTTGAAAGTGCAATTGAAGTGACTTTTCGATGTAATCAATCTCTTTATCCACATTTGCATTACAGATGTCCAGGCGATCACCTTCGAGGGCGCCAAGATCATGCTGAACAAGGGCCTCAGCAATCACTTCCAGGTATCGCACACGATCAACATGAGCACCACAGTTCCGAGTGGCTATCGTTTTGGAGCCACCTATGTGGGCACCAAGCAATATAGCCCCACCGAGGCTTTCCCCGTGCTGCTCGGCGACATCGATCCGTCTGGCAATCTGAACGCTAATGTAATACATCAGTTCTCATCGCGTTTACGCTGCAAGTTTGCCTCGCAGGTAAGTAAAATGTCGAAAGCAGATCAATTTCATGTCTCAGACATTTATTGCTTACAGATCCAAGAGTCGAAGATGATGGCCACACAGCTGAGCACAGACTATAGGGGCAATGATTTCACCGCCTCCATAACACTCGGCAATCCAAGCATATTTACCAATTCTGGTGTCGTTGTTGGTCAATATCTACAATCGGTCACGCAGCGCATGGCCCTTGGCGCCGAAGTGGCCTATCAATATGGACCCAATGTACCTGGACGCCAGATAGCGATTGTTTCGGCATTGGGTCGCTACTCCAACGGGGATTCAATTTGGTCAGGCACCTTGGGACCTAGCGGTCTTCATTTGTGCTATTACCAGAAGGCCAGCGAACAGCTGCAAATTGGCGTGGAGGTGGAAACAAGTCTCCGCATGCAGGAATCTGTTGCGACCATAGCCTATCAAATTGATCTACCCAAGGCGGATTTGGTGTTTAGAGGTTTGCTTAAAACTATACTGACTATACTGTTATTACTGATTGACTAACTAGGATATGTTACCATAGTTTTCTTATTTAGTATTTGCGATTGGTTAGTCAGCTGCTTGGCTGATTAGCTTAGATTGTTTTGACTGTTAGACTGACTGACTTTTTGATTGATTATAATTGATTGTAACTAACTGTTGAATGACTTATGTATTACGAGCTGCCAGATTGTTTATTTAGCTACTATTTAGAGCCAACAGGTTGTCTTTATATCAGAGTTTGGCTTACTTATAAAACAGATTGATTGACTGTGTTGCGGATGATTTTTTGAACAAGCTTCTTAGACTGTAGTGAGAGACATATGAACATGAAAGTTGACAATATAAATTATCGTTTACCTATTGCTGACCTGAGTGGAATATGTTTAGGTTGACTTGCACAGCTGCATGATGGACTGACTGTAGACAGTAAACTCTCAGAGCTGGCAATTTGTTTAATTGACTGATTGTTAGAGAGATGTAAGTGAGAAGTAGTACGAGAGGCTGAAAGCTGCTGGAAATCAGATAACAGAGACTGATTAAAATTGATAAAGTGTACATTGTAGCAATGACAGAGACACAATATACTTTACTATATATACAAATGTATATATATATATATTAATATGATCTCTTATGTTTGCAGGCTCAATTGATTCAAATTGGCATATTTCGGGCGTTCTGGAGAAGCGTCTGCAGCCTTTGCCATTTTCGTTTGCGCTCAGTGGACGTATGAATCACGTGAAGAATAACTTTAAGCTCGGCTGTGGACTGATGATTGGTTAAGCAACAAAAAGAAACAAAAGAACACACACACACACACACACACACACCTACAACAGCAACAACAGCAACAATGGCAATAGCAACAACAGGAACAACTACAACAACCGAACTTGATCAACAAACAACTGAGACAACAGCTAAGGCGGAAATGGAAATATAAACAAAATCATAATTGTAGTCGTTCATCATACACCCACACACAGATACACCCACACACCCACACTCATACACACATACAACTGCAGCAAGCATAGCATATATTTATGCATATATATGTATGCGTATATACGTATATATGTGTAGGTATAAGTGTCAAGATATATGTTTATACACATACATATATATATAGCGATTTGTTCAATTTGTTTTAATTTCTGTAATGATTTTTGATGATTTGACATTCAAATGAAATTGCGAACGTAACAAAATTCCAAAGCAAACAAACGCCACAAACAACAGCAACAACAACAACAACAACAGCAACAATAAATATGCAACATGCAACAAGAGGCAGCAGGCAATAAGAGAAAGCAAATCAGAAAGTAAACAACAAATGAATGAAGTTGTTAAAAAAGCAAAAAGAAAAGCGATAGCGAAAGAAAATGCGAGGGGCGCAGGCGTTGTTAAATGTAAAATGTAAAATACACACAATCAGCTGTATTTGGTATTAGTCTCTACACGATAATAATAATATATACATATATATATATATTAATTGTAATAAAAGAAGAGAAAAAAAAACTAAATGGTAAATAAGCAATGCTTTTTGTTGTAAGTTACATGATAAACAAACACACGCTCACATACATATGTATGCTGTTTCATGAGTTGCCACGCCCACACACACACACACACACCCACACCCACACCCACATACATAGAATTCCAATGCCAATTATAATTCTGTTTTTTTTTTTTTTGCTTTTGGGCTAGCAGCATTTAACAAAAGAAAAGTAGCAAAAGAAGAAGAAGAAGAAGAGGTAATGTTTCGCAGTTGAACAAAAATAAAATGAAAACATAAATTTTGTTAATGAACAAAAACAAAACCTAAAATATTTTAAGCGAAATATTAAAAAAAAATTTAAAAACTTAATAAAAACGGCTTTAAGTTTATAATTCATAAATTATAAATTAGTTTCTAGTGCGGTTTGACAGCAACAACAACATTTTGCGTTAAAATAAAAACAAATATATATATATTTAATATTTTATATTTTAATTAAATATTTTCAAATGCTGAGGGGAAAAAAACCAAATGAAACAAAAACAACCGCAAAAACTATGTTAAATATACTATGAAAACTGTTTTAAAGCAAAGAAACAAAACCTATAAGCAAATAGTTTTTAGTAAATATATAATTTAATTAAATTGAGTGCAGACATTTTTACTACTCTCTCTCTCGCTCTCTCTCTTTCTTTCGCGCCAAGTGCGCGACAACTTCGCTGCCAGCAAATGAGCTGCGTGTGTCTTGTTGTTGCTATCTCTGTCGCTCGTGTGTGCATGCAGCGCTGCTGTCTTGGCTTCAGTGCTGCCAAAACTTTAACAAAAGGAACTTAGCTTTAAAACTGTGGGTTAGATAGAGGTATAAAATGATTAAATATTAAAGTTTTGTTGAAAAAAAAAAACTTGGCGTTTCTCTTCTTTAAATAGTAAACAAAAAAAATTGTATTGTTTAGCTACATGGCTGCTCAAACTTGAAGAATAGATTAATAAAACGGCAACTTTATTCGAATAGTTGTTTATTACAAATATGCATAAATTTTGTCATTTTGCCTGTGCGCTGTCTGCCTATAACTGTCAACAGCAGATATTGCAATGCTGCTCAAAATGTAAGTCGCCTGCGTTTCCAAGATATTCTATGTGCATATGCATGTGTTGGCATGTGTGAGTGATTGTGTGTGTGTGCATGTCGCATATGCAAAATCGTTTTAGACAGCATTATAAACATTTTAGTGCTTATTTATACCGGCAGATGTCGCTTACAGCATTGGACAGCTACAGAAAGCGCACAAACACACTCACAAATATAATATTAAAAAAAAAAAAAAAAGAAAAGAAGGCTGGCATCCTTCCTGCTGGCCGCTGAGCTTTATCAGAAACAATTTTTGCGCTAGTCGAAAGGCAAACAATAACAATAACAACTGCAACAGCAACAACATCAAAAACTACAACGTCAATGAGTGGCAACAAACTTTGTTCAATCAGCTAGAGAAAAACGTTGTTGTCGTTGGCCCGCCAAATATTGTTTAGATAAGAAAATGTTGCTCGCACACACACACACACACACACACACGCAATGACACATATACATACGTATACAAATATATATGCACAGAAAGAAACACGCAGAGTATGCAGGACAGAGAGCGCGAGAGAGCGAGAGAGAGAGAGAGAGAGAGGGAGAGCGCACACATGCATGTTTGTGCTTTGCTGTTTGCTTTGACCCCCCTCTCCCCTTCAGCGCTTCCCATACAACTACAGCCAACTGTGCCTGTCTGTCAATGGGTTTTTTCATTTTCCTTTACGTTGCTGTGTTATTCTTTTGCTTTTACGTTTTTGCCCAAATGCAATTTGAACTTTGCCAAAAAACCCCACTCCAAAAAAAAGATAAATAAATAAAAAAAAAAAAGGAAATACAGCCGTTTGCTTTCATATTGCATATTATGCAACTTAAAGTAAAGATGGCGCCTATGAAGAGAGACCTGAGAGAGAGAGAAAAAAAAGCGGGAAACAGAGCGGGTGCTGCAGCTTAAGCTGCTGTAAAAATTCAATTGCACGCGCAAGGCTCATGTCCAACTGAAGCAGCGATAAGACAAAGGCAAGAAAACTCATTAACATATAAAGTAGCCGCTAAAATCTCAGCAAGTGCCGCTTGTAATGCGGCTAATTACAAAATGGCGTCTGCGGCAGCCATCAAGAGCGCTGCCAGCGACAGCAGCGGTTGAGGCGGCAGCAGCAGCACCGTCAGCGGCAGCTTAAGTGCCCGCCAAACTGTGCTCAGTTAGCTTTAAAATCATTTCCTCCAGCGTTGCCAGATAAGTCATTAGTACGCGCAGCGCATCGTGCAATGCCTTCAAGTGGGCGGTAATGCATTAGATTATATTACTCTGGCCGGCAGCAATGCTGCAAGTGCTGCGAGAATTAAAAAGTTTAACTTAGCCATTTAATAGCTAAAGATGATTTCATAAATAGATAAATGAAAAAAAAAGTTGTTTTTATGTGTAATTAAAGAATTACTAAAATATGATTTATACAATTTATAAAATATATATACAAGCAAACCTAATTATTGTCAAAAAAGCTCTAATAATAGCTATAGAGACTCAGATTTGTATGTTAACATAGCTTGAGTTGGCGACAAAACGCTATTTGCATAAGTGCTTTCAGCTATTTGACTTTTAAAATAGCTTGAAATGGCTATAAGCTGGCTAAAGTGGCTATGAAACTGTTAAGCCGTTGCTAAGCTGTCACAGGGAGCGGGTGGCCCGGTGGTGGGTGGGGCAGCGTGTATATTGGCGAATTAGCAAACGCTTTTAACTAATTAATTAAGTGCTGTTGACATGATAAATATCAGTTAACATGCACAAAAACATAAATCAAAATCAATACATGTCATGATAAAGGCAAATGGCAACGGCGACTGGGTGTGGGAGAGTGTGAGTGGAAGACAGCTTAAGTCAGTTGCAGCTGCCGTTAAGATCATAATCAGCAACAACAAACAACAACATCAACAACAACAACAACAACAACAACAACAACAACAACAACAACAACAACAACAACAACAACAGCAACGAGAACAGAACCCACTGTCAATGTGTCAAGCATGTTAAGTGAGTGCAGAGTGTGGCAACGTTGCGCCGTAAGGAGATGACAGCTGGGGAAAAGGTCGACAAGAACAGCAACAAGCAGCAATAGTAGTAAGAGAGTGAGAGTGAGAGCGAGAGCGATTGCGCAAACAACTAAAACGTTTGACAAGTGCAAATTGTATTAAGTCAAACGAATGCAGTCAATTCTATAAATAAAAAGTGAAGAAGGAAAAGAGCTGGCAGCTATGTACATATGTTAGTTTGCTTAAGCTCGTGTTTACATAGCTTTGTGAATGCGCGTGTGAATGAGACAGATTTAAGTATGCGGCCATCTTGTGTATGTGTATGCAGTTGAATGCTGAAGAACATTAATTGCCCTAGCGGCTAATTGGCTGGCGTGCTTAAGCCGTTTGCGATTTACCGTTGCTGCTACTTGAGCGCATTTACAGTGCTGTATGCTCGTCCCTGATTGACCAATTAAAACGAGCGCTTAATACAAATTACAAAATTAACACGCTTAAAGCAAGCCAACAGCACACTAAGCTCTATACCCCTCCCGCTCATTCCTGCACTCTTCATCAGCACTGACAGCGGCAGCAACAACAAGAGCAGTGGGAACCAAACCAGCTATGCAATTGTGTTTGGCAGAAAGGGCGTTAGTCTCCCTTTGAACGTGTGTGTGTGCGTGTGAGTTCGGTGCTGTTGTATGCTTGGCATATTTACGCCAACTTTAGTTATTTGAATTACGTGACTTCAGCAACAGTTCTATGACTGAGTTAAACAGCGCCGAGACTGACACACACACACACACACACACACACAAACACACTTATGCCATCGCTGGCTTAAACTTTGTGCAATTTTTTAAGCACACACTCACAAACACACACTCACTCACACTCACGTATCTGTATGCGTATTACTTACGTACATACTTATAAATACTTACTTACTATCTGTCTGTTGATTACACATGCACGTAAAAAAAATATTGAAGCAGCAGCAACAGCAAAGGCGAACCAAATGCAGCCACGGCACGAAGCCAGCCAGATACACGGCAACCGCCAGCTACATAGTCCCACACTCCTAAAAAAACGTATGTAGCATTAATACTCTTACTGAATCGGGTGGCACAAACGAAGATCACACTAGGCTTGCGACGAAAGCGTAAACAGCTACCTTTAGCTATATTCTTTTAAAGAAAATTTAAATATAGCTATAAACTAGCTAATTTGCCAGCACTGATACTCAGCATAAAACCCAAAATGGCAGCTACAATCTATTTGATCTGCTCTAACAACAATAATTTAGAAGACATGGTTAGCGATCATATATTTGTGCTGCTCTAACATGCAAAACTCCTTATATGATAGTTTATTGAGATCAATTGCAAAACAGTTAGATTTTGCATGGCTGCCATTCGTTTGCTGGTCTCCCATTGGCTGGCTGCCATTTAGCTGATCTGCTCTACCTAAGAGCATTGCATTTGATCCACCAATCAGGATCGCTATTCGCTGTTTATGGCTGCGGGCGGCCATTTGTTGTACTGTTTACCGTTTTACAAGTGTATTAATATGATGGTGTGTCAAAAATGGCTGTCGCTGCCTGTTATTATTGCTGCTGCTGTTGTTGTTGGTGCTATTTTTGGCTTTGAGTTTTTAGCCTTAAGCCAAATAAGTGTTTTAGCAGACGTTGCAGACGTCGGGCGTTAACGCTGCAACAGCCGGAAGTTGCTACGACAGCTGCAGGAAGCTCTAACTCACTTACACACACACACACACAAACACACCTACGTGTCTTCGACTGTCTTCTAACCCACACTCTGCACCTTGTTCACCCCCGGCCTGGCATTGTTGAAAGTTAGCAATAGATTTTTAACGGAAGTTGCACATGTGCGCACGTGTTTTCTACCAATGCCCAATTCCTAGTCAAACCTTCACACACCCAGGCGCCCACGCCCACGCCCCCGTACATCCGCCTCTTTCTTCACGCCGCACGCTGTAATTAAGGGCTGTACATGGGCGTGGCACATCATCATTCAAGCGCAGCAGATTAGGCCAACCGATTGCCTTATCCAACCGCAACGCCCCCTCAGCTGCCCCTCGCCCCCTAACGCCTAGCTCTAGGCTGCGTGTGCGCGTCTACTTAACGAGAATTTATCGTCTTACTGCCGCTGACATATTTACCACTTTAGCACTTTGCTGTTGTCCCCCACCAGCTCCCGATCCACTACTACTCAAAACAGCTCCTAGCCTCCTCCTCCTCCTCTTCCTCCTGCTCCTCATCCTTTCCTCACACACATACACTCATTGCAATTATGGCAGCATCAGCAAACGTCTTGTCCAACTGCGACTCCGACTGCGTGTAATTTAATGGAAAAAAAAACACGCATACATACAGAAAGAAAGAGAAAGAGAGAGAGAGAGAGAGACAGATGGAGAGTGAGCTGAAGCGGAGACATTGGAAATCGCTGCGCACGGATCTGCACTTGAGGCTGGCGCTTGCATGCGCTTTGCCCTGGCCAAAAATTAATGCATTATGAATGTAAGCCGGAGATTGCGACGCACTAACTGCCTATTTGTCAACGCCAGAAGGAGAGTGTGGGAGAGAGAGAAAGAGATAGAGGTTGAGCGGGAGGCGGGAAAGAGAGGGAGAGAGAGAGAGAGAGAGAGTAGCAGCAGCCGTCTGCTGTTTGTGTCACGCATCCTCGCCGAGGCGTAAAATGCGACAAAGCAGACAATGATGACAGGCAAGCGCCAGCAGCAAGGATTACAACGAAGCAAACTGAGCAAAATCCAGCCGAATATCAAATGCGCTACGTGTAATGTACACACACATATATATATATGTATATAAAATATAAATGATATTATTATAAATATGGGTAAAGATAAGATAAAAAAAAAAATAATAATAAAAGCTCGTAAGCTACAGAAACATATTCAACTATAAATCTATATATAAATATATTTATATATACACAATTTATATACACATATAAAAGTGACAACTATATCTACTATATATTCTAGAATAAATTCTCTGATATATCTGCATATAATTCACTTTTAAATTTAGTTAGAGTATTCAAGCGTCGACTTGACTTTTAACCTTTGTCTGCCAATTATGGCTGTGGCGCCACCTGGCGGCCATTGTTTGACTGAAATTTTCGGGAAAATTTATGATTATTTTGCGTGTTGCTGGACATGATGAAGAGGCTGCCAAGCCTAAACCAAAAGCGAAAGACAATAGAACAAACAAACGGATAGACGGAGAGACAGACAGGCAGACAGACAAATACAATTATGATATAGGGTATAAGCAACAACAACAACAACAACGACAACAACAGCAGCAGCAGGAGTAGCTCATAAAGTCAGCACAGTCAAAGTGTATAAATCAAAGTGAATCACAGAGCTAACGTAAAAAAAATTATAAGCTATATATGTATGTATGTATGTATGTGTAGCTGGACGAGAAATATATAGCCCAAATGCTAGGCTTGAGTGCGCAATACCCTGTACACACTTGAAATGCTGAAGGAGCGGCTATATTGCATTACAGTTAGTTAGCAACATAAACAAGAGAGCGAAAGAGGTAGGGAGAGAGAGAGAGAGGCAAGAAGATAGAGGTAAAGAGAGGGAGAGAGACAGAGAGAGGGATATAGAGATAGAGATAAAGAGAGGGAGAGAGGAAAGTAAAATAAGTTTGCTGAGCTATACGACCTAAGATGAAGTTAGAGCAGCGCCAGTTCGTAGTCTCTGTAGGGTAACTTTTAGGCGTGTACTATTCAGGCAATGAAATATCTTTTAGTTTACTTGGAAATATCGGAAAAACAAACTTGGCGTTTGAGTTTCATTACGAAATGAAAAAGCCAATTAAAATGATGCTCTATATGAGAGAAACATAAGCACAACCATTAAATATCCTGTAAATAAATAAAGTTTCAAGTTAATTTGGAAAAAGCTAGATTTGAATTGCTGCTAGCTTTGAATGTCAAAGTTAAAACTACTTGTTAAAAATAATTTCCAATAATCGAAATGCTAAATGTATTGTAAAGACTCCAAAAGTCTAACTACTTGTCAAAGTGCTTGTCAACTTCAAAAACAACATTATATGCAGCAAATAGAAGATCGATTTGGCCATTTTAAGTGCATGTCAAACTGGTTGTCAATGTGACTGTCAAACATAATATGTAAGGACAGTTGCTTCGATAAAATAATATACACAAAGCTTAACTGCATGCTAAAGTGCTTGGCAAGTTTAACAAAGGTATTCACAATAAATTCAGCAAAGCTGTAAAGTCAATCCAATTGATATACCTCTCGCACAAGTGGCAACGCTGTGACGTGAAGCTGCTTCATAAATAAATGTTTATTGTCTTTGCGATTGATTCATGGACTCCAATCGCCTGTCCAGCTGGACTTGGTCATCTATCTGGCCAGCCATCTGCCCCGCCTCGCCACGCCTAACTGTGCCTTTTGTTCAACGACTTTAGCGTGGTGTGATGGAAAATTAAGATTCAATTGTCTCTGCATTTCAAAGTTGTCAATGTTCATTACTAGTGGAACACAAACGTCTCAAATGTGAATGGAATTTCAAATGGGTGTGTGGGTGTTGGTAAGGATGTTGTTGATGAAGATTATTTTTGGTGCTCAGTGTTTTAGAGATGGACGCGTGCTGAAAAGAGAGAGAGAGAGAGAGAGGCAAGAAGATAGACGTAAAGAGAGAGAGAGAGAGAGAGAGAGAGAGAGAGAGAGAGAGAGAGAGAGAGAGAGAGAGGGAGAGAAATAGGAATGTTTCATAAGTCTATCAGTTAGTCAATCAGTCAAGTAGACTAACTGTGCTATTTAGGCATTACAGCAATGATACAATCTATCCATATAGTTAGACAATGCAAGTTGGTCATTTAATTAGTTAGTCGATTGACTGACTGACTGTCAATTAGTCAATTTATCAATAAATATATCAATCCATCATCTATCAATCTATCAAATCTATGCAAGCGAGCAAGGGTAGCAAGCGAGGCGAGCGAGCAGGGCAGGCGAGCAATGCGAAGCAGCGATCAAGCGAGCAAGCGAGCAAGCGAGCAAGGAGCAATGCGAGCAACCGAAGAATCTATCAATCTATCAATCTATCAATCTATCAATCTATCAATCTATCAATCTATCAATCTATCAATCTATCAATCTATCAATCTATCAATCTATCAATCTATCAATCTATCAATCTATCAATCTATCAATCTATCAATCTATCATCTATCAATCTATCATCTATCAATCTATCAATCTATCAATTTATCAATAAATATATCAATCCATCATCTATCAATCTATCAATCTATCAATCTATCAATCTATCAATCTATCAATCTATCAATCTATCAATCTATCAATCTATCAATCTATCAATCTATCAATCTATCAATCTATCAATCTATCAATCTATCAATCTATTAATCTATGAATCTATGAATCCAACAATCAATCAATCTATCAATCTATCAATCTATCAATATATCAATCTATCAATCTGTCAATATATCAATCTATCAATCTATCAATCTATCAATCTATCAATCTATCAATCTATCAATCTATCAATCTATCAATCTATCAATCTATCAATCTATCAATCTATCAATCTATCAATCTATCAACCTATCTATCTATCAATCAATCAAGCACTAATGAACCAGTCCATCAGTCAATTAGTCAAATGTAATTTTTAGTCAATCACTCTATCAATAAACTATTCAGTCTATCAATCAATCCATCACAGAGCATTTCTCATTTAAGGGCAAAAAGTCGTGTTATCAGACATTGAGTTAATCAATCAGTCCATCAATCAGTTCATGAATCAATCACTAAGTCAACTACTTCATCTGTCTGTGTGATAGCTACTCAGTGTCTTATATAGTCTAGTATTTATTCGATGGTTAGTCAGTTTCATCATTTAGTTTGCTCAATCAATCGGTCAATCATAAAACGTGCTCGTGTCACGAGCCATAAAATTCAGCTCTGGGACGCCGACTCGAACTGTGGCGAAACGATGTAACAGGGCGAATGCTCATCAGACGGGATTAGAAGTGATTGCCACGCCCAGTTATAGTTGTTGCAGTTGTTATTGCTGTTGTTGTTGTTGTTGTTGTTGCTGTTGCATCCAGTGCGCTTAATGGACTTCGTATGTCATTTTCAAATTGCAATAGACTTTGAGCGGGTCGTCTGAGGGCAAGAAAAAATGTCACCCACAGACGACATACACACACACACACACAGATAAAGCTGTCAACAGCATGCGTGAGAGAGAGAGTGTGTGTGTGTGTGCTTGTTTGTGTGTGTGCCTCAAATAGCGCTAAATGACCGCAAAGTGTTTTCATTATTTGTGGCTGCCAACAATTTATATCGTTCATTTAGGAATTTCGCTTTACACTCCCGCCAGTCTAAGCATCTCTCACTCTCTCTCTCTCCCCTTTCTCTTTCTCTCTCTGTGTGTCACGATAACCAAAAAAAAAAAAAAATAGAAAAAATAAAACTTTACAGAGTTAGTTCAGCAACAACTACAAATACACAAAAGTAGTCTGGTCAACAAGGCACGACTTACAAATACCCTATGGCTTCTAATGCATGCCTTTCTTGATGGAGTTATCGATAACAATTTACAATATTGTTCTTTATGACCTTCGTTCAATAATTAAAAACAAACAAACAAAAAAGAAAAGTTTTCAGACTTTCATAAAAATTTTAAGTTAGATTTGATTTCCAGTATTCGATATATATCGATAATATAAACTCAGCAACATATCTTTATCTATCTATCGAATATTAGGCTTCCCCACTTCAGACTTAGCTTATTATAAAAGCTGCTTATAAGGTTATGTATTAGGGTATATTGAGAATAGGAAAATTTCGATATTTATCGATTCTATGCTCCCGAGAAAACAAATCTAATTAATCTATTTCACACTTGTTTTCCGATTAAATCTTCTTTTAACAATAGGAATATCCTTATGCAAATTTCGAGAATACGTTTTCCAGTCTTCGATATGTATCGATATACATCAATTTCTATGCAACTAATATGCCCCATTTCAACTGTTTTTTCAATTCAGAAAAAAATGAGACACAGTCCGTAGCTGGTGACTCGAAGGCTGCTGGACATGGGGCAATGGGGCAGACAGGACCTTTTTGGTTCCGCCCGGACCCGGCCCAGGCCCAGGCCCGGACATGCGAACATTTGGTCGTGTGCTGTGGCCATCATTGTGGCCATGGCAATGTCTGCCTTGGCCACGGCCATTGCCTGCTGCTTCGTCTCCAGCGCTGCAGCTGCAGCTGCAAATGCTGCTCTAACACCAGCTTCTTCCACTCTTCGCATGGCTTCATTATCGCCTGCGCTGGACTCACGATTTTGTCATCATCATCAGCATCATCATAATCATCATTTGGATTTGCTGCCCACCCACAAAATTGTCAACTTTAGTTTCATTTCAAGTAATTCAATTGAATCTCAAATATTACTCTAAAACGTTTCTCAACACTGAAATCAAGGTTTTTTCTTCTTCAACTTTTCAGCCCTTTTTACTTTAAACATTTCATAACAATTTGATTATACTTTGGTATAATTCATATTTCTATTACAGTTTTGTCTATGTTAACAGTGGACGGCAATGTTAAATGGCTGTTAGCTTTGCATGCATTTGGTTTTATCAAATTGAATCTAATGAATTGCGTCGACTTCAGTTGAAAACCTGCAAATCTATTGAGCTAAAATTAATAACAATTAAGTTTGTGGCACTGCTCGATAAATTGACATTTCGTGTGGCCTGTACAGGCCAACACCCAATCGAACGAACCGCACACACTCGGCCCTGTGAGAGTGGACAGTGTTTTGTGTGCAGTTTATAAATGTCGATGGAGTTGGTTGAATGTGGAGTTTGAGAGCTGCCCGATATCGAATGGTATGTGACCAAGTGTGTGTGTGTGTGAGTGTGCATATGTATATGTGTGTGTGTGTGTGTGTGTGTATGCGATATCAGCATTTGCTGGCGAAGAGCAGACAGCAGACAGCAACAGAGACAGCAAAACGCAGGCTGTCTGCATGCAGTTAACGCTCAAATCGAATGAGTGTGTGCGAACGACTGTCAGTGTATGTGTGCGTGTGTGTGCGTGTGTGTGTGTGTGTGTGTGTGCGTCGATGCTTGGAATTTTAGTTGATAACAGCAAATGCAGCACCACAGCAAGCGTTGTCCTCATTGCTGTTGTTGTTGTCGTTGATGATGGTGTCGCTGTCCTTGTTATACCCTGTAAGCAAGCGTAAAGCGCGCATATTGCATGCATGTTCAACACAGGTCGTGTCGATTAATATCGTTTTGGTATGGATACCATGGATACCATCATAAATGAAGCATAGAAACGTGTGTTTAGATAGTTTCACAAATTAAAAAAAAATATATAAATTCTAATTTTCTTAATGTAGATTAATATCGCTTTTGGTTACGAGTGCCGCAGATTCATGTGAATATTTCTTTAGAAAGCTTCAAGTTTAAATTAGGCTGAAGGCATGCCTAAAATTGCATTTTCGTCTTTCGATAACACCAAAAATATAGATAAGCAATAACGATAACGATAACGATTCATCTACTCTTTGCTTATAAAGTTTCGAACTTTGCAGGGCAACGGCTAGTCGATCATGCCCACTTGCCGCTGCAGCTGGCAACAATTTCGAAACTGTGGCAACTCTGCCAACTCAACTGCAATTGAGTGTTTGGCTTTGAATCGCAAGTGTCAATTTAGAAAATGTTTATTTTATGCGACACTTTGGAATGCTTGGCCCCCTCGAACTCCTCCTGCTGTCACGCCCACATGCACCCAAATGATGGGCGTGTCGAAGTGTCATCTTACGGTACTTATAATTCGCAATGTGTTATGAAGCGAGAATTGAAATCGCAAGCGATTTCAATTGCAATTGCAATCTGATTAAGTCGTATTTATTTTATAGCTGGGCAACACACACACACACACACATGCACCAACACACACATACAGTGATTACTGTCACTGCTGTTGGCGGCGGCGGCTCGAGTTCTAAACCCATCCGTATCATAAATTCAACTTTGGCGAAGAAATCAGTGAGCTGCTCGTAACTCGTCGCAAGTCGCCAGTTTATTCCACTCAATTGAATTGCAATTTCTCTGGTGCTTCTTCATCGTGCATTTGCCTTTTGCGGCTGATAAATGGCGCCAGCCAAAACAAATTTGCTGCAATGCATAAACTAGTTGTAAGCCAGCGTTGCCAGACAGTTGGCGGCTGACTGTACTTGAGTGGGGGTCGTATTGAGGCCTGGGGCAAGCCAGTTGCCAAAAAAAAAAAAAGAAGATGAATAACAAGCGAAATTGATTTTCGGCTCATAAAATATATATGTATATATAGAAATGAAGTTAAACTGTTTGCCAGCGTTGCCAGACAGCTTATCAATGACGGTGACCTTAGGAGAGAACGCTGCCAAGCCTTAACAGTTAAAGCTATGGACTAAGACAGGCTAAAGTTGAAGTTCTGGAAGCAGCTGTTAGATCATTTCTGTGCCTGTTTGCCAGCGTTGCCAGATAGTTGAGCACAGCTGCTGACTGTACTTGATAAGCCTAAAGTTAAGCCTTAAGTGAGCTAAACTCGAGACTCGACTCAAGCAGCTCTTGCTTTAGCTATAACAATAATGTGACTTATTTCGATAACTATGTGTCAGCGTTGCCAGATAGTTAACTGGCTATAATAACTGTATTAAGGCTTGAGTGAGTTGAGCTAAAGCTGGAGCCACACTAAGATAGCTAAGTTGTATGATTAAAATTATAGATAATCTCGCTAGCTCTGTGTGCTGGCGTTGCCAGACAGTTACTACTTGAAGTAACTGTAACTTGACAAACTGAAAAAAGCTCATGAAAAGCTAAAGCAAAAAAACAGTTTGAAAAGTGTATTTATTGAAAAGATCTTAACTCAGCTACCCTATAATTTTCTCCAGTTGGGTAGCTAAGTACAACTTTCGTTTTCCAATTTCTTGTTATTTAGGGGGCAGGCATTGCAGTGTTTTTAGCTACCCTGCACATTCTGCTTAATGTCCTCACAATGTGTTAATAGAGCTGGAACTAGTTCCAGTGAACAGAACACTGGCAAAATGTTGCCAGGCTCATTAAGCAAGCTGCAGCTCAACGAAAATGGCTTCGAGTTAAGAGAGTGTAAAAAAATAGCACATAAAACGCTTATGGACGCACCCTGCCACCCCCCTTGTGGGGAGCTATTGATGAGAGCAGATATTTAGAATGCCGAGGGGCAATTTATTATGTCATGAAGCGGATGCAAGAAACGGAAATGGAGATGGAGATGCTGCTGGAGCTGGAGAGACTAGATGACGATGAGAACAAGCTTAGCTAAAATGAGTGAGTGCGGGGGGGTGGTACCAAGGGAAGGGGGAGGGAGGGCTGTGGTGGGTGGTTGGTGTAGGACTGTTTATTGTAGGATACTGCACTCTCACAATAATTGCCAACAGCTAGTAAATCCGATGCTTCATTAGTATCGATTATGCGTTTAATGACCTGCCCAAGTGTTCAGACAGTGCCAACATTAAAGCGCGGTGACGGGGAGGGGGAGAGAGGGGGGGGGGGTTCACCGGAAGAAGCAGGAGGCGTAGGGGTAGGGTGTGGGCTTGCCATAATGATTGTCGCCATAAAGTGTCGCAAGTGTCAGTCGAGTGTTGAATAACTTTATTGATTTATACGAAAATTTCCACTGTGCTGCATACAATGCAAAAAAAAAAAAAGAAAATACTAAAAAAAAAATACCAACTGGATAATGTCCTTAAATGTGCTAAGCGCCTAGTGGCAAAGGGGATCAGCCAAGGGTAGGACGGAGGGGGGGCAATGTGTGCACGTGTGCTGGCAATTTGCAAAGTTCCTTCGCTCGCTCGCTCGCTTTTTGGCAATAAAACAAATGATATTCTATAAAAGAAACTTTTAACAGTTGAGTTTTTGGGGCTTCTTTTTTTGTTCACTTTGCGTAGAGGCAGCATAATCAAACTTTGGACATTTACACCAACTGGCAATGGTGCACATAGCCTCGAACCTAGTGCAATGCCAGGCGGAACTAGTTGGGCGGAGTACTGCATAGACATAGGCAGGGTGAGCAAGGGCAATGCGATAGCAAAGCAGAGACGAAGCTAATAGCTCAATCAGATTAAAACTTATCGTTTTATCGTCTATCGTCGCAACTAGACTCAGATGAACCATGAGACATTGAAACGAACTGTGTGCTTAAGTTTGAGCTCTGCTTTGTAGAGTTGAGAATTTGTAATTATTCTTGAACATTTTACATAAGGAATTTTAAACTAGTTCACAACTGAAACAGCAATTAGATGGTCATCGATATTATTCATTAACATTGCCCAACTTATTCACAGTAGTCTGATTTAGCTTGTTAGTGAACTAGTTCAAGTGAATACAGTTTTAGTAACAGAAAAAGAAATTGCTAGTTTTTTTCCATGCAATTTCAATAGATTTACATGAATGGAATTACATAAATATCTAGATTGACTTTTGGAACTAGTTCATTTGAACAGCAATACTTTTAAGCTGTTTTCTTTGGTACAAATCTTTTGCAAAACATTTACTTATAAATCTACCCAAATTTGAGAACTAGTTCAAACGAACATTTCAAAACGAACTTGTTCTAAACATGCATGCAATTATTACTAGTTCTATTGAACTGAAATCAAAACAGTTTTTCATAGTAACTAGTTCAGTTATTCGTTTCTAGGCTTGCTTTATAAATGGCGTGAACTAGTTCAATTGAACTGGCTGCAAATAGTGCCTATACTATGCTATATTTGTAGGTATATACTAATTTAATGTTTCATTAAACCAACTGAAAACAATGTAAGCGCGGAACTGGAACCAATGTTCACACTGGTTCGCCACAGTACGTCCAGCAATTACAGACTGTTGCATTTTATATGCTGCACGTTATTCATTTTTGTTGCTGCTCAAAATGGTTTTTCATAAATATTTGAAGAGCATTTTCATGTGAGTGGAACTTTTGCTCGAATAACCAGAAACCTCTCGCTCCCACACAGACTCTCTCTCTCTCTCTCTCTCTCTCTCTCTCTCTCTCTGGCTGGCTGTGTAAACTTTTTGGACTGCTTAACTTTTGCGTAGTATCAGTGGCAGCAACTTGCATTTTGAAGTGGCTCAAAGCTCGACTGCTCGAGCTGCGTTTTACAAATTTGTTCACAGCTCCTTGTCGTCAGAGTCAACCCCAAGCCCATACCCATGGACATGCCCATTTCAATTGCCATTCACATTTGGATACCCTGCGAACTCCTTGCGTCAACATCTTTGTTCGCTCTGCCTGCAACTAGTTGCAATTTGTTTGCAAAAGTTTTTAACACCATTTACTTGGCTTCACATGAAGACAATTAAACGAGCGATTAAATTTATATTATCTGGGGATTGAGTTTCAGTTCGCATTCGCCATCCCTTTCTCTCTCTCTCTCTCTCTCTCTGTGTGTCGTTGTCTCTGTCTTGCTGTAGGTGCGCCAAGTTTTGGCCTTGTAAACATTGCATAACAGCAGAAACAACTCTCTCTCTGTGAAGACTTTCATATTCATATTCATTCGCATTCGCATTCACATTCACATTTGCGTGAATGTGAATTCACATTTAAAAGTTGCATTATTTTTTCAAGGCCCCAGCTCGGGGCTCATTAAATACGCATTAAAGTTTAATTATAAACATTTTGCGCTTGCACTTGGCAGCCGAATTGGCCGAAATGGCTACAAAATGGCCGCAACGACAGCGCGAAAAGCGTCGAAAAGCGCAGCGAAAGTCAAAGCAATTTGCCCTCTGCACCTTACACGAAATGCTCTAGGGCATGTCGACAAACATATTGAGCAATAGTTCGCAGCTGAAGCGATGCTGAATCGAAAAAGTGGAAAAATAAAGAAAGACACAAATAATAATAAATGAGATGGAGAGTGAGAGTGAGAGAAATAGGGAGAATGGAATAGGAGAACGGAGAAATAAAGAAAAGAAAAAGGTGTCTGAGAGAGAGAGAGAGAGAGAGAGAGAGAGAGATAGAGAGAGAGAGAGAGATAGAGAGAGAGAGAGATAGAGAGAGAGAGAGAGAGATAGGGAGAGAGAGAGAGAGAGATACGGATAGATTGGAAGGTAGAAGGACATAGGGAGATTGAGAGATAGCGATAGAAAAAGAGATAGAGAAACAGAAGCAGATAAGGAAAAGAACAAATAAAAGGGCGATATAAAGAAATGAAGCGGAACAAAGAGCGCAAAAGAGAGAAAGAGAGAGAGAGAGAGAGATAAATAGAGATAGTTAGAAGTTAAGGAGGTCTTAAAGAGAGTGAGAAAGAGATTGATAGATAGAGAGAGAGAGAGATGGAGACGTTCTGTAAGAGGGGAAGAGAGCAAGACGAGAGCGAGAGGGAGGTAAATGTGAATGTGTGAGTAATAGCGACCGGGAAAGAGAAAGAGAGAGAGGCAGAGAGAGGAAAAGAAAGAGAGAGAGAGAGAGAGAGAGAGAGAGAGGAACAAAAAGATAAAAGTAGACAAATTTAAGAGTGAGTGTGATGTAAGAGAGACGCAGAGAGAGAGAGAGAGAGAGTAACAAAGAAGCCAACAGATATTGTAGGTCAGCTAGATCTACTAAAAATCTAAATCTATATAAAAATATTGACTACTTTTAGGGATGCGGGCTTATCTATGTATTGAAATAGCCAACGCTTTGCTGCTGCTGCTGAATGTAGCGCATTGCTCAACGCGTAATGTTCGCATTTTGCATGCGCCCATTGCTCTGGCCCTGACTTCAATTTCCCCTCTCCCTCACTCTCTCTCTCTCTCACACTCGCTCACTCTCTGTTGTCGACTGCTCGAAATGGCTTTTATAAATGCTATGAATATATTTTTTGTGGAGGGAAACAGGACGCTTAGCAGGGACTAAGGGGGGTTACGGGCACAGGGTAAGTACGTACATACGTATAGAGAGAAAGAGAGGGGGTAGCTTGAAACATAATTTTTAACGCAGCATTTCCTATGCTCAAGCAGGGCGTAGAGGGGGGCGTAGTAGGTGCGACTTGGGCAACATTTTTGTTGGGCTAAATGGCAAATTTCAACAATTCGCACTTTTCGTCCAGCTGCAGCTAATTTGGACCTTTAAAGCAGCCACGCCCACAAAAGTGCAAAGTTTCTTTTTTTGGTCATGTGCTAATAAGCCAGGCGTGTGGGGGGGGGGGGGGGGGTTTGGGCGCAGAGGAAATGCCTTTTACTTTTGGGTGCGTGGACAATGCGAGATGCTTATCAGCATTTAATGGGCCTGCCACAACAGTGAGACATAGACTGAGACAAAGAAAGAATGAGTGAGAGAGAGAGAGAGAGAGTGTGAGAGAGAGATAGAGAAAGATAGAGAGACAAGCACACACACTAGCACACTTTCAATATCGTTTTACTTATCGTGTGGCCATAAAAATTGCCAGCGCAGAAAATTGTTTAGTCCTTTTTTTTTTGGCATGTCTGGCACTTTGAGAGATTGGCCAAAGGGATTGCAATCGCTTCAAGGATATACGTAATATGGCTATTCCGCAAGGGCAATGGGCGAGGCTGCTGAGGGGGGGCATTGAAATTGGGTTAGGAATTGCCACAGAAATTGGTCTGGCTATGCAGACGCATTGCGCGTGTCGATAGAACAAAAATATAGTTGTCGAGTATGCTCAACTAAAAGATACCCAGCTTGCAACGCAAAGTAGTTGTGTACATAAAGTTCAATTCATGTGCATTGACATCCCTTGGGCTGAGCTATGAGAAATTAGTGAATAATTTCAGACCCCCATTGGGGCTATGAATTCAAGTTTACTCGAATACTAATGTGAAAGTAGAGTTGGGATAAGCCTAATTGGGAAATACTATAAATAGTTTGCATATACATTACAGAAGACAACATAGTAGTAAAGTTTTTTGTCTTCAAGTTATGTTAAATAAACCAAGTGTAAATATCGATTTTTATCGATAGCAACAAACTGGGTTCAGTTATTAAAGAACATGTTACACTTCTAATTCCCATAGAAGAATATTGATATGTATGTTAAAATTCAAACCTTTAGGTTTTGTGTCTGAAGAGATCGCTGACTTTAAATGGACGAGCAGACGGACGAATGTATAAGGCTAGATCGGCTTACAATGTGGATTTGTCGGCCATGTTTTCATCAGCTTGTTACAGAATTGTCTTCCAATTATAATAGAAAACAATATACGAAAAGAGTTCAAGGAAAGAAACTTTTAGACTTTAAGGCAAACTGAACTTGTGCTGTCAGCTGAAGCTGTCATAATGCCCTTACATAACTACCATTTCAGCTAATATGAGACTTGATCAGATTTGAAGTGCTCAGCTCACGTGACAGGCGCTCATCTCTATTGTATTTCAAATTCTTCAAGACATTCGCATTGAATTCCAAGTCAAAGTCAGCCATGTCCTAGGGTTAGTTCGATTAAAGCTGAAACCTTGAAACAGTTTCCGTGTCTTTTTTTTTTTTTGCGGCCAGCTTCAATTTATTTATATATGTTTGAACATATAGTACTATGGGATGGCGATGCGATTTGTTGGCTTAGTACAGTTGCGGCCAAAACATGCGGCACATGCAAATGTTGCGCTTGACTAAATAATTACACAGGCCAACACAGAAAACTTTGTTTTCTGCTGCCGGTTGTCACTGGCAGCGGTTGCTGGCAATTAAAAACTTGGCAAATTTTCGACGTTGCCTTTTATTTATTTATTTACTTTATTTTGTTGCTCGCTCAATGTTATAAGGTGAGTCTATCGGATTGTTTCTATAATGTTTCTCTCGCTGTCTGTTCGTTGTCTATCTGTTCGTCTATAGGAATATCCGTTGGTCAGTTGATTCACTGATCCGCGTGTCTGTACGTCTGTTCATATGTCAGTCCGTATGTCCGTTCATATGTCTGTTCATATGTCTGTCCGCCAATTCGTCTGCCAGCCTGTTCGTTCATTCATCTGCACGTCCGTCCACTCATTTGTTCACCCGTCTGTTAGTCGGTCCACCTGTTCCGCCGTATCGTACGTCCTGCCTGTACTGTTTGCCTTTGTATGTTAAAGCTGGACTCTTGACATCTGAAAGATATAGACTCTTATGAATAAGATCAGCATCTAATATGTATCTCCACGCAACTTCTATAGTAAGAGACCTAAAAGCATACAACCTCTTTCCTCCGGTTATATATTGGATTATATCTTCCACAATTGAAGAGATGAAATGGAACAGCTAAGTAGATTGATTACTCTTGACACTTGATATAGATAAGTATACCGAAAAAATACTTATTTTGCAATGAAATTCAAGTATTTTCTTATCGTGAGCAAGTATTATGCAGTCAGACATAGCGGAATGTAAGATTCGGACTTGTTTTTTATTGTATTTCGTCGTGGCAATAGATTTGATTTGCGAAGGGGCCTAGAGCTAGGCCGACTTGCTGAGTCGTTCTCGCAATTCGCATGCAAATTGCAAAACTTAAATTAAATGTCACCGCATGAGCTGTGAAAAGATGAAACAACAGGCAGCAGGCAGTGGCTGGACCGTGTGCGCTGGACTGCAAAATACCCTGTAATACAATTTGGAGCATATTAAATTAATTTTGAATGTAATAGAAAAAGTAAGTTATTTTATTGAAGCATAAACGTAAATTGCATTGTAAGATAGATAGTTGCAGTTGCATGTGTACGACAGTGTACCCTGTAAATAGTTTAAATACAATAATATGTGATAAGTATGTATCTATGGCGGGCAACATTTGTTGAGGATGATTTTTTCAAAGAAATTTGAGTAAAATATGCCTTTACTGAAAAGAGAACGACTATTACATACCCTGTAAATAGTTGAAATGTAATAATATGTGTTTATATAGTGGACTATAGTTAATATAATGTGTGCAAAGAAACTTGAGCAAATTTTCTTTAAATTGAAATGAGAACGTCTTATGGATATTCTGTAATTGGTTGAAATATAAGTAAAGACGCAGCCATGTTGATGTTTTCATACATATCTTTCAGAACCTTTATTATATAGTGAAGAGAGCCTGGCAGTTCCTATAAATAGCTCTCAATTATGTTCATGTATGCGAGAAGAATCAACCAATGAAATAATTAATTGCTGTAAGACGTCGAACCTTATGGATGTCTGAGAATGAAATGAGAACTGGAATGGATGTGGGTAGAGGGATTGAAGACGCGTTGGAACTGAGCGGTCAGCCAATTAAATTGATGCACTTGATTATTAAGTGATTTATGTTAAGCACCTGACTTAGGTTGCGGAGCGAACTGCGAACTGTGAACTGCGAACTGCGAACTGTGAACTGTGAACTGTGAACTGCGGACTGCGAACCGTAGCTGGGCTCACAGCTCAATTTGTAATTTGTAATTTGTGCTAATGAGTGCGTTAATTTAACGCCTGATTAACGTAACTACCTGCGGCCAGTTTGCGTGGCTCGTTTGGCTTTTGGCCTGCGGTCTTTGAAGCGGTCGTGGCTTTTGGCCAAATAGTCAATTGTCCAAGCGCAGCAGCTTAACACCAGCTACTTGACTTAATTTATTATCCAGTCAGTCGCCTCCTCCCCCCCCCTCCCCCTCTCTTTCTCTCTCACTCTCTCGCTTTCTGTCTCTCTGTTTCACTCTGTGCGTATCATAATAAATGATTATGTGTGCATTTTGTGGCTTAATTATGATTAATTGTTATTTGGGCCCTGTTTGTACTTCGATGTCGGCTCAATGAACTGCGCGTAAATCGTGTGAAAATAAACAGGTTCCATGTCCAACTGAATCCCAGGAGGCTGCGGTATTGGCATGGGGGAGGAGAGCGGTTGGATGTCGAGATGTTCTTATGTGAGATATTGTTTAGATGCCAAGGTGCTTAAGGATTAATCATGTGCGCAATGTGATGCTTGTGAATGGGAATGAATGGGAAGTGGAACATAAGTGGAAAGTTGTAGCGCAGCGATTGGAGCGAGCGAGAGATGGAGTTGGAGAGAAACGTAAAATATATGGAGATTAGCAGTTAGTTTCGAGAGCAGAAAAGTCGATGGAATGTATAGTAGTTTAGGGAATGAGTGGAATATGAAACTATATTTGACACTTTATAGGAAGAGGGTCTGGAAGAGGAAGAGAGATGGCGAGAGCAGCGAAAGTATATGAATAAGAGAGGGAGAAAGAGCTAGAGAGAAAAGGTTGACTCGAATGAGTGTACAGAGAGAAGGAAGAGTAAGAGGAAAATAAAGATCAAGATATATATTTATCTATTTATTTCCTATATTACATCACGAAATACTAAATGAACTAAATTTCTGAATGAATAAATATTCATTTTGATGTACTATGAATAAATACTGCTGGCTATGAGCTGGCTTAAAGACGCTGTCCAAATAGCTTAAAGGCCATGTTTAACACACAATTTGCTTGACACACACACACATACAGAGACAAGCTAACGAGTGTGTGTGCGTGTGTGTGTATTTATAGCACCTACTGTTGTCTAGGCCATAAAAAGGGCATATCGTAGCGCACTCAAATGGATACATCAGTGGGCACTTCATAATCACATTGATAGTGATAGAAGAAGAACAAGAAAAAGCTGTGAGCTGCGTGAGAGAGAGAGAGAGAGAGAGGCGGGGAAGAGAGTATGAGAAAGGCGAGTGAAAGAGGGAGACAAACTTTTGCTAGTTACTTTTACAGTTATTATTGAAAGCTGCAAAAACTTTGGCTTATTTCATTACGCCAAACTTTTCATTACGAGTCGAACGAGCCGGCACATACACACACACACACACACACATGGAAAGGCACATTACTCATACGCAACGTTTTCCCAGCCCACTTTTGCGGCTCTTATCAATGTGAAAGTTTTTTTTTTTTTTTTTTTTTTTTTTTTTTTTTTTTGGTTAGAACACAAAAACAAAGTAACCGAAAACTTGAACGATTGCTAATGTGTGTGTGTGTGTGTTTGTGTGTTTGTGTGTTTGGGAACTCACATATCATGTGGTTTAGCTGCGTAGAGTGTACGTGGGGGCTGGTGGCTGACGGGGTGGGGTATGACGCTTGCATAAAAGCCATTTGAAACGTCAAACAAATTGAATTGAGGCTCGAGTTTTGGTAATAGCGCCGATAATTGGCCACCCGAAAAACTGTCACTGGGCTAAAAGCCCAACCAATTTGGTAAGGGAAACAAGCCAAGGTAAGGGTTACACTGAGAGAAAAAGATATCCAACTTTGCCTTGATCAAATCGAAAATCTAGTTAAGTGTTATTATTTGTGATAAGTACAATAGCATCCGATTATAACGACACCGTCGTTATATCCGGTAGACACTGTAACTGTGTGAATTCGCTCACAAAAGTATGGGGAGCGGAATTTTCGTCGCAATAACCGCACGAACTCTTGAAGTGGAGTCTATTTAAAATGTATTTTGCTATTTATCTATAGCTACTCTATGTAGGAGTTGCCAGAAGTTGTTTGAGCATGAAGTATTTTCGGATTTTCCGAGGTGAGGAAATTTTTGAAAGCGTATCAGCTTAGTCGCTAAGACGGAACGCTTCAGGCAGTCAGGCAGCTTATTGCATAGTAAAAATTACTATTACTAAAGAAGACCCAGATAATACGAGTCGGTATGGCCAGGCCTTGTCACAGCATTTACTGAAATTTCAAATAGAATCATAGGTTGAGTCTTAATTCAGTATATATCTAATCTGAATCATATAATGACTTAGATATTAGTTGGCAACATAAAAGCCAGTTCTAATGCACAATGCTTGAAATGAGTTGAGTTGAATTGAAGCGAGTCCCAAGACTTCTGAGTTCAAATTGCAACTCATTCAATTTATTGTATTCAATGCAAATGAATTACATTTGTCGTATATTATGAATACAGTCCTCTAATATATATACCTTAAAAAACACATACATATATACAATATACCATCTCAAATAATTTGTAATTTTTTTTCCTATTTATATTTCCATTGCTCTTAAGTTGCTCATCTTTGCATTGCTTTGATTTTCTTTCAGTGTATGGAATGGAACAATCGAATTGCGTTTGACGTGTGAGCTTTTATGGTTTTTTATTACATTTGTGCTGCAATGGAACATGTGGAATGGGCCATTATGGTTTTTTTTTTTTTTTTGTATGGACTCGCCTCGAATTGGACACGTGAGTGGTTTGTGGTCTACGATTTCATCGGGCCGAGCACAATATGAAAATTGATTTGTTTGATTAATGCATAAAGGATACGCACACACACACACACACACTTACACGTATATAGCGCGTGCCCTTATCTCTGACAGTCTCTCGCTCACGCCGGCCTTAGCCAGCGGTCAAGCTTTCCCCTTTTAGCCGTTGTTTATTAATTGCCATCTAATTGCGGCTGAGCACGCAAACTGTTGTCTACTCGACTTCTTTTTTCTATGCCCGTTCACGGAATGCAAAAGAGTATATTGATTATGGAATGTCTGTAAAGCTTGTCCGTCTGTTTGCTTCTTCTCTGTCTGTTCTAATGTGCGTCTGATCACCCGTCCGTCCTTCCGTCCGTCCTTCCGTTCGTCTATCAGTCCTTCTGTTCGTCTATCCGTCGTTCTGTCTGTCTAATCCGTCGTTCTGTCTGTCTATCCGTCCTTCCGTTCGTCTGTCAGTCCTTCCGTCCGTCTATCCGTCCGCCTGTTCCTTTGCCAAACACCTTCTGTGTAAACGAAATTTTGACTAGAAGCATTAAGTATTGTTGATGAATTTATCTTTATCTTATACATGGGAAAAAATTAAATTTTATAGAAATAATTTGTTGTTTTTGTTTTTTTTTTTGTTTTTTTTTTTTTTTTTGTGCTATGCACAAGTCTCTTGCAGTCAGTTATGCCCGACTCCAGTGCTCTTTCTTGTTCTAATTGAAAAAGTGACCAACACGCACAGGACTTGCTCTGCCTCTCATAGCCTCGCTCTCTCTCTTTCCCTCACTTACTCGCACTCTCTCGCACTTTTTCTCGTTTTTCTCAATCTCTGGCTCTGTGTGAAATGCAAATTAATTTGCGCCACAAACTTTTTGTAAATAGAAAAAAAAATAGGAGATGTATATGGTTATAACTGGAGAAAGCAAAGAGTCACAAAGTGAGAGGGGGAGAGAGAGATAGAAAGAGAGAGAGAGGTGAAAAGAGTCGAGCGGGTGAACAAACATTTTCACACTATAACCAAATTAAAAGTTCTGCCAACTAAAAAACAATTTGTAAGCCAAAAGTTGCAGCAGTCAACAAGGGAGTAGTGTGGTAAGGGGAGGGGGGGGGGGGTTGTTGGTGGTGAGGGAGATTGTGGTAAGGGGCGGTGGCAGAGACTAAGAAGAGGGTTTGCTGTGCTCTGAACAAATAACATTTGACGCCCACGCATTGCATTGGCTATATACCCTAGAAATATGAATAGCGATTTTCAAGCAGCATCAAAAGTTGTTAGGATTTGAGGAAAGTCTAAAAGTAATATATATGTATATAAAAATACAATATTATTTTTTTACGAATTTGCGTGGTATATATAAGTCGCTCTCAGCTCTCATTTTGAGATGTTCCTCACCTCGCTGACTTTTCCCTATTGCTAATGGCATTCATTTTCAATTTATTTGATTCGAGAGCATATGCTAATCGCTCAGATCTTTATCTTTATATATATGTTACGTTTTTCTTCTTTCATTATTTACAGGGTAACATTCCGTCGAGCCACAGTCAGTAACTGAAGCATTAGCATTGTATTTATATACCCTGAACGCATTGCTAATGGAAATGTAGGGCATAAAGCGCATGATCTGAAGTATGTAACAGGGGCAGCAGGAGGCGTGGCAGGGCGAACGACAGCAAGCTGAGTCCATTTAGCCATATTCGTAAGCCTAAATTAATCTCAATCGAAACCAGTAAGAGTATTGGAGATATTTCTATCTCGACTTAATTCAAAACTTGAGCTCAGTTGATCAGTTTAGGGTATTTGGCAGACGTGCAGGCCTCACATTTACTCGAACTTGTTTTTGCCTCTTTGATTTTTAGATGTTTCTATTTTGTGCTCTGCAGGCGATTTTTGAACTAGTTACTTTTTGCGATTCTTTCTTTTATTTGGTTGCACTGTGCACACTTCTCCCTGCTGGCTGCTGCTTATCTAATCAGCGCAGTTGGCGCTTCGCTTCAAAACAGCTCTGCAGGCTAAATGTTATTTTATATTTTGTTTCACTTTTGTTTTGTTTTCTCTCTATATATATATATGTATATATTATGCAGCGCGCAAATCGAATCACGCAGCTTCAATTGAATTTTCATATGCCAGCGTGAATAGGCGTCAAAGCGGAAAAGCGGAAAATCTAAAAGGTGCCGCAAGGCACGGAGCTGGCTGCCTGTGCTGACAAAAGGATATGTAAATGGATTAGATCAAGTGCTCAGTCAGGCATTCAATTCGTATATCAGTTAGAAATGCAGTTTCGAAAAAAAAAAAATATTGCCCATAATACGCTTGGTTACGCGCTTCAAATATTTGTGGCAGCTACGGCGGAGAGCGTCGAGGAAATTTTGAACTTTAAGCTACATAACTTGTAGGGAAACTCGACAATTTTTAGAGATCAGCATTTGTAGCTCTGTGACTGATGAAGACTTTGTATCAGTCTAGCTTGTCTAAATGAATTTCTATTCCAAATTCAAAGTCTCTAACTTGAATAGCTACAAAATGATGAGACGGACGGATGATGGATGATACGGACTACCGAATAGTATGTCGGACGGATAGGCATATGAATATATGGACTGAAGCAGAGCTGGACAAAAGTACAGCTGGAAAGGACGGCTAAGATTTTTTCGCGTCACTATGTATATATCGTGTTTTCCTTTTCAGATCTCTAGTAATACATATATAGATTATTATAATTTGTATTACCATTACAAAGACGTCGAAGTAATTTATAATTTTTATCTTATGCTTCTCTCACAATTTTCAGGCATTTTTGTTGCAAATCAATAATTTATGTACTTCATTCCGAGTAATGTTGAGTTAAGCTTAAGCACTTAGCGCACACAGACTGTCGCTTAATCAACACAAGCTGCCAGCCAGTCAGTGGGCGCTGCCACGCCTCTAAATACAAAATATAAAACATAATGCGAGGCAGACGCTGACAGGTTAATGTCAATTCGTGCAGCCAAAAAAAAGAATGATGTCCCGAAAAGCCAACAAAATGAGAGACAACGCATAGAGCAGACATAGAGGTAAAGCAAGCGTGACTATAGGATACCCTTTAGTAAAGTAGCTAGATGTTATTTGCAAGTCGAAAATGGGTATACTGAGAATATAATAGGATAAAATGGTATTTGTATAAAGCCAGCTCAGGTCAAGTACTTAACTCAAACTCGTTCTTCTATATGTATTCTAATATAACTTATTACAGGGTATATTTGCATACGATTCCTTGTAGAATTACCCTACATAAACTGCATATGCCTAGCTTAACTACAAAGCAGTTGTGCTACTCTCTCTCTATAGGGTATGATGAAGCGTCAACAAAGCGACAAAGTTGTTCAACGTCGTCGCTCTTCTTCTACTCTCGTTGCGCGGGGTGGCAACTCTGACGCTGTCAACTGACAGTTATGAGAAAAAGTAAAGCTGACGAAGACATCAGCCTGCGCTGGCAGGGCCACAAAATTTGTTTAGTCTTAGTCTGGCACCCGCCACGTCCTCACCTTCCCACCTCGCCACCATCTCTCCATCTCCTCGCTTCCCACATCTCACTTCGTTGTCTCTGCGACCCGCTTGCCATTTGGGTAATGATGGCTTAAAGGACGCCCGCTGCGACAATGTGTTTTCATCATTTACTTATTTTGTTTGCTGACGTCGGGCAATTGGGTATATGCAGAGAGTTGAGCTGATAGAGTTGAGCGTGTGAGCATTGCATAATTTCGATAAATATCGATTATAGCGATTACATTTAAGAAAGTTCCAATAGCTTGGCTATAAATCACGCTTAAATAAGCCGTATTCTACAAAGAGAACTGAAAGGTAAATCTAGTGTTTATCATAATCTATTCACTCATCGATAACAAATCGATAACAGAACATATCGAAAAGTACACATATATATATATACTTTTCTGACTTTTTAGTATCTGCCAGTGTATACAGAAATATTTGCCATTCCATAAGACATTTACATATATTAAGATATACATATCGATAACAATTCGATAACACATATTATTGGAAGTCATCGAAAGTATAATGATAGAAGCAGAGTTTGGGCACGCACCTGCTTGACTTCAAAGTAATTACATAAGTACGAGATTTACGCTGTCTACAGGGTATATATTAGTCGAGCAATCTTTACTACAGCACGCTCGTATAATGCTTGTTATTTTTTTTATTATTTTGACTGCGAATCCTTGCGCGAGGACGCGCCGTTAACAGAGCGTGTCCGGAGTTTGCTTTCCAGGGCAACTTGATGGCTGCGAAGAGGGGGTGGGCGCGTGAGGCGCTGTTGGGTGGGGGAGGCGTGGCAGGGTGTCAACCGCTAAAAGGGCGTTAAGTGTTTTATTTACCCTCAAAATATAATTTATATATTGTGATTGTGTGTGTGTGTGTGTGTGGATTTGTATTGTGACGCTTTTCGCTCTGAAGTGATTTAAATTTTAAGCACTTTTCTGCGTTTTGTTTGTTTGTCTTCGTTTTAGTTGGCATTGGGATTGGAGCTTGGAGCTGAGAACTTGATGCCCGGGGGCAGCGGGGGTTGATTACTTTTCTCATTTTGCAAATTGACTTGATGACATTTTCAGGGTAATTTGTACACATTCACAAAGAGAGCGAGAGCGAGAGAGAGTGAGTGAAATGGAGAGGGAGGAGAGAGCGGGAGCAGCCGCATTTTGCGGTTTCTGTTGATAGAACCAATTATTTTGTCAAATCCTTGACAAAACGTAACAAACTTTCGCTTTGCTGCCGAAAAATGTGTTGAGCATTAATTTAAGCGTCTAAAACCCCAGCCTCTGGCCGTAAACGTCTTGCAAGTAAATTAAAATATTTTAATGAGAACAATTTATAACGCAGCGACGTCAGCGGCCTACGAGCTGAGGCGAGTTTTAGCCGCAACTCTTTCTCCTTCTTCTGTCATTCTCTTGCTCTCTGGCTCACAGAGCCTAATCAAAACGAAAAATTTAGAGTATATTAGTTTTGTGTGAATGTATGTAACAGGCAGGAGTAGGCAAGGCAGAGCATTTGAAGTGTATATATGTATATATAGGAGAAGCAAGTCGATCTATTTCTGGATTGTGTGTCTGTCTGTCCGTCTGGAGAGGACTGCTGCTTACTCATGTGCGTAGTATGACAGTAGCAGCGTCTTGTCATCTGTTTGAGGTAGTTTAAATTTTACTCAGGGGTTTCCCTTGTTATCTCTATTAAAAGCGAATATCACAGTTAACGAGCTTCACTTTTGTAGTAGGAAGCACCGAAGCATCTTTCTACTCCATTATCTCCCTTGGAACATCACAGGCTTACAATTATATTATACAATTATATATATATATATATATTATTATATTTACACAATTTAAACATATATACAGCTTAGGTTAAAACTAGGTTACATTTGGAGTGAGAAGGCTTCCGAGCTGACGTCTTCTTAACCTTCTGATGGGTTTGGAGGTTGGCAGCTTTTTTGCTTGGTTGGCGTGGACCTTCAGGCGATCATTATATCGACTCGAATGGAAGGAGATTTGCTTTTACACAGTGTCCCGGACGAAATTAATACATGCTTCAATGGCAATCATGGCAATCTGTTAATTATTAGATAAAACTTGTAATTAACTGAAAGAGTTACATAGGCATGCTTATGTAGACTTCCTATTGGCAATCTCTAAATAGAATTGTAATTAATTTTGTATCACAGCACGCAAATATCTAAGATTGGGTTTACAGTTTACAGTTACTTATAAGTGTCTTTCAAAATTCTCAGAGAGCAATCACTTGCTTCGGTTCGTTCGCCATCGGAAAGACCTCCGAGCGTTTGGTTGCGTTTCACGAAGCAAAAAGTCTTTTGTGTATTATTATGTGAATGAGTGTGAATGTGAAGATCGTTTGCATAGACTCGACTAGAGTCTTAGCATTATGGTGTGAGCGTCCAACGTAACGCTCTCTAAGCAATGTTCGGGAAAAGAGCAGCACGAATCGCTTAACCGAAACGAAAAGAACCGAAGACTCTAGCTCAGAGCGAGAGAGCGAGAGCTTGAGAGTTCGTATGATTTGTTGTTCGACTGATCTCGTGAATAGAGCTTGAAGATGAGAACTCTGTTTATTATTTATTCATTATTTCGTTTTAATTAGCTAGTCGAACTTTTCTGAGCTCGAGACATTTCTTAAAGTTGTAGCTGCTTAAGAAGAGTCTTGATCACTTGTGAAATCGTGTATGAATTGTTTATGCCAAAGCAAATTGGATTGCAGCAGAATAATAAATATTTAAATTATTGTTATAATTAACTATGAAATACAAGCTGGAATCAAATTTTAGTTGGTTTCTGCTGGCCAGTTGAGGGTATTTACTAGTTGGGTTAGCTAGCTCTGATCTGGAGCCGTCTTAGGTGTTGTGCTTGTGCGGCGGCAACTTGTTGCGACAACATTTAATTATTGGCGACAGGATAATCAAGTAAACTTCCTGCCAAGAATTTCAATTTCATTTAATCGCTTTAACACATTTCAACAGCAGCCTTTCAACAATCGCCTGCCGACGGGAGTTTGGGGTTTTGGGGCTTAAGGGGTTTTGATAGGGTTAAAGGGGTTAGGGGTCGTGCCCTCAAGTGTCATGTTAACGGCATTAAATGTACATTGAAAATGAGCCGCAGCCAGTGAACAAAAAGGGTTTCCATTCACCGAATGCGGCTTGTCCTTAAGCTTGATTCGGCCTCCTTCTGCTCAGCATCTGCTTCTGCTTCTCGCCCATCATTTGACAATTAGTAATGAAAACAGCTAAACAAACAATGAAAACAACAACAGCAACAATAATTATCATAAACATAATGCACGCAAAAGACAATTATTTTGGGTCTTTGTCTTTGGTTGTGAATGGGCTGCAAATAGCTCGGAATTCGAACGTGGACAATGTGCGGACGGGGTGTCATTACAGGGTTAAATATTTAGCTGGCAGATTGTGGAATATGTGGAATGAAACAAAGTTTAAGTGCAAGTTTAGCATTTACTTACAAGACTGTTGTATAACAAGAATAACAATGTTGATCAGCGATTACGACCTAGAGACTACAATGGTAAATTGTGGAACGGGGTGGAATGAAACATGCTGTAACATGTATAAATGCTAAGCATAGTACTGTTATTCATCGAGTAATCGATTAACATTACCCAGAAGCGTAGCGGAGTAGTTCTATTTGTGAGCTATCGGTATTGTTATCGATAAACGTAAATAACAGCTGTTCATAGTAAAAGAGAATAAACTTCTAAAGTTCTATTTTAGTAATTCTTATAAACAGAATACTAACGGATAGATATATGTATCGGAATAAGGTTTATCAATAATAAAGAACTATCGATAACTATTTGCATGTATTACGTATTATTTTTGATTAATTTATTTGAATACTTTTTGAATTTTGATTGAGTTGTTCATTAATTATTGAACTGCTTATCGATAACTGTAGATATATATAGTTATCGATTGGTTTTACTTTGTTACTCGCAAAGATTAAAATTTGAACTTTACAAGTTTTTAATTTCATTGTATTCATATGTGTCACACACACACCTACACCCACACACACACACACACACATAGACACGCGCATACGCAGACAATGAAAGAAGTTGCTCAAGGGCATTTGACAACAACAAACTACATTCGCATAGAGGCAAATGGGTCACTCGTTCGCTTTTGCTATCCTTTGTGACACACACACACAGACAGAGAGAGAGGGTGAGTGGGAGCTAGGACGTTTGCGTCTGCATCACATTTGGTTCTGGGAATGTAATTAGTTGGCTCGAGGTGCTTTAATTAAAATGTATATCCTTATTGTCCTGCCCACGTTCCAGCGGTTGTGGAGAGGTTAAGGGCGAGCGAGTATCCGAGGCATCGTAATTGTTCCGTGTTACAATTAATTATGTCAAATGGGCAGCAGCAGCAGCAGCAACAGCAGGAGTCAAAGGGTAGCCGAAAGGGAAAAGCGACTGCTTCAGCTCCATACAAACACAGTTCGCTGTCCAGCTCACACAGGTGACTCTCTCTCTGTGTGTGTGTGTGCAGGTGAGTGTATATCTCTCTGTCTCTGTGTTTGTGTAGAATATAGAAATCAAATTCAATAGCCAACAAACTGCATAAAAATACAATGTGCCAGCAGCAGCAGCAGCAGCTGCTGTGAGAATTGAAACGAATTGATTTGGATTGAATTCGCATTCACAGCTGCTGCAGCAACAGCAACAGGGGCACTACGTAGGGTATAGCGGGACGCTATTGCCGGTTGTTTCAATACGCTGTGGGCCTGTCAATCAATTTGCATATCGATGACCTAAACATAAAACGCAGCAATTGCCTCATGCCCTCGGCCCCGCCCTTGCACCTACGATTTCAATAAATAAATTTAATAACAGTAAAAACGCTTGCGGCCAACTTCACGTTGCTCGCGTTTTGAGTTGATGGATGGAAATTCTCTATTTCTCTATTTTTGTTCAAATATATCTATATGTATATAAATTTATATGCAGTAGCCATGGAAAATGGGAATTCAGTGTACAATGTATACTCTATGCAATATAAGGCAGCAGGCATGGCCGTTTGGGTTATATTTTATTGATCAGTCAATCTAGTCTTGTCTATATGCCTGTCTGTTTAATCATGCATCGATCTCGACTGCTACAAGAGCTGAAAAGTTAGTTCTAATTTATATTGAATTATCTTTAACTTTGTCTCACGTTATAAAGTAGATTCGTGACGGCATCGAGCTTGAGTTCTTTAGCTTTTACATTTTTAGATCTGGAGCTAACATATTTTGATCTTAGTTATACAATTTCCATTTACATAGCCAATATATTTTGATTGTTTAAGTTTAAATGGCTAAAGCATAAAGTATATCTAAGTCGAACATTCCCGCCTCCACCGACTCTACCGACTCTAACTTGTTCACGTTGGCTCTGTTTTGTTTTGGGGGCTCGAACATCCGCAATATGTTAATCAAAACTTAATTTTGTTTATCAGTTTTGGCAATTTGGGTTTTGTCGATTGCAACACGTTCATAATTGAGTCTGAAAACAATGACAAAATAATATCTCAATAGTAATTATCATATTATTGTTACTAGTTGGTTGGTTAAACCGATTTTAATGAATAGCAATTAGCTTAAATTAGCCATAAATAAAATTATCAATAAATTGCAATCGTTGGGTCTAATTATGTGCTCGATTGGCAGTTTGATTGACTGAGACTGATTGCAATAAATAACTGCCTATGACGTCACACAGCCGTGACATTATTTGTCAGTTCTTAAGCTGTCAATTCATTCGTTTCGTTCATAGTTCGCAATTTTATGCCATCGCTTCAGCAATAGACAGCATACGTAATCATCTGATTTCTGTTAATATGAAAATGTATCGCTTTAAGTAGACTTAGCTACAAGTTAGAAAAAAGTTATTTCAGCAGCGCTTAGCCGACTTTGTCGACAGCCAAAGGCCGACTGCCGACATTTATGCGCTTGTAGCGTCCTTTTATGTGCACGAGCAACGAAAGGACAACATTGTGATGTGAGGCAATCAGCTCTTATACTCGCAACAAAATACTGGGTACAGTTTGTGGCAATTGGGCAATAAGGCAAAACCTCGTTAGACTTAAGAGCCAGTTGAAGTTCAAGTGCTGCAATATATGTTGGATATAAATATATCAGCTTGAAATATATAATAGGCATATACTATATAGTAAATTTTAAAAAAAGTGCAATTTTTCAATGGTCTAGCCAAATGGAAATGCTTCAATGAATCTGAAAGATCCTTAGCTCATATCTCTTAGATACAGCACAAAATATATATAATATCTAAATATATACCTATTTCTATATGATATGAGTTAAGCGCCGAGTTATATACTCGCTTAGACACAATGAAATAACATATTTTATATAATTTTGTATAATTTGGGAGCAATTGTATAGAATCAGCTCCGTAGGTTGTGTTTTCCTCTCGAATGCCTGATAGGAGCATCCAGCCTACTATGTATCTTTAACTTATATACATATATTTGCTAAAAGCAAGAAATTTTCAACTGTTTCAAGTTTTAGCATCATCTTAAATCTATTATTAAGCTATGGTTAAGTAAGGTCTCATAGGAATGTAGAACTATTCTGCTTTAACTGTTCTTTAAATATATTCTGAATGCTATATTCGAGCCTTGGTGACAAAAGGTTCAATAGAACCATAGAATTATATTATTTTGTTTGGCATATAGTAGTATGAGAACTCGATCTGCATATATGAGAAGTAAGCGAGATTGGTTATGCTTAAGTTTTCTATTATCTTTAGATTTAGATTATTGCAAATCTGAGCTATTTTAGTGGTAAAATTTAATTGGTTTTCCAAAACTCATAAATAAATTGTTAAATCATTTGCATTAAGAGTCTGTTTAGCTGTTCGTCTGTCAGCTCGTGTGAGTCCCACATTTCTTGTCGTCTGCATGAACTCCAATTATTTCGCCTCAACATCAAATTTGAAATGTCAACCTCAATCTTTAAGGCTTCGAGATTTTCTGGATGTGTCCACTAAGGGCGTGACAAGCTGAGAAAATAAATATTTTACGCGACAAAAATATAATGCAAAAGAAGACTCTTGAAATTTGATGTACATATATACATATACGTCTATAAGACTAAGTGATCTCTTTTATAGATTAATCTATGGGTTAATCTAGCTTATACTACTTTGGGGTTTCCTTCGCAGATTTTTGCATAAAATTCGCGATATCTGAACTGAGTATTGGGCCGTCTGTTAAACTCGATTAGAGCGTTTTCAGCTAGTTTTAAGTAAATTTTTGTTTTTGCCATTTTTTTTCTTTATTTTTATTTTTGTTGGCGGTTTGGCTTGGCTTTGGCTACGTTTTGGCGCTTTATTTGAGTTACGTGACCCTGCGCCATTGAGTGCAAAATTTTCTTGCGGCATGAACATGAAACTCCATGCTACACATACACCGGCTATACACCCGTTGCCCTAGTCCTCCTGGTCGCCTTTTTAACTGCATAACGTATGTGTCCTTCTTGCTGCCAGTCCGCCCGACTGTCTATCTGTCCGCCTGTCCTTCCGTTTCGTCTCTGTTTTCGACTGTGCTTGTCCAAGTGCAGCTCCTGGCTGGCTGGCTGGCTGGCATGTGCCTGGCATGTGTCCTGGCAGTAGGTGCTCCTTCTGTTTTCTGGTTATTTTTTGTTTTTTGTTGTTGTTTTTGTATTCCTTACTCTGGCTCAGCTGCCTGGCATGTCTTCGTTGTTCCACTGTCGCTCTCCATGTCCGCCTTGCGCCGTGCGGGCGCTTGTTAAGTTCATTAAGGTTGAATAATAACAACAGTAACTACATTTTAAAGGAGTTGTCATTGCCTTGTGCGACGTTACGTTACGTTGAGTTACGTGCAAACACCGACTCCCCCCCTCCGTGTCATCCGTTGTATTTCTTATGCTCGTTGCCGCAGTGAAACGAGCATATTGGTACTCGGCGCACTGTCCGATTCAACTAATCGAATGTCTGTCCGCTACGTTGGTCGGCCCATTCCTCTGTCCGTCTATTCGTCTGATTGCACGTATATCCATTCTTTGGTCAATTCGTTCGTTCATTCTTCTATATGTCCATCAGTCCGATCGTCTGTCTGTCCGCCTGTTTCTTTGTCCGTCCGTTCGGCTGTGTCTATGTCCATCCGTCTGCTTGTCTTTTTGTCCGTATGTTTCTTCGTTTGTCTTTCTACCCATAAGTTTATCTGCCCGCTGTTATGTTCATGTGTTTGTAACTCCGTCTGTCAGTAAGTCCGTCCGTTTGTCCTTCTATTCGCTCGACTGTTCGTCTTCTCGTTGATCTCTGTTGATCTATCGGATCATTGTCGCTTCAAGTCATCGCTGCTATTGAAGGTAATCTAGACTTGATATCGGCAGTTGCTTAGCACAAGTTTATTGATTAATAATTACATTTAAAGGTTTTTAGATCGTGAACGTGCATAATGCAGTCTGTTCCACTCGACTGCGATAGTGTGTTGTTCCCCATGTCGCGTCCTGTTTACGATTTTGCTCTTGCCCATTGCCTTTACGAAAGTCATGTGCTTGTCATGCCTTTTGCTTGATGTGTGTGCGTGTGTGTGTGGCCAGGTGCTAGAAGACTTCATCTTGCTCTTGTCTCGTCTCTCTCTCTCCCTCTCTCTGTCTGTACAAGTGTGTGAGTTGTACGCTTACTCGAGCTTAGTCCATGTTGTTAACTGCTCTTATTACAACTTATTTTACTTATGCGCTCTGCGCTTGTTTGTCAAACAACAACAGCAACAGCAACAGCAGCAACAACAGCAGCATTAAGAACAAGGAGCAGCACAACTTGCCACACGGCCTTTTGTTTTGTGGCAAATGCCGTGACTTTAAGTTGCATTTACATTGAAGTTCCTCACACACACACACACGCACACTATGGCAGCAAAAACCTCCTTTCTACACACACACACACACACACAGCACACACATTTGTGGGTTAATCCAGCTCCTTACTCCGTTTGCCCCTCTCGCACGCTCTCACTCTCTCTCTCTCTCTCTCTCTCTCTCTCCCTTGCTCTTACTCTTTAGCTGCTTCCGCTGCTTGTACGCTGCGGGCGCAGCACAAACATCTTCAATCCATACACCCACACACACCTACACATATCCACACACATGTGAGCTAATAAAAAAATGTATATATATATAAAAAATGCAAGCACTGAGAGTGGTTTAGACTAGCATATACCCTGTATACGCTGTACTGCTAATAAGCGAAGTATGCATTCACTTGCTTCTTTGTGATCTCAGTCAATAGTCTAAGTCCTTCTCAATAAACACCTCTCAGCTTAGCAAATCCTGCTTTCAGTTTAGTCTATTCTAATGATTCGTTATCGATAATTGCATTGAAAGAGCTATCGATAAAGGCTAAGGGGTATGATTATAAAAATATAATAATATAAATATTCTATATGGAATACTTATGATTCAATTTCAAATTTTAGCCCACTCTTCAAAGCAACTCAAGCCAAAGTTACCAAAACCTGAATCGATAAATCTATATATCATATAAAATCATATACTCTATTTGAGCTGCGTACAGGGTATACAAAATTGCAGGAAAAAAATTCGTTGGGAAAAAAACATTGCAAAAAAGCAGCAAAAATAATCAAGTTTCCGACAAACATCAACATGACGTCAAGATAAAAACCTTCAGGATGCGCTGACGCTGACGTCGACGTCGACGTCGACAGCGACGGCGACGCCCAACGCCCGACGCAAGCGTCGCAGTCAATGCAGACAAGATAAGACACATCAGCAGCAGTAGAAGCAGCTGAGGCAGCCTCTGGTCCATTTCTATTACAGTGTATGGCTGATTTTAGATACCCTGTAAATGAGAAGTTGTTTCTATAGGCTAGCTTAAGGTTATAGCTTTTCATGATGACCAGGCAAGAGTGATGACATTTGCGATAACTATATTTTCCAACCAAGTGTAAGTTATCGATAACATTCACTTGTAGAAATATGTAGAAAACGTTGCTAATTTGCTTACGAATAATGCATAGTCTGTTAAATTTCGACTATATATGGTAGATTTAGGGGTAAATTAATAAAGCTCCTCAATCGTTATCCCTTGTATCGTAAGCTCCTTATCCTCTCCATTTACAGGGTATTAGTGCGCTGAAGACGCTCGTTGCGGCTCAATCTTTTTGCGTTGCCCATTTTTCATTTTGGCGGCTCTTTGGCGCTAGATTGGCTGCTGGCTCTGCTTTCGATTTGGAGCCGCGCTTCAAGTTTTGTGTTTGCTTTCGAAAGTATATTGGATTGGCTGCCTCCGCAGAAGCTGTAGCGGCCGTTGCTGCTTCCCTTTGCCCGTCCGCACAGGGTATTCCTCTGCAGTTGCAGCCAGTTCCTTCAGGCATCGAACTGAGGCCGACATTTTGGGTCTGAGCTTTGTTTTAATTTTTCAAGCGATACGACTAAAAAACAATCAGAAACGATGGGAGATATGGTCGGAGAGAAAGAGAGAGAGAGTGAGTGAGTGAGGGAGAGAGAAGGACCAAGACTGGCTGCTGGTTTGACAAATGTAATTGCTTTCAACTTGGGATTTCTATTTGCAATTTGCCCCCAGGCGAAACAAGAGCTATGAAGCCAGAGACTTACGAAACGATTAATGATATATTAGATTTGAAATAATGAAATTAAAATAGTATTAATATCTGCATTTATGTTAATGAATGATGATGATGAATAATGAGCTAATCATAATGACCATTTAAATAATGTTAATGTTAATATTACTGTTAATGATAATGTTAATGTTAACGATAATGATAATCACAATAATAAAAATTCTAGTTATTATGATAATGAATTTACGATTGATTGAATGATGACAATAATAAGCATATGAATGAATAAGAGTAAATAATAATCATTCTGATAATATTAATATGACTGATGACAGTAATAATAATGATAATCACGTTGATAATGATAGGGGTAGGCATATGAAAAAGCATATGATACGAGTAAGAATAATAGCGACAATGACAATAATGACAATTAGAATTATAATGATGACTTTTTATTTATGGTTGAAGTTGGCAGAGTGAGTTAGGTCCTCGGGACTGCAGGTTTGTCAACTGGAAAAGCTTTCTTTTTCCGAGCCCGCCTCTCGCTTTGGATATAAGATTCATCTCTTATATTAGACCTCAAATTACATATATACCAGCATACATCTAGTTGAGCACTTCCGTCAATTTTTCTGGTTCTGTTTCTACATTTCCTTCGCATTCGATCCATTAGCATTTCCCGTTCAGCTTACATTTTTAATATGATTTAGTTTAAAATGTAACTTGAGCTTTTAAACTAGCTTTGCGCTTTGAATTAAATCAAATTTCACAGGAAATAATATTTTAATTATTTAAATTCTAATTTTGGATATTTACATTTGCTGGAGCAAAAACTTTTTTATTGCCTCTTTAAATTTGCAATATTTTATTTTTTTTCCCCACTCGGTCCGGAAAGTCCTGCAAATATTTTTGTTGTTAGACAGTTGATGGGAATAGTTAAAAGTGTTTTACTAGCCCCCTCTCTATCCCTTGATATCGTTCTATCTCGCTCTGTCCATTCGCTACCGCAAACAAAGCCACTTTGAATGTTAAACAAAATTATAACTGAATTCGTATAAAAAGGTTAGTTGCCAATACACACATACACACACACACACACACAGACACACACACACACACACACACACACACACTCGCACACACAACACGCACACACAGACATACTCGAAGTGAGGCGCTGTTTGAATTTGTGCTGAAGTTAACATTTTTATAATTCCATTAAGCGGCTGCTCGTGTGTGTGCTCTTCTTCTGTATGTGTATGTCGGCGTATGCATAGGTGTGTGTGTGTGCGTGTGTGTGAGTGTGTGTGCGTAACATGAGCTGCCCATGTCGCAACTGACAACAACAACAGTAACAACAAGCCAGCAAGCTTAAGAGAGTGTTTGACTGCGAAATGCCCTAGTAAATCGATACGAAACCCAGAAAACTCTATATATGCTATAAAAATACTTTTCATATCATTATTGAATATATATTGAAATACAACTATATCTGACAATATCTAAACGATATTGTCATCATCATAAGATTATCGTTATTCAAGGCTGACAATATCTATTATCTAATCTCATATATATCATTATTATGATTGCCTAGACTCAAGTACCATCTACATTTATGTAAGCATTTACAAAGTCTGAAATATTTTGCGGATATTTATCGATGCCATTGATGTTAAAACACACCTATGGCTATAGCTTATTACGTAATGCTTTTACTAAGCACTCGAACGACATCGGGTGGACTTAGTTTGTTGCTATGTAGCGCAGATATCAACAATGTATTATCGATATTTATCGATATTTTATGCTGATAGCCACACGCACGACAATATAATTTCTCATTCATCCAGTTATCGTTAGAGAACAGTTTAAGGATCATTTTCGCATATTCATGTAATTTTGAAATAGCAGCATTCATAAAGTGGTATCGATATTTATCGATACTTATTGGTAACAGACAGCCAAAACAGTTTATATTATAATCCATTATGCCAACGCTTAGGCAGCTTTCGTAATGACACTAGCTATGTCGTACGTCATTTAGTTAACCATTTGCTACAGGGTATAACAAGGAGACGTGGCTGGCGTAGGCGGCGTCGCTGGTTCCGCAAAAGTTGTGGCCCAACAACTTTTTGCATTCATAAATCATTTCTCGCTCTCGTCCTCTACCAAATATGAACCGTGCCTCATAGCCCCGGCCCCTGGCACGCCTCCGCCACAGCGTTCTTCTTCATAGAGTCCAAAACTGTAGCGCTCATGCCCCATTTCTGCCAGGCATTTTTTTTTTGTCAAGGTGGAAAAATACTTTTCGCTGAATTTGTAGAAATTTTCTGAACACGCTGCCAGGTGAATGCCTACAGGATTCAGGCAAGTTGCTGGTAAAAAGGATTGGCAACTAGAGTCAGGCTAAGGGTTGGGGTTTTTACTTTCAGCTCACACACACACACACACACACGCAGAGTGGAGTGTCGTGTGTGTGGGCTGGCAGAAACTTGCAACTTGTTGCGAACGCTTTGGGTTACACATTGCTGCCGCGTGTCCTGCCCGCATATCCTTGTCATTTTTAATTTATGCACAGAAATGAAGCCGAATCCCACCTTCGTTGGCCCACGCCATCGACTAAGCCCAGCCAACAAACTTGAACTTTGGCCAGAACTTGGGTAAGCGGAGTTGGCGCCAGATAGTTGACTTATGGCCATATCATATCTCTCCCTGCCCCCCCGTTGCTCCTCTACCGTCATCCCATGCTGCATGTTTTATCCTTTTGTTTTCCTTTAGCAGCTGCTCAAGCATGTGGCATACAATTTAATTGGGTTTTCCAGCCCCATCAGCATATGCTCTTCAGATTAAGTTATGACCGAAATTTGTTTATCAAGCAAATCTCTTTCGCGCTCTTTCTATCTCGCTCGGTCCCTTTCTTTGATGTGCTATCGATATGTTATGATTATCGATAGGCCATGCTCGAACTGTGATTTAGATCGCCTTAGAATCGCTCTTAAACGGCTTACATAACACAATCTGCAACAATTTCCGCTTTATTTATGCATATCCAAGTCAAGTATCCAAGCCAACTCATCTACAGAAGCCACAGCCACAGCTACAGCTACAGCTACAGCTACAGCAGCAGCCATAGCAACGGCTATGGCATTAGGCAGCATAATATTCAGTTGAATGCCTCTTCTCGAGTTGCGGCTGTCCAGCTGCATGCAGCTCAAAGAGGCAAATGCAACTCAGCTGAGGCTAAATAAATTTAACAAGGCTGTCTCAGCCCTAAGGGCCAATCTACTTGTAATACCCTGTGGCAGTCCAATTGCCAAAGGGCATGGATGACTTATACAGTTAAAGCAGAGAAATGGGAAATTTCTGCATTGAAAGTATTTCAATTCAATTGTCAACTAATTCTTAAGCGGCTGTTAAGTTGCTGTTAAAAACTGTTTGGTGAGGGTTCTAGTTACATGTTAAGCAGATGTTACTAGAATATGACAGCTCATTTGAAATAAAATGTCAATAACATGATTTTTGTTATGTAATTATACTTACATATAAATGTTAATTATACAGCTGTTAAATGGCTGTTACTTACATTTGTCAAGCTTAACAGCTCTTAAGTAACATATTTAGTCCCTAAGAGCTCTTTAAAAACATTTGGAGAAGCTGTTAACTAAATGTTAAGTTTGACTATTATGAACAGCAGTTGTTAAATAACTTTTGAAGCAAATGTTAAGTAGTTGTTCAGCTATGAAGTTTAACTAACAGCTGTTAAGTGTATGTATGTAACTCTGTTGTTACTCTATATAATTTAATTGCTTTTTCTTACAGGGTATGCCTTTGTTGTGCTTTGCTTCTATTGCAGTTGCAGTTGCATCTTGGGAACGCAAAAAAAGGCCAAAATGGAGCGTGAGAGTGGGCATGGGAGAGGAGCTCTGACCAGGGGACATAGCGCTGGGATACTATTTATATTTGTATATATTTTTATGTTATATACATTTAAATAGACATATATGTATATGTGTATGTATGTACATGAATTTATCTTTGCGCTTTGGGATTGGCACGAGCTTTGGACAGCGGCAATTGTTGCGAGTGCTGGCTGGCTGTATCTTTTTCTCACTTCTCATACTTCCAGTGCAGTCTGGCGCCCGTTGCGCTGCCACGCCCCATTTTGCAGCTGCATAAAAATTAAAAATTTCATTAAATGCACGAAAAATGCTTCAAGTGGAAAAATGTAATATCCTTTGGGCACAAAGGATATGCGCATATAAATGCAAATGCGGCGCGCAGCCAAAAACGATATGTTTGCAGCTATCGAAGCGGGCCGACGGGGACGGGGGCGAAGGGGGCGTACACTGCCAGGACATGCATGAGTGCACACACACACATACATATCCATATATGTGTGTGTGTGTGTGTGTGTGTGTGTGTTTGTGGTTGCGTAATTAATGTGCGCATTTGATAAACAAAAGGCGAGCAAAAAGCGCAGACAGCAACATTTATTTTGTTAACATGAAATGGTTCAAATTCATAATGCCATCAAGCCGCACACGAAATACCCTGTAAAAGTTGTAATTGCTTATAATATATAGATTAATATATAGATATATCATGTATATCAAATGAGCCAAAAGTTATATTTCCAATACTTGGACTTTTTTCTATGTCTATAACGTATCTATACCATATCTATCTATCTATCTTTTTACTACAATTAGGTATCTCTGATATACATATATATATCTATGATAGGAGTGATATATCTCCTATTTATGGTATATCTATCTATTATTAGAGACATCTTATCTATAATATATTATTATATTATAGGAGATATATTATAAATATGATGTTGTATATATATATAGTATAGAGTTATAGTAGAAACATAATATGGGAGATATACTTGAGATATAAATAAAGCGTAGAAATTGTGGAGATTCTTTTTAGTTATTGAAAGAATATAATTTTAGATATATTTTAGATATAGTCTACAACATATCTACATAGCTATATATATACTTTTATTTGGATTTCGAGCAGGAGATGGCCACCGCTGCTCCTCCATGGTGAAGAATTTAATCACATACGTACATATATTATATTTATATATTATTTATTATATATATCAATAGTCGGTGGAGAGGGAATATGTGCTACATCATGCACATATTCCCTCTCTATCGACTATTGATATTGATAGATCATTAATATTAATCAGTTAGCTATATGTTTCATCATCTCATATATTCGGTCTCCAGAACTAAATTCTTAATGCATTCTCTCTAACCTTTCCAGAATTTCTAAATGATATACATACATACATATGTATGAGCGAGCAGCGAGTACTTAACTTCTGTCAATGCGCTGAATATACCTTCCTAAGAATATATAATAACATATTACATATCGCAATCAAAGCATCCCTGCTGTAAGTGTATGTGATACCGGATATTCCAATCGTTTGGCAAATATTTGGAGTGACTAGGTTACTGCTGCAGCTCACATATACCGCACACTGGCAATTATTTGCTTAATAAGATGCCAACTGTCACACACACGCACCGCACACGCATACACTGTAAAAATATATATACACATATATACAAAAATCTAAAGTCGTTGCAAGTCAAAAAAGTTGCTAAATTAAAAGTTTTTTGCTGCCGCCGAAAAAATAAAGTCACTAAAAAGTTTTTTCCTTTCTGCAAATGCAAACACACATGTGTGCGTGTGTGTGTGTGTGTGTGTGTGTGTGTGTGTGTGTGTGTGTATGTGTGTGTGTGTGTATGGTAGTATGTGTGTGAAACTTGCGCTGGTAATTATGAGTTTTGAGGTGGGATCTGAGCTGAAATGGTATGGAAATAAATGCAAGCAGCTTGCAAAACTCCAAACTCCAAACTCCAACTCCAACTCGAAACTCTCAAGTCAAATGTCATAAGTCACAGCCGACTTATTTACCCCAATTACCCCAAAAGAGTTGCCACATAGTGCGACAATATGGCGTTGCCATATGCTTAATGTTCAATAAGTTTTACGTTAGTTTGGCTTCAAAAACTATATATTATTTATTTAGATAATCTTTTTATTTTAAAATTTTCTATATTCCATGTTTCAGTTGAGATCTATGCATCTTTTTCTATGTTATATACGCTTTCTATGTATTTTATGTATAATATTATAGATATATCAATATTCTATTTATACTATGTATTCAATGTATTCTATGTAATCTATGTATTCTTTGTATTCTATGTATTCTACGTATTCCATGCATTCTATGTATTCTATGTATTCTATGTATTCTATGTATTCTATGTATTCTATGTATTCTATGTATTCTATGTATTCTATGTATTCTATGTATTCTATGTATTCTATGTATTCTATGTATTCTATGTATTCTATGTATTCTATGTATTCTATGTATTCTATGTATTCTATGTATTCTATGTATTCTATGTATTCTATGTATTATATGTATTCTATGTATTCTATGTATTCTATGTATTCTATGTATTCTATGTATTCTATGTATTCTATGTATTCTATGTATTCTATGTATTCTATGTATTCTATGTATTCTATGTATTCTATGTATTCTATGTATTCTATGTATTCTATGTATTCTATGTATTCTATGTATTCTATGTATTCTATGTATTCTATGTATTCTATGTATTCTATGTATTCTATGTATTCTATGTATTCTATGTATTCTATGTATTCTATGTATTCTATGTATTCTATGTATTCTTTGTATTCTATGTATTCTACGTATTCCATGCATTCTATGTATTCTATGTATTCTATGTATTCTATGTATTCTATGTATTCTATGTATTCTATGTATTCTATGTATTCTATGTATTCTATGTATTCTATGTATTCCATGTATTCTATGATTCCATGCATTCTATGTATTACTTGTATTCTATGTATTCTATGTATTCTACGTATTCCATGCATTCTATGTATTCTATGTATTCTATGTATTCTATGTATTCTATGTATTCTATGTATTCTATGTATTCTATGTATTCTATGTATTCTATGTATTCTATGTAGTCTATGTATTCTATGTATTCTATGTATTCTATGTATTCTATGATTCCATGCATTCTATGTATTACTTGTATTCTATGTATTCTATGTATTCTATGTATTCTATGTATTCTATGTATTCTATGTATTCAATATATTCTATGTATTTTATGGCTGTTTGCTTTATTAAAATGTTTCTTATACTTTATAATCTAAACTTTCAAACTAAATCTACCTGAAGCGGAAGTATGCTTACGCGAAACTCCTGCTGAGCTGCAAGCAGCTATCCTTTAACCACTCTATAACATCGCCGGGCATTTGCACTATCTGCGATGTGGCTTATCTGGGAAACAAATGCAGTTACTTGAAATTAATGAATTTGTTACCTTGCCCATTGCAATTAATGGAATTAATTCAACTGCAGATGGCGTGGCACAGTTTGGATTGGACAGCAGTTCGTGGTTGTTCGCTTGTGCCACAGAAATGTTGCACTCTCTTAGGCTGTGGCTGTTCTTTTTGCCTGGCTGCTTGGCTGTACTGCAGCCAGCTGGGAACTATCAGCCAAGGGAAGTGGATCGAGCTGCAGTGCATGTGCTGAAGCATCACGTCAATCCGAGCTACAGTGTGATGAGCATCATGAAGATGTCGCGCTTGAACCGGTCGCAAGTCGAACTGGACTTGGCCTTAAGCTATTTGCTGCATCAGCTGGGCGAACGGATGGCGGTGCAGTTGCTTCATGACAAGCCCGTCGAGGAGCCGCGCGATCATATTCTATTCCTGGTGGACACGCCGCAATCATTTCGCGAGCTGCGCTTTTATTTTGCCAAGTCGCTGTTCGATCGCGAGTTCAATTTTCTGATCGTGCTCAGCTGGCGTGCCGAAACAGAGAAATCCTTGCTCTTGGCCCTCTACAGCATCTTCAAGGTCTGCCTCAGCTATCATGTGCTGAACGCTGTGGTGCTGGTGCAGCCCGCCTGGCTAGCAGCGGACGTGGTGCATGTCTATGGCTTTCGCTTGTATGCGCCCAGCTGCAATGTCTCCTTCACTCCGAAGCTATTCGATCGCTATGAGGGCGGCAAGCTGATGCGGCAGGACCGGCTCTTTGGCCGTCAATTGGACAACTTCTTCGGCTGCCCGCTGAACATCAGCTGGTATCCCTTGCCGCCGTACGTAATGTTCGATGGCGATGGGAATGATCGAAAGCAGCTCACGGAAACCTGGCGCCTCACGGGTGTCGATGGCGAGCTGATCAAGCTGCTGGCGAACATATTTCAGTTCCGTTTGCATCTGCTGCCGCCGTGTGAAATGAAGTCATCCGTATTGCCATTAAACGCCAGCATCGCGGACTGTCTACTTGAGCTGGCGTCCCTCAACTCCTCCGTGCTCATTGGCGCCATGAGCGGCTCACATATGCCACGGGAGAACTTCTCCGCCACCAGCGCCTACCATCAGAGCGCCTTGGTGTTTGTGGTGCGTGTGGATCAGTACATGGGCGCAGTGAATCGATTGGTGCAGCCATTCTGTGCCACAGTCTGGCTGGCATTGATTGTCTCCTGCTTGGCGCTGCTGCTGCTGCAGTGGGTCTGGCGTCGGCAGAGCCTGCACTTCGATCTGGTGGCGAGTGGCTTGCGTGTTCACACCACTCTCTTGGGTAATCCACTGGACGCCGGGTCTCTGCCGCGGGCGGGCATTGTGCGCTGTTATCTGGGCGCCTGGCTGCTGTTGGCTCTGGTGCAGCGCGCTGCCTACCAGGGCAAGCTCTACGATGCCTTTCGACTGGCCTACTATCCGCCTGCACCGGAGCAAATCTCCGAGCTGCTGGAGGACCACTATCAATACCTGACGCCCGACTATGATGACTATTTTCCGGCAGAGCGCAGCTTGCTGCGCAACACGAGTATTGCCGAGCGCTTCGACGAGCTGCAGGTGGCTGAGGATGGAGCTCGCCTAACGACCAGCGCTCTGCTGGGCAATCTGGCCCATTACAATTACGAGAACTGGCAGAACAGTCGCTTGACCGACGTCAAGGAGCATATCTATCTGGTGCAGCTGGTCATGTGTCTGCATCGACATTCGATTTTGAAGTTCGCCTTCGATCGCAAGCTCAAACAACTGCAATCGGCTGGCATTATTAGCTACATCAATCGGAATTTTGAGCGACGCATGTTCCACGCCCCTTACGTCTCGCACGAGGTGTCGGCTCTAAGGTACGAGATGCTCTGCGGCCTCAACTTCATTTGCTATATTATGCTGCTCATGGCTCTGGCCATTTTTCTGCTCGAGTTGCTCAGTCAGCGCGTCGTCTGGCTCAGGCGTTACTTTAACTAGCGCTCATTTATGTATAACTCTATATAGATATATATATATATGTATACTCCGTAAGAGGAATATTCTCAATAAAGCGCATTGCGAAACGCAGATTTGGTTAAGTTGGAGTCAGCTGTGGTGCCTAGGCAGGTTCGGATTATATGACTCTAATAGTTTCTCTTAGAAACTTTCTAGTTCATCGATTCAGATTATAGAAGGGTATTCCATATATTTCTCATACTTGACGTTCACCCGTTCGACTGTCTGTCTGTCCGTCCGTCTATCCTTCCGTACGTTCGTCCGTATGTACATCCTTTCGTCTGTGCGTCCGTCTGTCTATCTGTCCGTTCCTCTTCAAACTTCACATAAGCTTCACACCTCTTATGGTTGCACTCTTCTATGTGATTCTCAAATATTTGTTGCTTGTTTAAGAAATGCAGACGTGTTTAATTGATCCATTTGGCTAAACTCATTAAAATAAAGATGTCACAACTTTATCCATTGAATGTTTAGCCAAGTCCTGTTCCGTTTCCGTTTCCGACACCCCTAACCCTCCACTTAGCTTGCAGGCTGTGGACGGGCGCTGACAACTCTACGCTAGGGTTGCGCACCAAATACCAAATACCGTTGCCTTATTTTCATTTACATTTCCATTATGACACCGCCACAAGCATTTGTTTTCATAGTGCAGGGCGGAGGGAGGGCAGTCGTGCCACAGAATGTGGCGGCCTCGTTAACCAACAACAGCAGCAAAACAACGGCCGCAACAGTCAAGGAGAGCACGATGAAGAAGAAGCAGCTGGATGCCTAGGAGTGAGTGTAGAGACAGCAACAATAACAGCTCGGGTCGGACATAAAGCGAACTCATTAGCCTACATGGCCGCATTTTCCGCCTACACATGTGGGGCATGCGGCATGTGGCACACAAATGCGACTACACCCGAAACACTGAAGCCGCATGCAGCTTGTTGCAACTGCTTGCTACATATTTTGTTTGCTTAAATGCCGGAAGTGTTGCAAAGGGAGTCCAGGGCAGTGCCACGGCTGCAGTTGGCAAGGATTCAGGCATTCGATGACGATCCATGGCAACTGGCAAGTGCCACTGGCAACTAAGTAGCAAGTGGAAAGTGGAACGTGGCCAGTCCCCATTCACATGCTTGCAAGCAACAAATGTTGTCATCATGTTGCACACAATGTACGATATGTGTTTTAGCTTCTAGTCCAGCTCAAGGATAACTAGCAACGACTACTCACTGATTTCTAAACATGTCTATCAGAGACTCTAGCTAAAATAAGTGCGAGTTTTCCGGTAGACTCTGTCTGCTGGCTATGAGATACATAGTTTGAATATAGCACAGAGCTAATGCTTCACTCATCCCGGACGTAGGCATGTATGAGTATTTCAAGTCTTTAGATTTGCAGCTCTGCAAGATCGCTGTGTTCAGATGGATGGATGAGTATATGGGGAAGTGTAATGATGTAATAGAGGATGAATGAGAGAGCGAGGGGATAGACATACGGATGGATAGAAGAAAGCTAGACAAATGGAATGGAACAGAGAAGATAGGAATAGGCGAACGAAAGAAGGTACGGACGGAGAATGGAAGAAGAGAGCGATAGATTGACGTATAAACGGAAGGACAGACAAGGAGAATGGAAGAAGGAATGGACTGGAGACAAGACGTGGTTAGATGGGACGCAATGACCGATGAACGGAGAGGAACGGACTGAGACCTAAGCGAAAGGGCAGGCAAAGAGAATTGAAGCTCGAGCCAGGACTGACAAACGAAAGATGAAATACAGACATGAGTGATCGAGGCAGCTCTTTGTCCTGATTATATGCATAGATACATTTTCTTTTCTTTTCTTATATGCTATATGGACTTCTATTTTCAATAGGCTTTTTGTAACAAAGTAATTTTGTCGAAAGATGATCTATATATAGCAGTGTATCTAAAGGATCAAACTGAGCCAATCCCTAAACTAAGAGGACTAGCAATATTTATTGACTACTCAATGCTTGGGACAAGATTTTCATTTCCACAACGTGAAATGCAGAAAATGCCGGATGAATAAATTCAAGTTTTCGCTTTTAAAAATTATAATATTATGCTACATGGGATAGCTTTTAATTGTGCTAAAACTAAATTAGGACTTTTGGAGCATAAACCAACATTAGTGCGGCCTGTGGAATGCCTTATTTTCTGGCTGGCTGTAACTCATTTGGGTCTCTGAAATTAATGTAAGCCATTAGGCGAATGGAATGGAATGCACGCCATTTGAATGATGAATGATGTGAATGCAGTTTGCCAACATTTCGTGTCATTCAAATGACTTCGGCGCGAGTAATTGATGTGTTTGGGACATTGACTTCAGCTTGAAGGTCTGACTGGCAGTCTGGCCGGCTGGCTGACTGGCTCTCACACCCTCACCCTCACCCACACCCACACCCACACCCACACCCAGCTCACGCCTGTTTGTCATCGCATTCCTACAGATTCCCACCAATGGGCACACACTTGAAGCTCGTCAGGATGTCAGCGCAGCGTCTGATAAGCGCTGATAACAAAGGTAAACAAAGCTCGCCCCCGTCCGGCCCGCCCGATGGCCGCACAGCGGGGCTTTGGCGGGAAACGCTGCAATTCGTCGGTTAGCGAAATCAGTCCAGCGCATGCGCCGGCCGAGCATACGAATCGTACCCAGGCCAGCCGAGTTCCTCCTGACACTGAGTCGTATAAGAGCTGAAGAGCTGGCACCGAAAAAAAAACTGGGAAATTTGCGCGAATAAGAATAAATTGAGCTCTGTTTGCTGAGGGATCGTAATGCATGCGTGATAAGATCATCAAATGCTGGCGGGGGAGTTATTAAAGCGAAGCAGAAGCTGAAACCTTTTATAATTACAGTAAATGCTCGACTGGCATATACCCTGCAAACAGTGGCTGAAGTGTCTAATAGAATATTTTGATCAAGTAAGCAAAAAAAAGCTAAATAAATGCAAAAATTGGGTACAGTTCACGTGTATGGAGATTATAGGGTATCATTGCAATGTGCGATAATCGTAATATATACAATTTTAATTATTATTCGATTGGAGCAGAGTAAAATGTCTACATGCAAGAGTGCTCGACTTGGAGATGCCACGTTTAATCGATATTTATCGATATTGAAGAGATAGAAGAAATGAAATAAAAAAAAAAATACATACTAAAACAATATGTAAGGTCTAATGAACCAAAATAATATAAATAAAAGAAATATTAATGAAAAATGAAAATAAGAAGAATGAATCTAAATAAGAATTCATAGATTAATAAATCTCAAATCTGCAATTGATTTATGCACAGGGTATCTTGCATATATTTCGCAACATCTTGCTGCATTTGCAATTTCAATTAGTTGAGCTTTTCATTTCTAACCTTGGCTTCCTTGCCAGTATAAAAGTGACTGCCTGAGCGGAACCAGTAAACAGTTCACAAGTGAACCTTGGCGCGGCGCGCAGATGTTGCTCAAGATGTTGCTGCTTTTGTTGCTGATGCTGTACAAGCTCTTCGATGGCGTCGCCTGGGCAGCTCTGCTGCCACCAGGCAATGCCTACTTGCCACCAGCTGTGCCGCAGCTTGTGGCTGCTGCAGTTTCAGCTGCGGTCGTGCCCCACGTGGAGCAGCGTCAGGAATACGCACTGGACTTGCCACTGGAGTTCTACTGAGACGTTAGCTGCAATGCAAATTGAGTATGGTAGTCGATTTGAAGATACCCTGTATGAAACTAACGAATTTTTTTTTTTTTTTAGTTTTTCAAGAATTGAAGTAATTTAAAGGCGAATACAGAATTTTGTATTAATAAATAAATATTTTTAAAAATTAGAAAAATACATTTGATTTACAAATTGTTAGTTTAATATATTATATATATATTTAGGGTATTTCTGTAAAGTCCGTCTTAAAAGTTACATTCGCTTCACTCAAGCTAATCTAGCCTTTAGGTTGAGTTGCTGCATTTACAGGGTATTTTCTTTTTATAAGCTGCAACTGTGGCTATTGTGCATCGCATAAAAACGTTGAGAGAGAAGTCAACTCTTTGTCGTTGGCTGCACAACCGCAAGTAAATCCCTGTACGCAGTCCTTGGACTTCCGACCTCACACACTTCCTCTCCCACTCTCTCTCTCTCTCTCTCTCTCTCTCTCTCTCTCTGTCTCGCTGTCTCTCTCTCTCTCTGGCATACTCACTGCAAGTGAAAAGTTTTTGTGTCTGTGTGTGTGTGTGTAGCTTAATCAAGTTTCGCCACTTAAGTTTGAGCTCAGGTGGAAAACACTCAAAAGCCGCCTGACCGCACCGTTCACAGAGCCGAAACCGAACCCAAAAAAAAAAGAAAAAAAAAAAAAACTCAAAAACCAAAAGTCCTCCCACTACGCCCAACAGCTGTACCAAAGTTTCGAGAGCTGACTTTTTGGGTTTCACTTTGCTGGGCTTCTAACCTGTTACGCATTCTTTCGACTGCGGCTGCATATGCCCCTCAATTGTTTTATGGACAAGACCTAACCTAACCTACCCCAGCTAGCCCTCCACTTGTCCCACCCCATCCCACTCCCAGCGCAGCCAGTTTTTTGTCTTCTTCTAGTCTCTTTGGCTTTGGTCTGGTCTGGCAGCAGCTTTAAAATCAATTAAATTGAGTGCCAGCATGATTGCGCAAAACGATTGTGCAACCTGAATATGTAGCTATGCACAAATTGAAGCATTGCCCACACAACTAATTCACCTCTCCCATGCTTATATGAGTGCCTCGACATATTTACAGATTTATCTATATTTTTTAATATGGGTTAATTGAATCAAAAGCGATATACGTATCTCTAATATTTGAAGTGCTTGAGTTCTGGAACCCAAATCGAGCTAGCAGGAGGCGTTGCTTTGCTTTTTGAACTTTTTGACTAAATATTTTGAACCAAGTAGGCGTAGATAGTCTTCATTCTGGACAATGTTTGTTAGTTGTTCAGTCTCAATCATTCTCTGCTAAAAAACACAGCTAACAAAATTTTCAAAAAAAAAAAAAATTTATTATTTATTTTTTTTTTTTTTTAAATCACAAAATATTTATATATATTTATTCACGATTGAATTTTCTTGTAACCAAAATCTGAACCGAATATGCTGCGAAACGTGTTTGCATTTATAAAGCGAAATGTAATTGCTCGCCTTCCAAATTGGCAATTGAATGAGATCGGGGGTAATTTCATAATCGACCGTGTAGTATCAAGAGTCTCTTGTATGTGCAAGGCCTGCATCAGGGGCTGTCGTAAGCTAAAGCTGAAATATACTCGAATGTGGGAAACGGTGGAGACTTGGAGCCGCTTCCGCTTCGATACTGGTGTGGCGACTATCGATGATTTGGCTAACCATTCGGAGACTTATGACTGGAAGACGACCAGCATACGCTTTGTCGCTTGCCATCCGACGGGCGAACAGCGTGCTTTCCTGACTTGCGAAGATGAGGGCCTGGTCTATGCCGATATGTTGGTGAGGCCAAATTATCTGGTATCGCCGCGACAGCAGAATGTTGTCTGTGCTGCCTTTCGGCCCTGGGAGGGCATCCATTTGGCGATCGGTAGCGAGGGCGGCATTTGCCTGTGGAAGATCTCGAGGGCGGGACGCAAGAATATGACCTGGTTGGAATACCGTGAACAGGAATACGTTATCGATCTGCAATGGCTGCAGATGGGCGCTCTTCTGGCCAGCGCCACGCTGGGCAATCAGCGCGTACAGATCTGGCATCCGGAGCTGAAGCAACTGCTGCAGGAGATTTATATGCCCGCACTAGGCACCAACTGCTGGGCCCTGCGTCACCCATTGGACATGATGTTTGTGATCGATTTTCTCAAGGTGCCATCGGTTTTGTTATCGTTCCGCAACTCCATGGAGATGCTGAGCACTCAGCTGATTCAGCGCATGCCACTGCAGACGGCCGCATGGACATCTCAGGGCAATCATTTGCTCTACGTGATTAAGTCGTCGACCAAAGTGCTTGGTGCCACCTCGACCTTGCAGGTGGGCGCCTTCAGGCAGGAGTATCTCACCTGGAGCACCAAAGAGATCATCGATCTAAGCAGCTTCAGTTGCCCCATTGAGGAGTATGACGGTGGCCAGGTGCTCTCCATGGCCATGGATCCCATGAATGTTTATGTCGCATTCACATTCATTCAGCAACCATTCGTACTGCTCTGCCTGCTGCATATACCCTTCGGCTGCTCCGTCAAGTTGAAGCCAATGCAGATCATTCGCTGCCCCGACGAAATCGCAAATGCCAGGGCCAGCTGCATTGCCTTTGGCAATGTGCGACGCGAGGAAAAACATGTGGAGCGGAGCCTAGTCATTTGCTGGTCTTCGAGCCACGTGCAGATCGACAAGTTCACGGCCATGTCAAGAGAAGAAGCCTTGCAGCAGGAGGAGGACCAAGTACTACACGAACGCATTTTATACCAGATTTCTTTTAGCTAGTTTTTTTTTTTTGTTTCCTTTATTTTTAATAAATTTTCTTTTTGATTTCGCTTTTAGCAAGAATTTCTAAATCAACAAGTTTCCTTTGTGGCAACTCCATTAGATTAATTTACCCCAATCAATTGCTTAATGCAGATAGAAGAAAATATCGCGTGTGTGTTTGTGCTGACTAGACGCTATCCTTTATTATTAGGTAAAGAGAGTATTTCGATCTATGGTTAATATTCGTCAGAGTATTTTGATCTATGAGTAATATTCGTCAATCTGTCTATGCGTCTGTATTTATATGTTTTTCTGGATGGCTTCCGTCTGCCCGTCTCTCTCTCACTCTCTCTGTCTGCCTGTCCTGACGACTCTGTCCGTCCATGTTTCCATCCGTCTTTCCGTTTATCTCTTTGTTCATTAACCCAACTCTCCGTCCATCTATTCATCTGTCCATTCTTTCCGTCTCTGCATCTACCCATCTCTTCGATTACCTATATATCCGTCCGTCCGTCTAGATCAGCGTATTCCACAGCTCGCATCATTGTTGAGCTTCACATCTATAGATTGATAGATATAGTTATATAGTTTGGTTTATAAGATTATGTTATCGATTAAAAATTCAAGTTACGCTGCTGCAGCTTCAATCTATCCCTGGCTTAAGTTGCATTTACAGGGTATACTATATTAGTTCAGTCATTTGGTTTATAAGAGAGTAGAACAATTATATACCTGACTGTGTGGCGAGTGTCTTTGTGTGTGTGTCCGTGTGTTGTTGTTGTTGCATAGCTAAAGTCAATTGACAATTGCACGCTTGTTGTTGCTGTCGTTGTTGTTGTTGTTGTTGTTTCGCTAGCTTTATTATTTGCCAAGTAAAAGTAATGAGACTTTTGTTGCCTTGTTGCGTTGCACATGAGTGCGCCTGTTAAGCTTTATATTTGCACACACACACACACACACACATACGCACACACACAATGCATTTGTAGAAAATAAGCTAAACCCCAACTCATACATGTGTGTGTCTGAGTGTGTTTGTTTGTTTGTGTGTGTGCTGCTGGCCTTTTGTTGTGTTGGGCAAACAAAAGCGCAAAGCGTTGACATTCAGTGGGCATGGCAACAACAACAACGCAAATAAGAGTGCTTGGAATCGGGTATGCCAAGCTAGAAGATACCTAGCATAATCATATGGTTTGATATCTCATTTTGATTTAACTGCTAAGATATTGATCTGCAATTCTAACATATTTCGAGTCTCATGCTTTTGCCTGTAAGCTAGCATACCCTTTAGCACATGATTCCAGAGTTTAGGGTATAACAACAGTTTGGGCTTCAAACAAAGTAAAAGCATTTGGAAATGCACGCCAAAGTCTGAATGCAGGCAGACAGTGAGAGGAGGGTTAGAGCGCGGTGGCTAGTTACATAGAGAGCGAGAATGAAAGAGAGAGGGAGAAAAAGAGTAAAAGAGAGGAAAGCATTGGGTGGCGCTAGCTGGGCGGCTGTTGATAAGGACTTGCAGCCGTGCAAGTTTTGCCTTTTTGGCGCCTGCATTATCGATAGAAAATAAATTAATTTTCATAATAATAATTGGCCCAGCCAGCTAGTCCCATCAACCCTTTGCCGCATTGCCCGTAGCTATGGGGGTTGGGGGTTGGAGGGTTTGCTATACTGTTTTGCGGAACTGAGCGCCAATAATAATAACATTGTTAACACAACGTGCGCATGTAATAAAATCGTTTATTGAATTGGCCATAAATTTGCTCGTAGCTAGCAACAGCCGCAAAGCGAAACAGCAAACCTCCATCCAATGCCTCCCGTTGGTGAAGCAACCCTTAGAAAACCCCAAACGTTTCACGCAAAGTCAAAAGTTGCAGTCACTTGGGCCACATATAGAGCACAGCATGGGCAGGGGTAATGGGGTATTAAGGACGCCTCTGTGTAAAAGTTTAGCAACCAGCGACTCAGTCTCTCACTCTCTCTTTCTCTTTCGCTCTCTTCCTGTCTCTTTCAAAAGTACTCTAGTTTAGTCATAGTCTAAACAGTTGCTAGGTGCGCATAAAGAGTATTTTTGTTGGCTTAGCTATGGCTAATGAAGCGCTTGCCGCTTAGATTTTAAGATATTTCTCGTTGCATGCTTAGCAAGAGGTGACGGCAACGAGTGAAGAGAAACATATAGATAGAGAGGAGATGGTAAGGAAAAACGATTAGGTAAGGCAGAGTACTTAATAGAGAGTAAGGACCCACTCCCACAAGTAGAGATTAGCTAGTATAGAGTAACGAGTAGAATTTGACGAGTAGAGAATTAAAAGTTGTTGTAACGTAACGAATAGAAAGTAACCAGTAGACAGTAACGAGTAAAGAGTAACGCGTAGAAATTAGACTGGAGTAGAGATTAATGAGTAAAGATTAACGAGTAGAAACTAACGAGTAGAGAGCAACTACTAGACACTAACGAGTAGAGAATAGAGAGGTACAAGTTGCGATTAGCAAATAGCGAATAGGGAGTAGTGAGTAGCGAGTAGCAAGTAGCAAGTAGCGAGTAGCGGGTAGCAAGTAGCGAGTAGCGAGTAGTGAGTAGTGAGTAGCAAGCAGCGTGCAGCAAGTAGCGAGAGATAATAATCAAATATTAAAAAGTAACGAGTTAGAAGTAACGAGCAAAGATTATTGACTAATAAGCAATGAGGATAAAATATACTAAGATGAATTCAACGAGTGTGAAGCAACGAGTATAAAGTTCTATGTTAAGCGAATTTACTAATAGGTCAGATAAAATTAGCGATGTAAGGATTAATGATGGCCTAACTGGCCATTAACTCAAGCTGAATTGTATGACAATGGATGAAGACGAGTGTTCAAGTATATATTCAGAAAATCTATAAAAATATCTTTAATTATTTTCTAATTAAAGTACATTCAATAATTTGAGCTAGCTGCGCTTCTAATCAGATTCGATCATCTCTCAATGCCAATGAAGCCGATGCCTCAAAGGACCAACAACAAAAGGTAATTGCAACTAGTCAAAGTAATCCTTGGCGCTGCAGTCTGCCCGGCGAGTGCATTGCTCTGCCAGCTGCCATTAATTTGCGCCTGCATTTTAACTACCGCACATAAATTGCATGTAGTGCCATTAATAAGCATAAAAGCATTCGCCTTGCCACTTGGCCAAGAGCACGCGAAGGAACTGCTCGAGCGGCTGCAGTTCCCATGTGCCCAGTTCAGTGCGATGCCTTTTGGTCCTTGACGCTGGCTGCACGTCTTTGGGGCAGGCCACTTGGTTTTCAGCTGAAACACTTCAAATGTTTTCAATGCTGTTCAATAATTTGTGCAAGGACAACAGCGACGATAAACGCGACGAGCTGACTAAGAGATAAGACCAAAAGCATGCTTCGCTCTCAGCTAGAGATGAGCGCATGTTTGCCACGTGTTTGCAATACAAATAGAAACGAACAGATGCAGCTGATTGAACAGAAGGAAAGTCGTAGCTAAAGAATATGTCGAAACAGTTAACTGGAACTAATTGCTCTTTGAGCTGACTCAGAGAACTCTAAGAATCATCGGCAAGAATGCAGGGACTTTGGGAAAGTCCCAGAGTCCTCAGAGGCAGCTAAGCACGAGACTGAAACAGTGGAAATCCTTCTAGAGTTAGTCATTGACAGTAGCCAACATAGGAATGTCGGGAGTGGAGTGGATACTTAAAGAATTCCTCGAGCTAGCAGAGACGGCTCATGACTCACGCATGTCGAGAATTACATGAGTAAAGCACAGAAGCGTGAGACATTGTGATCTCTTTCAAGACTGAGCAGAGCCTTAGGCTAATGGGCAAAACTACAAATTCCGTCTTGTTTCTCCTCCCGAGCAGTCATGTATATAACTCTCACTGTTAAATGAGCCGAAACATTAAGAGATTCAAATCATCGCCAGCTTTCGTGACACGAGTTGTGCTCTCAGCTCTGAGCGACGCCGTCGCACATCGTCTATAAAAAATGTGCTTATTTTGAAGTGTTGTGCAAACAGTTGCATTATCGTTAAAAACGATGCTTGAGCTATAAAGGCTATCAGGCGAAAGGCTTTGCTACATCAATTTCTGCTGTTTGCTAATTATGAAGTGACACTGAGGAATGCAACAGGACATTTGGGACTTGAAGCGTTTTGGGTTGCCATAAAGGACATTGCAGAAATGCGCAAGTGATGAATGAACAACAACAATAATAATGTGAATAATAAGAAGTTGAATAGACGTGTGCTATGTCCATACGCTGTGCTGCTTTTGTCCTGGCGCTTACTTTACTTTTAATATGTTAAACTGTGGACTCGACAGCGCACAAAAGTGCGGCATGCTAGGCATGTGGAATCCGGAATTCACATGAGCTGGAGAGTGAGCGAGGTATGAGAGTTCATAAAATAGAAAAAAGTGTAGAAGAGGCAGCAGCAGGAGCAGGAGCAGGAGCAGGAGTAGCAGCAGGAGCAGCAGCAGGAGCAGAGCAGGAGCAAAGTGAATCGGGGTCCCGGACTTCACATAGATAGCACACACAAAGCAAGTGCACAAAACTGAAAACTGTAGCCAAGCACTTTTTGATTTATGTAGTTCGGGGATAGGGACGGGACTGGGGCTGGGGTTGGGTCTGGAACTGGGGCTTGGTTAGGTTGGTGCGGTGGCTGCTCGGAAGTGTAGACAATTTGTTAGAATTTATACAAAAACGCAGCCCGCTTTGGGCAACGAATTTTCTTTTTTTTTTTGCGTTTGCATGGCCTGGCTAGAAAAGTTGCAGGGTTAGCTGGCCACGGGTTGGAGGGAGGGGGAGGTCCGGCGTATACCATATAAAACATGAGTGGCATTTTATTTTAAAGTAGCTCAAACAAATGCCCAGGCTTTTGTATAAACTTACAACTAATGATTTTCACTTACCATAGACAGAGAGAGAGAGGGGGATAGAGAAAGGGCGCGAGGGGGCTAGACTAGTGGTGGCTGGCAGCATCTTCTGGCTCACACATGCCCGGCACAGATTTACATGACATTATGTCATTGTTGTCATTGTTGTTGTCTGCTTTTATGACGTCAATTATGTTTATGAATGTCTAAACAAAAACTTCTATAAAGCCTTCATCTTTGCATTGTCCTCATTGTGCGCACACACACACTCGCACACTCTGTAGCACGCTCGCATGTCTCTGGGTTGTGGGACGTTTGTATTCACAATTTTTGGGGGTAGTTTGAGTCTAAGTGAATTTATTACCATGAGCAAAATTTATTTAAGCAGTCAAATGCACGTGAAGTGCATCACAAGAAAGCTGTCACACTGACGTCAGCTGACGTCAAAGGCGATACAGGCAATGCGACGGCAACTGGCGGAGGCTGCTAGGCCAAATGCATATGTAGGAGGCTCAAGGGCTTCCGTTTCTTTTCCCTCTCATTTCCTTTATTTTTCGCAATAGGGTGACTCGTGAGCTGAACGAGATGATCTGAGAAACCCTAGCTAAGGTAGAAACCTTCAAGTCTGGGAACCTCCAAGATGGGAATGATCGAAGTTTGTGGTTGAAAGAGTTGAATAAGCTAAAACGGAAAGTTTTGTAGGCAATGCTGTATAAGCAGAAGTCAAAGCTGAGCTGAAAACATACGACTTCAACTTGTCATCTAGTAGAACGTTTCAAGTTAGTCCTAGAGCATATTTCTTGGCTTTAATACCTATTTGAACAGAAAATGCTGAAGTAGATATTTGATATTGCCTAAAACTCGCTGCAAACAAAACTGCCTTAAGCCAGGAAATGCATATTTCCTAAATTATAAACCGTCTAAGCTGTCCAAGCGATTTTGGCGTTTGAGCCGGAAGTTTGCTTCCAGGGCTCAAGTGCCAACGCAGGCGTGAGTCGCCCTAATGTCAAATATACAAACACATTGACAATGACAGGGCCATATAAAGCGCACTTGTGCCAATGACTGACACAGCATAAGAGAGGGAGAGCGAATCGAGAGAGAGAGAGAGAGAGAGAGAGAGAGAGAGAGAGAGAGAGCGAAAGTTTGGGACAGGAGACACGTTGCACGCTGCAGGGCAATGCAAATTCGGTTTCTGTGTCTGTGTGTGCAACAGCTCAAGCAGTTGCCAGACGTAATTCCAACTGAAAGGCAACACATTGAGAGAGAGAGAGAGAGAGAGAGAGAGAGAGTGAGAGAGATGTAGGGATAGAGAGTGAGAGAGATGTAGGGATTGGCACAACAGTTGCAGGACATGCATGCACAACATGGAAGATGGAGTGGCAACTCCGTTGACGAGAACTGCTTCAAATCAAATCAAATTCCCGACAAACATCAAAAGCAACAACAACAGCTTGTCGAGCGTGCAGTCTTCATTTCAGTTTTTTAGGGTCTTCCTGAAGATTTGTCACGCATTGACCTTGAATAGAAGCTCTAGCTTGACCAGGTGCAGCTTGACCAGCTGGTCTAGCTTGGCCTAGAGCCCTTACTCCCTCTTCTGGCCAGCTGAGACTAGAGGTACTTCTCTCGCAAATTGATGTTTGACCTTGATTGTAGACGCCTTTAAAGCAAAGATCCTGCCTCTAATTTACTGCTTATCCGTTTGAGAGCTGTAGCAATTAGCGACTTGCACTTGCAGTTAAAAAGTTGACGCGAAATGCGCATTGCTCAAGTGCAACATCTTCAGGCGGCACTCGAGACCCGCTCACACTTTGCGTGCGTGTGTGTGTGTGTGTGTGTGTGTGTGTGTCTACGTGTGTGTGCGTGCATATTACGCTTTTCGCACGATTTGTTGTCGAGTGCTTACAATTCGCCCGACCGACAGCATCCAGCATCTATCGCAGTGCCCTTCAAGTGGCCACGCCCCATTGAAGAAGACTTCAATTCAATTCAGTTCAGTTCAGTTCAGCTCGCAGCGCACCTACAATTTCCGCATGTCAACTGCACTTTGCATGAGTGCGTCCCAAGCACTAACCCATCCACCCCCACCCCCACCCCACCTACTAGCATGCTCATGCCTAAAATCGAGCTGACATTTCGCCCAGCCCCCATATGTATGTGTGTATGTGCATCTTTCTCTGCACCCGAGGTTTCTATTTGGTTTTCTCTTTCTTATATATATATATATTTTTTTGCTCTATTTTTTGTGTGTGGCATTTCCACTTGATTTACAAAACTCAACGCAACAACAATAAGAAAACCACATTTGACTGACTGACTGACTGACTGACTGAATGACTGACTAGCTGACTGAGTGCCTGGCCCAACCGAGGCGAGTTGCCTGCGCCTGTTGCCTCCTCCTTCCTGTGCTGTTCTCTGTGTGTGGACTGCTGCTGTTCGCTGTTGATTTATATGCACGTCGATTCGACGTAATTGAAGACGTGATCGAAATTCAAATTTTTTTATTTTTAGACCCGTGACTGCATTGACCTGCCCCCCCTACTCCTGGCGCAGCGCCTGCTCTCAACTCCGATTATCTGCATTCCCTTGTTTGTTCCACATATTCGCATTGGCAACGTCGTCGAACTTAATGTGATTTTGGTTTACGCTCAGCGCGTAAGCCACCCACTCCAAGCCACTCACCGTTCCCTGCATGCCCCACGTCCTCTGCGCGACGTTCCCATGTTAATGTCGCGTTACATTTTCAGTTTGCCTATTTTATTTCCCAGATTTTTCGTGCATTGAAATAATTTTCATTTTTGGCAACAAGTGAGTTCTGGGCCGTGCCTCGGCTGCACCCGCCTTGCATTTCATCAATGAACTAGCTAGACCCCCCCCCAACCAACTGCATCCCCTCGATCTGCAGTCGGTGCGCAGTCGGTGGCTTACCAGCAACCAGCAAATCATTGAAAGCTTTGTCAATTTCACATTTTATCAGTTTAAAGCTACACTGCACACGAGCTGAAGTCCATGCGCTACAGCAGTAGCCAGGGCTCAGCTAAATTGTTGCCTGATTTGCACTGCATCGACTATGCCTTGGCCACTCATTGAAGGCAGTGCATTTGATGTTCGCTTTACACATACATACATATGTATATGTATATGCTGCTATAGCACACTTTTCTCTGAATCTCAACCCTCGCTCGCTCGCTCGCTCGCTCGCTGTCTGTTGTATTGCCGTCATGCCATTCAGTATCTTCCCAACTTTGTTAAATCAGCCATGAAAACGGATTGTCGTCTGTATTCCACTGTCTGTATCCTGTAGCCTGTCCTCTGTCTTGCCAACTGTCTGTGCATTTTGCATTTCGTTTGCTCATTTGACTTGGGTGCTGACTGAATGACTGCCTGATGGATAGACGGTCGGGACAGCCGGACGGACGTCGGGAACGTGACCTGCTGCCATGTCTAAAAGCTTTCAATAATAATGGTACACCAAGAGCGAAAATGAGTGAAAGAGAAAGAGAAGGAGATGGTTCGTACTGCTGCTGCTGCTTATTAACATTGCCCTATTCACAGTGTGCCTGTGTGCGTCTTGGGGATTATGTCTCGACAGCCTGGCCTGGCCTCCTGCCTCTCTTCGACACCTGCGTATCGCTGTATAGACTCGTCTCACGACTTTTCCGCCTCGCCTCGGCGTTAACATCAACACCTGTCGCCAGCAGCCCCATCCCTTTCCCTGCTGTCACATGCAGAAAACTCTATGGGTACCCTCGAACTTGCTCTAACTACGCCCCAGCCGCACGGCAAACCCCGAAGAGCTACCCGCTAGACACATGCTAATGGTAAATGGTTGTGTTGTCGACAGTCAGAGACACACATACAGACAAATTGTTGTTGTTCTTGTCACACACACACACACGCACACACACACACACACACTCAGTCGTCGAGTCGTCTCTGTGTGTTGTGCTTTTGTCTTAGGCAACGTTTGTGTTAATATTTACATAATTGTGGTTAAAAGTAGCTTTTAAGATGTTTTTAACTGGCAAATGGTGAAAAGCATTTTACACACACACACACACACACACACACACACACACAACCTTTCACACGCTGTCTGCTTCCACTCCATAGGATTCTATTCTGTGCTTTGCTTTTGCCATTTGCCAGCTTTGCGTTTGTTTCCATTTTGTGCTGCATTTAATGGCAACAACAACAATAACAACTGACAAATGTGTTTGATGGCATTTTATTGCCAGCTCTCATCACCTCATCCAGCCACCACTCCCTCTCTCTCTCCCTCTCTCTCGTTTATGGCTTGACATTTTAATAAAGATGCGTGGGGCTTGCTGGCGGAAGTTTTTTTCGTTTTAGTAGCGGCTCTGTTGGGCATTTAGTTGGTATTTCGCTATTCCCGTTAACACACACACACACACACACTCTCTCTCTCTCTCTCCCTCTCTCTCACACACACATTCGGCAAATTGTTGTAAAATATTTTTGGCCAACCTTCAAACATTTCATTTTGGTATTTTTTATACGCCTTACCCATTGAAAATGTTTAGAAAAACAGGGTATATTGCAGCTAAGCAGGCATATTCATTTCCATAGTTCATGTAAGATGAATTTGTAGTCGATTTTATTTGGGATTTCTCACTTCGTCTCTCTCTCTCTGTCTCTTCTTACAAGCCAATTGATGATTTAATTGAAGTTATACTTGTTCAGCAAGCTAAAGCGGGTAGATTAGCTTTATGCATTCGAAAGAAACTTGTCTCTGAGGTACAAGCTTAATTTTTTTAGAGCTATTGAGCTCTGTCATAGATCTCTCTCTCTCTCTCTCTGCCATTCCTTCCCTGACTTCTCTATATATGCGTTTGATATCAGTCTTGAGCTGCTTGCAGAGCATCTACTAGTCGAGCAGGCCTTACGTCTCTTTGCTGTTTAGTGCATTGACTATTATGTGAATTTGTTGCAACAATTTCGTTGGGTTTTCAAAAATATTGAGCATCAAAAGTTGTTGCCACTGGCATACACTACACACACACACACACACACACACACACACACACACACACACACACACATGCCACGTTCCTATCTCTTTCATCTATACAGCCCCTCGGTCGACGCCATTTGGTTGGGGCTTGTTTAGTTGGCTCTTGAGGTTCGATTCGTGCTACCAAAACGTTTACGCATGAGTATATATATATATATATGTGTGTGTGTGTGTGTGTGTGTGTGTGTGTGTGTGTGTGTGTGTGTGTTGTGTAGTGTGGATGTAGTGTGTGTAGTGTGTGGCTCTTTATGTTGCAACAAGAGCTGCTGCTGCTGCTGCTGCTGCTGCTGCTGCTGTTACCGCAGCCACAAAAACTTTAACTTTTAGCAGCTTGTTTCGTCCATTTGAACGTTTATCCTTCCCCGCCTCTAATGCCTTTTGCATACATTGATAAGAGCGTGGGCAGGGATGGGGTTGGGGACGGGGCAAACGCTTAGAGTGGGTGGCTTTGAGGTTACGGGGAAGCCGCATAAGGCAAAATTGTGGCAAGCCAAAAGCTCAAAGAGCGCAAACGCTTCAAAATGATAACAACTAAACGCGCTAACCGAAGCCACATCGCAGGGGCAAATGCATATTCTGAAGAAATATTAAAATAACATTTCTGAAATGATATGAAATGGGTAAAGCAAATTGTTAACAGAAAGTTAAAAGGACATGAGCTTAAAGTGCTTCCCTGATTCAGATCATCAATGAAATTGCAAGGGAAAACAACTTTAAAGAAAGGAAATTAAACGTTTATATATTTCTTCCATCTATTTTAGATACATTCTAAGGCAAGCCTCTCAGACAATCCATGAACTTATTTCACAAATCTAGTTAGCTTCTCCTGTGTCGGTTCGATTTCCACTTTCAGTTTGCCGAGATCTGTGTCAGATCTCTTTATGAAGCTAACAACACAAATCCTATGTAAATTACAAAAATAGCAAGTGAAATGGACATGACACCGAAGCTATCCTGGCTGCTGTTGATCTGCACTTTATTTATGCTGCTGCCTGGCGTATGGGGTAAGCGAGGAATTATTGTTATCTCTGCGACTATTTCCAACTCAATCGCTTTACCAAAACAGCTCAGATTGTGGATAAGGATAATGCTGCTGCCAAGCTGCCGACTCACTTAAACCAGCCGCAGAGTCTGCTGCGAGGTATGTAAAGAGTTCAATTATAATGCGAGGTATTGTCTAGTGCAGCATTTAACATTCTATGATCCATGCAGCATTGAAGCCACGCAATAGCAAGGGACTACACGCTGTCGTGACTGGGGAAGGCGATTACGAGGACGATGATGAGGATCAACACAAGTATATAAGCGATTGCGATGCTAATGATGACAAGTTCATTGATCCCAAGAGGCAGAACATTCACGTTGTCAACATCAACACAGTCAATATGGACGATGAGGACGATAAGCAAATGAAAGCTGAGCGCGAGTTCAAGCAGGCGATCATGGAGTTGATGAAGCCCGGCGATAACACAGTTGGTAAGTCCAAACAAAATGACACGCCCATTATTGCATGCGACGCCCCTAAGTTGAATTCGAATCGCGCCACAGCTGGCAAACCCTTGAATCGCGTTGAGAATGGAGCCGGCATGGACTTCAAGCTGGAATTCGCCAGCGACGAGGCAAATCCCTATATTTAATTTCATATTAGATTTGGCCTGAACTCGTTCAAGTCCTTAACAGTTCAAGCGCAAGTTGAGATGGACTCTGAATATACGATGTATATATTTAAATTTTTTCTTTTCTCAAGGCATATATTTTGCTATGAATAAATGTTTGGTTGTTTGGAAATGCAATAGCCAAGAGTTTTCCATACCCTAGACTTTTTGAATGAAGGGTTTGTTTAAGGTATATTGTTTGTGCATATAAAATGGCGAAAGCAATGTAGAATGACGAGCTGACTCAATGCTATGCATCAGCCATGTCCATGTCTTATTTGATAGACTTGGTATACCCTGTAAATATATAATATATATGCTCTTGCTGGATGTGAAGAGCCTGCGTTCATCTAGTTATAATTTTGGCTGTTTTTTTTTATCTCGTTTCTCGTCTCTTGGCAGAACATGCAGGGCATTTTCCCGTCGAGCAAGCTGCTTCAGATTGATCTCAACTATTCGCACTTGAAAGTTTGCTTTCAGCTTGATAGGAATTCATTTGTTTCATTTGCAAACGGAATTGCTTTTCATTCTCAGCTTGAATCCATCTAGATTCATAGTTAGATATTTAGCTTAGATCATTAATTTTATTATAGCTGTTGTTGTTGCTGCAGGCATGTGTCAAAGTTTGAAGTTTAATTTCATTGCGTTATTTTCTTTTCGCGCTTCACATTTAAACAAATTCTAAATTATTCCATCATTTCACCGAGTGATAACCATTTAAGTGTAGAGTACTTCTGATACCCTGTAATGTGAAAGAAGCGAAAGAAACTCAAGGAGTTGTTGGGCTCGAGTGCGACAGAATGGATTCCAAGATGTTATTCCTGCTGGCCTCAAGGCCAAGTATGCTCGGCATGTGCACGTTTTATAGGGTATACTTAAGTGTAATGTGCATACTTTGCTGCGGCAGCCTGAATGCGTCTCATATTGATCAGCCACGCAGTTGGAATTGAAATTGGAACTGGAATTGAAATTTTAGCCAGTCGAAGTGGGTGAGTGGGTGGGCAAAGGCTGACTAGGCCGACAGCCAGGCTGGCTCGCACTGCGCTCAGTTGGCAATTTATGGCAATTACCAGCGATTAAAGAGTTGAGCGCGAGCCCAAAAAAAAAAAAAAAAAAAGAAGTGAGCGAAACTTTTGCCAGAGCTGCAGACAGCAGCGAACGAGGAGTGAGGCAGAGTGAGGCAGAGTGGGGCAGCGGCTGGCGCGATAAATGTAATCAAATTTAATTTCGACAAATTGCTTTTGAATTACGCGACCTTCGACGTTTGGCGCCGGCGAAACACACAGCTGAAAATTGTTGTTAAAATAATAATAACTTCTCTCTCGCTCTCTCTCTCCCTCTCCCTCTCTCTCTTCTCTCTCCTTCATCCACTGTGTGTGCCAGAGCACAATTGCCACAATAACAACAGCAATTTGCGCTTGAAATGATGAAAACAAAGTCAACGACGACGACGACGACTACGACGAACTTCAGTGCACAGCGCCGCGTATACGTAATAATGAAAATTATGATTCATACGCAAATAAACATAGCAAAGGGAGAAAGATAGTGTGCCAGAGTCAGAGTGAGATATAGTTGAGCCACTGATTGGCCATTTGGCTTAAATGCACAAATTAATTTGATTGAACCACATCGAAGAGCCGAGAGACAGTAGAACAAAAATCAAACAGAAACTTTTCACAGTTTTTTTTTTTTTTTTTTTTTTTTTTTCATATTTCACAGTGTTTTTCGCTTTCCATTTGCAAAGTTTAAGCAAATAATTATATTTAGCTTGAATACTTTTCTTATATCTATCAAATTGCAAATGGAATTGCTTCAAGCAAAAAGTTCAAGTAAAATTGCTTTAACGTTGCGAATATGGCAAAGTTTTAGCTAAAGTCGAACTCGTCAATCCGTTTCAGAGAAGTGGCAAGCAGTCGACAATATAAAATGAGTCAATCACTCAATCAATCAATCAATCAATCAATCAGTCATTACACAAATCATTTCATTTGTCTTCTCTGCTTCGCTTGTAAATTGTTTACAATTCACAAAAAGCCTTTAAAGCTTTGTTCATCTATTTCTAGAATGCAACATGCTCTTCTATGCGATTCTCATGAATATTCAATCTCTAGTAATTGGCTTTCATCAATTTAAAAATGAATATCAAAATAACAATAAAATCAGATAATAGCAATGCAGCTCAACTGATTACATAATACTCGCTCGCAACCCAAAAGGAGTTTGAGGTATTCAAATGTTAATCGATTAGTCAAGCGACTTATGTAATAGATCTAAGTTTGCTGCTTCACGCTGTTTATGATATATATTTACTTCAATTTTTTTGCTTTTATCAGCGAACGAACACAAACAGTTTGCCTAAAGCCAATATACTCTCCTTTCGCATTGTTGGCGTGCATCTGAAATAGTTTGGTCAAACACTAACTAACACAATGAGAGCTCTGCTAATTTTTGTTAGTACAGCCAAAATATTGTACCATGCACTGCATTTTGCATTGCTATTCTGCTACCCTGTAATGTTGGTATATGCTCAGCTATAGTATAGACTAAAGTGTGTTCAATTTGATAGATTTTCAATAGGTTTAAGCAAAAGTGCAAGTATCTTAGGTGAGCCACCTTTGAGAATACAAGCGAATTAAGTCTGCAAAATCCGAATGGTTCAGTTTTAACAAAACCTATATATAAAGTTTTCTCTTTCATTCTTCCTTAATGTCTATATTTTGTTTCTCTCTCTCTTTCTTTTTCTCTCTTCCTATATACAGCTGCGAAAAAAAAAAAATAGCACCACTTTGAATTTCAAAGTTAAAGAAGTTCTCCGGGATACATTTATCAATGGATTGGTTTGCAGATTACTTTTATTGAAGCATAAAACTATTAACTATTACTACAAAAAAGAATTTTTATCAAAATATTTAACGTTTTTATGTAATTCAAAAAATGCTGAAAAAAGTCGAAAAATCGACGAAAAAAAAATAGCACCACTAGTCCTTTTTGCACTAAAAATGGTTAAAAAAATAAAAATAAGTAACAAACTTTAACTTATAGTAATAAGTAATATTCCTTAAGCTTAGTATTTAGTTGTGTGGCCTTTATTGGAAATTACGGCTTCACAACGCCTAGGCATGGAATCAACCAAGTCCTGGCATCGTTTAAGGGGAATTTGGGACCAGGACTCCTGAACGACTTCCCAGAGCATGTTTGCATTAGTTGGTTTAGATTCAGAAACTATTTTTTTGACATCCGCCCACAAATTTTCTATTGGATTTAGGTCCGGCGACTGCGCAGGCCATTCCATAACCTTAATAGAATTCTCCTGGAACCATTCCTTCGCTTTCTTACTGGTGTGTTTGGGGTCATTGTCTTGCTGGAAGACCCATTTTAGGGGCATATTGTATTCTGCGTAGGGCAGCATCACTTTTTCCAATATATCAACATAAACAGGTCGGTCCATTATGGGTTTGATCCAGTGAATTGGGCCTACACCATAGTACGAAAAGCAGCCCCATACCATTACACTTGATCCTCCATGTTTAATGGTTTTTGTTGTATATCTAGGGTTGAATTCCGAGTTCTGTGGACGTATGCATATATACTATTAGAGGGCTGTATGGCTATAAACGCCTCCAATTCGAATGATAAGTTGAGTAAATGAAACTGAGCGATCGAGTGCACTCGCTTTAGAGTCGTATGCGAGAAGAAACGAATCGAATGAACGCGGCTGTGACTGCATCAGTTGCAGCTTTGCTTTTTTGACTTGAACAAATTTGTTATTTATTTTATTTCATTTTTTTTATTCAATTTCTTTTAAATTTATTGCAGTTTGTTAAATTTATTGTATGACTCAGCTGACTGCAGTTTGTATGCATTTCTAAAGTCATGCAATATAGTATCTCTCTATAAACTTGCACTCAACTTTAGCTAGTTCCAGGGTATGCAGACGTTCTGCTGTTTTGACTGAGCTTATCCTATTCATTCATTCTTCTTCTTCATCATCTATTTGTGTTGCTTTATTTTGTAGGTAATTTCCATGCAAACAATTGCTTGATCCTTTCTTTCTCTCTATTTGTTGTTGTTGTGCCATTGCGGGCATCATCAACTGACAATTTTACGAGCAACCTCTACTCATGCTCTCTCACTGTTCCCTCTCCCTCTCCCTCTCTCGCTTTGGATGCGCATTTACATTTTGACAACAGGCAAACAGCAGCAGCAAAAAAAAAAGAAGAAGCAGAAGAGAGAAAAGAGTCAAACTAATCTAACAACTGCTAACAACAAGAGCCGCCCCTCCAGCCTCCCGCTACTTTGCTGCTGCCATGCCCAGGGCGAACACCCCGAAAAAAAAAATGGCCGCAGGACAGCGCGCGCTTTGCCCCCCCCACACTCCCCTTCTCATTCTTATCACTCCCTAACCCCCCTCTCAGCTCCTGGCTCTGCCTAGGCTCTCATCTGCTGCGCTGTTCGCTTTGCCTAACAAAGCATTTCGCAGCTGGCAAATATCTCTCTCGCTCTCTTTCCATTTCTGCCCTCTCCCTCTCTCTCTTTCACTCTTTATACGTTGACAATTTGCGTTTGTCAGTTGTTGTGTTAATTAGAAAACTTTTTTCCCAAACAACAACAAATGAGAAAACTCAAAAACGATTTTGAACACCACAAAAGTTCCGACTGCCACGTACCCAAGCCCCTCCCTCCGCCCTATCACTATCCCGCCATGCCATACGGCAAGCATTTTGTTGTATTTGTATTATTTGCATTTTCTATTTGATTTTGTTGTTTATATGCTTGTTGCTCTGCCTCTAGCTCCGCTTCTTGTTGTTGTTGTTGTTGTTGTTGTTGTTGTTGCATTCATTTTGGCAAATGAATAATGAATTTCGAATTTGCTTTGAAATACTTCAATTTTTATTTCCATTTAGTTTACATTATCTCAGCAAGAGAGAGAGAGGGAGGGAGAGAGCGGGTTGCATCTCGTAAAAGCCCAAAACAAAAAACAAAAAAAAAGATTTATATATTTATATCTAGAGAAGTATATAGTTAAGAGCTCTGGCTTTGCCAAAAGATTCGCTTAAGATAAATATGCACACACAAGAGACGCAGAGAACTAGAATGAGGAAGAGGAAGAGCAGTGGATGTGAGACGCAGAGACGGGCAAAGTGAAGGAAAAGGCGATTTTTATGTTTATTTTGCAAAATTAAATCCAACGTTTTAGTTTTATGGGGTGAAATTTGCTTTGTTTGCAAAATAATATACTACCATACACTATATACAGACTATATATGTATATATATAGATATAGTACATGTGGGAGCGTATATACATATGCATGTGTATGTAAGGCATATCAGGCAACTGTAGAGCAACTGTAGACGCAGTTGAGGAAATTTTGCAGCACGAGCTTAACTATGAGGAAATACTCTAACAAATGCTTCAAAATGTAGCTGAACTAGTTCAGCGTGAACTACTAAGTGAGTTGGCAAGAGGAATTGCTCGTAGACTGGTTCCGCAATGAACGATGGCTGAGCAGTTGAAGAATGAAGTGAATGAAAATGAACTAGTAGTGGACTACTAAATGAGAAGCTTAGAATTGTGTGAGTCAGTTAACTGACAAATTTTCCCTAGATGAACTACAAAATGAACCAAAGAACATACACTAAGTGAACTACAAAATGAACCAGTAGTTAACTATGAAAATGAATCACTGAAGAAATCACATGAAAATTCACTTAATGATACTGGTTCATTTAGTGCATAAGCTGCAATAAGTATATATATATATATATATATATATATATATATATATATATATATATATATATATATATATATGTATAATAATATGCCGTGTGAACGCATAAGCCCATAGTGAACTAGTAAGTGAACCAGTAACCCAATGAACAGCTCAGCATTGAACTTTTGAGTAAAGAAATCAAACTAAGGGATTATAATATTTGTGAATTACTTAAGTAACTGCTTCAATGAACCATAACAGGCCTTACCAGATGAGCTATGAGTGAACCAGTTCAATAATTAGTGAGCTACTCAATAGTTACTAAATGAAAGTTTCAGCATTGACTCAGTTCACTTCATCAAGTTGAGGAGATACTAAGTCATATCAACTAGATCAGTTGCACTTTCCGTTAGCTTCGTGTCCCAACACATGAATTTACATGTGATTGTCAGTGAGTTTTTCAGCATGTTGCATGTTACATAAGCAAGTCGAGCGACTTGTTTCGGTTAGGGTGTGGGCAAAAGCAAACAACATACAAATAAAAACGCAACACCCGCAACGACACACACATACACACACTCCTCTCTATATCTGTGTGTGTGTTTGTGTGGAGTTGGCATTGCGGTTTGTTGTCAATCTCGTTAGAAACGAATCCTTTCGTAATCCTAGTACTTCAGCTGCAGCTTTGCGTTATTTTCGTTACTTTGCCCTTAAGCATCGACCAACAACTGAGGCACCCACCCAAACACACACACACACACACTCAGTGGGTGAGAGGGAGCTCAGCTCATGCGTTTTGCTGCTTAATCCGGCGGCACTATCAAGATAGAATGAAACTGGAACCGGAGCAGTTTCTGGATTGCGCGTGCTGTGCGCAATCAGCAGCTACTCTACTCTAAACCCACTCTTCAATTCAGCCAAGGCCCACGCCTCCGTCCCCCCCCCCCCCCCATTCGCTTCGCCTGGCTCGTTTCAATTTCAGGCCATGTCCAAATCCCACATAAGAAATTGTTTTTCAACTTATCTGACATCGTAGGGCCATTGCTTCCAATTTGATTCCAATAGCATGATGTTTTTAATAATTACTAGCTCGAGCTCTAGCTTTCGCTCTGGCTCTAGCGTCTTATCTCATGCGACTAGTTAATCACTAGCTGGAAAAATGTTTAACATTTTACAAATCTGTGCAATTCATTTTGGGGTCTGGCGTGATGTCGTCTCGCACAGAAACTGAAACTGTGGTGCGGTGTGGTGCGGTGTGGTGCGGTGTGGTGCGGGTGTTTGCTTGACTCTACCCTAAATATGATTGATGGCACCTGTCGCGTTACGTAATCGCTGCCATGTGCACATGCTTATGACCCCGTCAACCTGACCTCCCACTCTCACGCTTGCTCACTCTCTTACTCTCTCACTCCTGCATTCCCAATTCCTCGCTTTGCTTCCTTTTCCCGCTCTCTCTCTCTCTCTCTCTCTCTCTCCTTTGCACACACATTCCACAGTTCACATTTTTACAGGTGTGTCGAGTGTATTAACACTTTGTTGCCTGACACGTTGCATGTAGCGCACGACAGTCAACTTTGTTATGGGTTTGAGTGCTCGCTGTGAAAGAGTGAAAGGTGTTGAGGGCGGAGTGCGGTGTGCGGAGTGCGGAGTGCGGGCAGACATGTTACGTGATTTAGATAATTATCAACATATTTTGTATGACATTATCAAAAGCTGACGGCGGCTTGCCAACTCCTGAAATCACAATGTTAGGCCGCATGTAAGTAAATAAGCTGTCAACACACAAATATGAACTCTTCTATGCGCTTCTCATACGGTTAGGGTTTCTTTGCCAATGCTTAAAGTGAGTCTTGTTGTCATAGGGCGAGGGAGGGGACAAAGGAAAGGAGCGTGTGAGATCAAGAGAGTGGAGAGAGAGGAAGGGAGGTAGAGAAAAGTAGAGAGAGAGAGAGACTGGAAGAGGGAGAGACAGAGAGAGAGAGAGAGAAATAGAGAGAGAAAGATTCAAAAATAGGCTCAGCATTGACTCAGCTTACTTAGCCCAGTTGTGATATCAAGCCTGATTAAGAAAGAGAGAGAAAGAGAGAGAGAGAGAGAGAGAGAGAGAGAGAGAGAGAGAGAGAGAAAGAGAGAAAGAGAAAGGGAGCTGAAGTGTGATGAGAATGCAAACAACAAGAGTATACATACATATTATTTGGTCAGACCAGACTTTCTGAGAATCACGGAGACCGCCTAGATGTCAACTAACGAAATTGAAGAACTTTATCGGATCTGTACAAGAGTTTAAGTATGACTATAAGTATTAAAACATACTTTTAACCAAAATCGTTGACATATTACCCTCTTGAGCCTTTAAAGACGTTTAAGTCAACTTTCATCTGCATTTCTGCATTTCAAATGAATTTTCCGTTCGCCTTCAGCTGGACCTCATTATTTAAGGCAGACTGCTGAGCCGTTTAAAGCGCTTAATCAATTGTAAGTCAATTGGTATTAATCGACTGGCTGGTTACCTTGCTCTTGTTAAAGACTTATTAATGAGAATTAAGTGTTTTCGCTCATCTTTAAAGCCAGCGAGCGCAAGGCTGAAAAATATTTAAGGACGTGCGCAGAAAGCAGCCAAGGATGTGCGGCAGGACAACAAACAGAATGCTGCGATGGAACGCATATTTACGCATTAATCAATGAGGCAAACACAACAACAGCAACAAGGAACATTTGGATAGAAGAAGAAGAAAAAAATCGAATATATATAACGAATGCGAATGGATAGCATTGAATGATGAGAGGATGAGAGAATGAGAATGGGAGTGGGAATCGGAATGGGAATGCGAGTCTGGCAAACAGGTAGCCCTGGCTTGTTGTCGTCTTCCGCTAGGATATCGCTGCCTTGGCCCATTCAAGTGGAAATCGAGTGCGGTTTGTGGCACTAGACATAAAAAACAAGCGCAAACATGGACCAGCAGCAGCAGCAGCAGCAGCAGCAGCAGCAGCAGTGGCAGCAGCAGTGGCGGTAGCAGGAGTCAACATCGTCAGCTGAGCCAAGTGGCATCAAAGCGTTATTGAGAAGCTGCTTCGATGGGAAGTCGGGTAGTTGTATAGCCGTATAGCCGCATAACTGTCTGGCTGTCTGGCTGTCTTGCATCGTGTTGTGCGAGGCGCGTGGCGCCGCAGGACATGCGCCATAATGATATGAGTCACTGACTCCAGAGCTCCAGCGCTCATGCGACGAGGGTGCATAATAATAATCGCGTGCGTCGTCTCGGTCGGCGTTGACGTCCATAAACCAAATCAATTCGCTCAGCGGCCGCGTTAAACAGTCTCTTCTTCTAGTTTCATTCAATGTTCTGCATTTCATATAGATTTCGTTTCTTATATATATATATATATTTTTTTTTTTTTGTTCCTTTCCTGCTTTATCTACTCTTCTGCTTATTTCAGCAAATTGTGCGCCTCGAGGGGGCAGCGCTGCTATTTACAATGCTACATGTATATTGACAGGCATATAAATAAATTATTAGCAAAATAAATGTTTGGTCGTTTAGCTAAGATGATGCTGGAGATGGAGCTGCTGCTGGAGTTGGAGGTGTAACGCCCAGTGCAGAGCCACCTACCGGGGGAAAGTGTCAAGCATAAAGGTGCCTAGAATAGATTGAGCTACATTCAACTGATTAACATTGGCAATCAAATACAATCTTGCAAATAGACAGAGTATGACCTGCGGGCTACGTCTAAGGGTAGCTAGTATAAGAGCTATGTGTAAACATCTATTTAAGTGCTGAGCATTAAGAAGTAAACACCATCTTGTAAATGCAAAGAGAATAGGTATACAAAGGAAGTACAAATATAAGAGTTATGTCTAGTAAAAGTGTTGAGTCTAGAAAGTTTTTTAAACTAATTCATGGCCCGAACAAAGAAATATCTGCAAGCTGTAAGAGATTTAAGTGTAGTATAAGAGTTGAGTGTAGTTTTAGATTTAAGTGTAGCATAAGAGTTGAGTGTAGCTTAAGATTTAAGTGTAGTATAAGAGTTGAGTGTAGTTTCAGATTTAAGTGTAGTATAAGAGTTGAGTGTAGCTTAAGATTTAAGTGTAGTATAAGAGTTGAGTGTTGTTTCACATTTAAGTGTAGTATAAGAGTTGAGTGTAGTTTCAGATTTAAGTGTAGTATAAGTGTTGAGTGCAGTCAATTTTCGAGGCATATATTATCGTGGGCAATCAAATTCAATCTGCAAATCGAAAGAGACTCGTTGAAGGGCGTAGTATAAGACGATTATAAGAGTCAAGTGTATTATAAGAGTAAGATGCAGATGCTTTTCTATACATAATCAACTGTTTGGCGTGAGCAATCAAATTTAATTTACAAATAATAAGAGACTGTGCATAGTATAAGTGTAGTATAAGAGTTAAGTATAGTATAACAGTTAAGTACATGCATGTTTCTAGTTACATAAATCTTTTTTTGCTCCCATTTTAATACATTCAAATTGAGAGAAACTGAATAAAAGGTGTATATAAAATAAGAGTTAAATGAGGTCCATCAGAGCACAACACTGAGTTTAGTATAAGAGTTAAGCACAAACAATTTTGTAGCTCTACATGAAATAGTCTTAAGTCATAAGTGTAGTATAAGTGTGGTATTAGAGTTTGGTATAAGACGGAGACCTATGTTAACATGTTTATAAACATCTTCAAGCATATGCAAATAATTACTTGACAACAAATTTTCCTACTGAGAATCAATTATAGCTTAGAACTCAGCATATGCTTTGCTATTCAAATATTCCGCTCTTAGCAGGCAACTCTATTTATATCTCTTCCATCTTTATACTATATGAAATCTGATTGAGGCCCAGCTCCGATTTATAGGCTAGTCTCTACTTGATCTGGAGAGTTTAAGCTAAGCACTGCGCCGAACCAATATCATTTATAGGTCAGTTTGCCTACGAACTATCCATAGACTTTCCTATCAAGTCAGTAGTAAGCGATTCATATAATTCTCTTGGGCCAAATGCCTATTGAAGTCTTAAGTCTCAAGAGGTAAAGCCTTGCAACTCAATTAAAATTTTAGTTAATTTTAGAAAGATTTTCATTGAGTTTGCCTTTCACTTGATTCATATTTGAGATAATCTTAGACAGATAAGATTCAAATGTTCAATCACTCGGAAAATTGACTTAGTCTCTCGTATTATACAATGGCCTCAGCGCACTTGAGGAGCATTGCTAAGAAGCTTTAATGAATAAGAAGCAAAGAGTTTAAGACAGAGAAAGAGAGAGAGTGGGAGAGAGAGTGAGAGAGAGAGAGAGAGAGAGAGATGGTAAGCAATTGACGTGAAAATATTTTCATTTGAATAGCATGTAAAATGCAGTAAAATTGTGGGCAAACAATGATGGCATTTGACTAAATGGGGCCAGGGTCATGGAAGGGCGTTTCGGATTGCATATTTAAGAAACAATTTTTGGCCAAAAACTGATGCATATCACATGAAGTTGATGATGAAGCTGCCGCTTCAATTTGCATGCGACGCATTACAATGCAGAAACAGAAGCAGAAGGTTGATGCGGATGCTGCTGCTGCTGCTGATGCTGGAAGCTGTTGTTGATGCTGCTGCTGATTCTGGACCAAGGACAAACGCTAAACGAAGTTTGTGTCAGACAGAGACTGAGAATTTGAAACGGTTGACTGGTTGAGTGACTGGGAGCAAGCCAGTTGCGAGTTGCTCGAAACTTGACGACAAAAGTTTTTAACCGAATTAGCATCTTGCCAGACAGTTTCCGCTCCACAGATATGTGCCGCAGCTCCACAGCTGTAAATGGTAAGGGTAGGCAGTCCAGTCCCAGTTCCAGTTCCGGACACTGTACCAGCTCGATTTCCATATGTATTGTTATTGTCAGTGCCTTGGCTCTGGCCATTTGTTTGTTGTTTTAATTAGAAAACTTGCCGTTTGCAAGTTGCGAGCTGCCGGAATTAATGAATTTGTCGCCCCAGCCCCAGCCCCAGCCAGAGCCCAGAACCCAGATCTACTCCACGTCTTAGCCAAGTGACAAAATCCCCACACTTGGCCTCTCAGTCGATTCACATAAAAATGCGCCCGACCAGCAAATTGGCAACGATTTTTGCAATTTATATGCGCATTGACTGTCGCGCGTGCCAAATGCCACAATCCATTTCCAGCATTTCGACCGTTTTATGGCCCTCCATATGCGATATCTTTGCTGCTGCTGCTGCAAGTGGCTCTTAAGACCTTGCCCTCTCTCTCTCTCTCTCGCTCTCTCTGTCGGCAGTGCGTTTGCAATTTATGTTGATTTGCGTGTCGCGACTTGGCAGCTTCCCCATTTTAATTGCATGTTTTGGAGTGCGACAAGGGCCATCTTTTATTTGGGCTGGACCATAATTAATGAGCCCATCATAAATCTAACAGCAAGTGAGCTCCTTGTTAAGCTTTAGTTCTTATTTAGTTCACACATTGCGCCCAGTTGGGCATATCCCCTAACCGATGGCAGTTTGCGACCTAAATTGAATCGCCAACGTAGGAGCAATTGGATTTGGAGTTGAGCTTACTATTATGAATGAATAGATTAAGTTATTAATTTATTCTTTCCTTAGTTGACAGTGTTTATTGTTCATACAAGCTAAATTTGTCTACATCTCAATCAATGTGATGGTTCTAGTAAGATCTTTTGTCTCGACTGTCTCTGAATCATAGCCAGATATTAATAATCGTTATTTGTTAAGATTTTAGAGAATTACTCTATATCAGCTTTATCATAAAGTCACAGTTTGGCTTGCTATAAGGCTTTGCTTTATCGTCTACGCACCGACTCTTAAGACAGTCCTAGCTAGGATACCATGTGAAGTTGTCTACTGTACTTATTCTTCTAGTTCTATAAAGATATATGACTGAAAGTTTCTCCTGGCTAGATGATTGTAACACCTATATAAATTTGTATGATTGTTATGCTGAAGACCCAGCCGAGTTGCTGTCGTAAGATTTAGCTTAGAACATAGAAAGAGATAAAGAGTTGGTTCTTCAGTGCCTCGGAAATTTCTTTCGAGGCAGCATCTGTGATTGCTCTCATTAGTTACTTGCTCGATTAATTCGATGATGTAAGGTTAGAGCATAGAGCAGTCAGATGGACGATAACGTGCTGCCACTTCAGTGTCCCGGACGCGTCAAAAGGGTCAGTGTCGGCTTTGGCGGAGTAATGAGCATGAGCATTGTTGGTCCGTTGGTCCTCAGGCTGCCTTCCTTTTTTTTTTGTTTGTTATTTTTTTGTTTTCTGTCTTTAGTTTTTTTTTTCGTTTGTCGTGGCATGCTTTCGCGGCGTCAAACACTTTCGCTTTTAATTACCGAGCGCAGAGAGCACAGTAAATTAATGTGTCCTGTCATGTTTGCCAAGCACAAGCACAAACAACAACAACTACAACAACAACAAAACAAAAGAATGCTGCGTACTTGGCGCAAATGACAAATGCTGGACACTCACTTACACATATTAAGTAGCGTAGAGGAGTCTGTAGTCTGTGGCCACACACAGCTGGCAGTTTATTAAGTTTGCAAACCGAACCGAACCGTAGTAGTACCCGTAACCGTAATCCTCGCCCGTACCCAAATGCCGGCGACACTTTATTAAAATCAAACCTAATACGCTAGCAAATTAATTTCCCTTGACCAAGTAAACATTTAATCTGATTTTTTTTTAGGGTTTTTCGCACTCTTTTGTTTTTTTTTATGTTTACTCGTAAACTCGCTTATGGCTATAAGAGAGGGTATATGGGCGTCCGACTGCAGTAAATCCTTCGATTATAAGGTAATTTAATATGGGATATGTCGAATATGAAATCTTCTCTGAGCAAATACTTTTCAATTGCGAATGATTGTAATCACTATGAGGTGCAATGGACTAAGATAGAGTAGTATAGACTAGAATTGAGATAAAGACTTGACTTTCGTTGGTCAAATCCGCAGAGCTCCGATAGAGTCTGATTCAACATAGTCTACTCATTACCAAGGCTAAATCGAATTCATGTCGGAATTAACATTGCGTTTTAGCATCTGGATCGAAATTTCGTTAAATTTTCAACTAATACTGCGTTCGATAGGCCCAAGGCAGTTCATGAGCAAGGGCAAACTTTATCAACAAGTTAAACAGCAGCTGGAGCTGGAGCTATAGGGAGCTCTAAAATTCGATTTAAATAGAGCTACCTATAAGTTGACTCTAATAGTATATATATCTTGTTAAAGATATGAACGATCTCTTTAGCATCTGTGCTGAACTATTCTCATTCTGTTAGCACCTTGAGTAGAGTGTGCTCAGAGATCTTCGTGCTGCTCGATTATAGAACTAGATATATGATTTATCAGTATAAGGCTGCATAAGAACAAATTTAGCTAGTATCTTTTATCTTCTCTTATTGTGATGACAATGGCCCCGAAATAATAGAGGAAAATTCTTTGCTTCTTCAATAATAGATTTGAATATACTATATAGAAGTGTGATATGATTGATCAATCAGATTTCTGGCACTACCAATTGGAGCTCCACTCTTAGTTCTTATGATTGGCTAAGTTTTTCAATTTAATCCGTATGATGCAAAGATATCTTAACTTATATAGTATTTATTGCCTAAGTTATTCGAATTGATCAAACAACTTCAAATCTCAATTGTAACTAAAGCCGTTGCTCAATTGGCTTTCTATGGATTCAAGTCCTTCGATATAGTAGCTTCATTATATCAAATCCGATGTGAAAGTGGACTTCAACTTGACAAATAGTTCAACTGCCATCAAACATGAATCATTATATATAAGTTAATCAAGGCAGTCCATGACAATCTAGGTGGACTTAATCAGGCTGCTCAGTAGTCAATGCTTTAAGGCATATGAAAGTGTTGTACAAATTTTGTGAAACCTGAAAGATCTTCAGAAAGGAAATTAAAAATCACCGTAAAAAAAAAAAAACATAAACAAAAATTTAGAGAATTAAGGTAAATATTACAAGGACGAACTCACTTACGTAGCTTTAATGGATAAATATGTAGAAGCAAAGGTCTGCTATGCGATCAAGTTGAATGGACAGAGAATGCGGAACAAGTATAAGGAACACCTGAACGATTCCGTGAGTATGGTTGAATTGCACTGTTTATTACACGATTTATATTCTGTTACGCAGGATGATGAGATTGACCCCGCTGAACAGTGGAAGCAGATAGAAGACGAATTAAAAAAGAACAAACCCAACGGGAGCAATGTCGAGGGGCGAGAAGATACTACGTAGGACGGGCAACCTGAACATACTTCATAAGCTCAAGAAATATAACATTGCAAATACATCTCATTCCTAATATTATAATAATACAAATTTCACTTCCCATTTGGGGTTCAGGGTATAAAAAGAGCACTTGGGATCAATGTGTCATCCATGGATATACAGTTAGAATCGCATGTTACTCTATACCTCCTCCATAGACTTGTCCTAATATAACTTAAACATTTATAGATCTGGCAAGTCAAGAAATCAATTGTAGTTGAATCATCATTTGAATTGCTCCCTGGGGATAATATCAAAGAGAAACATCTTATGCGACCTACGGCTCAGGCTCTGAACGAGTATTGAGCAGTTGAGGTCTAGCTGGTGTCGCTGCTCGCTTCTGCTCGAGTACGAGGACAGCTGTCAGAGAGACAAAGGACAGGCCTTAGCGTGGGAGCAGGACATCCAGCTGCTTACTTTTTGTGGCAGTGCCATTTGTGATTATGGAAAGTACTACTTGTATTATTTTAATAAACCAAAAATTCGAGTGTGACATTTCACCTTTTCTGTACCTTTGTTTTCGTTACGTTTCTTTTCATTTCATTTCATATTCTTTATTTGTTCATGGAATTTTTTGTAGATTGTGTGATGGGTGAGGAATTTGTTGGTCGCAATTTGATGAGGGTCATTGTTGGGGCTGGCTTTGGCTTCAGTTTGGTTTGGTTTTAGTTGAGCTATGCTTTAAGGCTTGAACTTAGCAAAGGGAATGGCAATAGCTGAAGCAAAAGCAAAACCATTTCATTAAAAACTTCCAGGCTATTAAGCAAAACTTTGTGCAGCATTTGCCAAACTGTGTGATAAGTATCTGAACAAAATGCAAAGCTGCCAAAGGACGACGATGAGGGCAAGAAGGAGAAGGAGAGGATGGCGAGGATGTGGTGAGGGAGGGGAACGAGTACGGCGATGACGATGACGATGACGATGACGACTAGCAGGACGATGTCGACGACAGCTGATGGAAATCGCGCGCGCTCTACAACAAATCACAATTTTCCGCCGCAAATTGCTGTCGGGGAAAAGAAGTTCAAACATTTTCTTTTTGTGGCCACGGGGAAGCCAAGGGCGGGTGGCCAGGGCTTACTGGAAACAACAATTGAATTGCAGTTGCTTTCGTGCCGTGCCTGGCGTGACAAGAGCCCAAGAAGTGCCACCAGCTGTAGCTGAAGTGAGGCAGTGGAAAATCGAGCAAGCGGCAGAGACGGTTGCCTTTTCTCTATACCCTAGAAGTGATTGAAAGTGGAGAATGAATGGGTATAATTGTTTTATAGAAATGTATGTGACAGACGGATGCATGACAGTTCTTATATAGCATTTACTTGATTATGATCATGAATTAAGTCGATTGATGGATGTTTGTCCGACCATCCGCTTGTCCTTCCTCATTCGTCTTCTTGCTATACAGAAAGCTTTATAATCTCTGCTCTGTGTACAGGGTACATCGTAGTTGGTCAATTACGACTAGAACATTGTTACTTTTTTCAGCTTCTTCTATTTTCTATATTTTTCGTTTTCGGGCAAGCGGGAACTAAAACGGCGCCAAATGCCTCGCTTCAGGGCCTTAAAATCTCAACGCCAATGGCAACAGCTGCACAAAGGCGAACCCAAAAGCCAAGCAACGCAGCACTTCAATTATATGCGTATAAGTGCCGTATAAGCTTAATATAAGACTGAGCCATGAGTTGCCAAAATGATGAAATGTTATAATATGAGTTGAGCCAAGAATATATGAATATAATTTATAAACAAAAGTAAATTTATGATATTGAATGTTTTGGGAGAGTCAAGAATATCTTATGAATATGAATATAAGAAGAAATATATAATAGAATATATAATATATAGATATATAAGAAATGAATTTTTCAATATTATGTATGTTGAGTTTTTGTTATTTATGGAGAATCAGAGTTGAGAACCAATCAAGGGGTTATATATTGAAATCTATGCCTATGTGCTGTTACGAAGTATAAGACCATTTTAGATATGCAACGTTATAGGTGATACATTCATTCGATGAACCATTTTGTATAAGAGTTTCATAGATAGCCGAGCGAACTGTTCAGCCCAATGCTCGTACAATTGTTATGGATTATTAAGAAAAAGATCTAGAGGGTGCTATAAAATACTGAGCTATTGTATAGCATAGCAATATAAGACATATTTATAGATATGTTTTATATAAGAGTTTTGTCTATGTCATATTTATTGATATGTTTTGTATAAGAGTTTTGTATAAGTCATATTTATTAATATGTTTTATATAAGAGTTTTGTGTAAGTAATGTTTATTGATATGTTTTGCATAAGAGTTTTGTATAAGTCATATATATAGATATGTTTTGTATAAGAGTTTTGTATAAGTCATATTTCTAGATATGTTTTGTATAAGAGTTTTGTATAAGCCATATTTATAGGCATGTTTTGTATAAGTAATATTATATATATAAAATAAAAATATATATGTTTTGTATAAGAGTTTTGTATAAGTCATATTTATAGATATTGTTAAGGCATTTGAAGACATGCCTTTTTTGTATTTTTTAAAACTGTATAGATAATATTGAATTGTAACAAATAAGATTGTAATCAGTGTGCAGAGCAATTGAGATTGCTGTAAGAGCGAGCATAGGAGTTTCGCTCTCCCTCTGCTCGCACTTAGATGCGCTCTCTAATGTGCAAGTTGCGCTTGCTGTTAGACAATAAATCAGTACGAATTGAAACACTGGTGCTTAAACACGAATTATTCTGAAGAGGCCGCAAGTTGCATTTTATCCTGGACCAATCGACGGACCAGGCAGACCCCTTATCGTAGGACAGATATGTTTTGTATAAGTCATATCTATAGATATGTTTTGTATAAGAGTTTTGAATAAGTCATATTTATAGATATATATATATTTGTATAAGAGTGCCTTATCTACATATTCTGAAGACACGATACATATAGAATGGAAGAGAGAAGATGCACATGATCTGCTGAAGGGAGTTGCCAAGGAGCTAGAGCTCAACTTCCATACAGATCACTTGTTTCTCTTGAGCAGTATAAGACAACTGTGCACTGAATTCTAAACGAACAGAAATGGGGTTACTCTGTAAACCCATTCTTTGTAAACATTTGCCAACTATTCCTCATCCGGATTCTCGAATTTCTTATTCAGCTTTAAGTGTTAAGCCTCTCAAAAACAATATTATTATATATTGTATTTATATAAAAAAAAATAATAAAGAAATATCTTTTAATCTGCAGGGCAGAAGTTGGCCTCGTCTCTTTGGTCTATTTGTGTTTGTGCTATAAATTTTATGGCAATTTGCAGAAGCCAGCGGAGCGTCGCTTGGCTAATGTAGCACATGATTTATAATATTTTCAATGACAGCAGAGAACCTACATACCTGCCCATCCATTCCTGGCCAGCACGCAACGCAACGAAAGGGATTTTCTGTTATTTTTCTTGCCTTTTCTTTTTCTTGTATTTTTAACTTTTGGCAAAAGTTTTTTCTTTCTCTCCTGCTTGGGTTAAATTTGTGTCTTCGTTTCTGGCAGTAAATATATGCTAAATAGGCTTTTTGACATTCTACCTGTCTGACTGGCCAACCGCTGCCTCCTTCCTTTCCCCTCCCACCCTTCTCTCACTGTGTATGGCATATCCAGTTACATTTCATTAAATTTTATTTTTACGTGCTGTCTGCCTGCCTCGAGGCATTGTAACGTGTCTTCCCACTCGACCCCCTTAGCCTGGTGTGCGTGTCCTTAAGCGGAAACTTCGACAGGAAACACCTGATTCGTAAAATATTGAAAAAGTTTTTTTCTTCTTTTTTTTTTTTATCCTCCCACTGCGGCTGTTGTTGTTCGCCAAAGATCTTTCGGGCATCGACTGGGTAGATGTGCCTCTTAATGCGCTACTTACTGAGGGCATCTTGAAAATCGGACACACTTTGACAGCTGAAAGAAGGTTAAGCAAGGGGCTTAGCTTAAAAGGTGCTGAAGAAAGTTTATCTTTAAAGACTTTGGCTAAGCCGAGCTTACCTTAAAAGCATTTATGATCTGAAGTCCCTCCAGAGCTCAGTTGGAAATTGTTCAAGTAATATCATATCATTGTTTAGGTAATATCATATCATATCATATTAAAGCTTTATCTATCTGCTTGAAAGCTTTTCATCAAACTTGATATCAATTACACGCAACTTTCAAAGCTCCATTTTGCTTAAGCTAGGGATTATAGAAGCTGCTAGCTGACTGAAGCTGAGCAGATGTTTGGCGAGCAGAGGTATAAGCGAACGCATCTCTCACCTAACTTGGCCCAGAGCAAATCTTTTTCTAATAAAATATTGCCAGCTGTTCGACTTGCCCAAATGTTGTTCGCATGAAGCGCAGCTGACAACGGCCCTGACCCAATGCCACAATTGGAGCACAGCTTCCCTCACATCGCCCCCATTCCTGAGTTGCTTCTCTTGCCGCTTCTCTTCGCTCTCTGCCATGTTCTAGCCGGAGGCGACCTTTGTCGTGGCTCCGGTTATTTACATTTTGAATGCGTGTTTTTCTTTTGCATGTCAAGTTTTTCTTGTTGTTGTTTTGAGGTTTGTTGTTGCTGTTGTTGTTGTTGTTGTTGTTGATATTTTGAGCCGATATGAAATTATTGCAAAATAAATGCAAATTGAATTTCTCATGCATAATTTGTTTAGAAGTTTAACAAGCAACAACAAAAATAAACAAAAAACAAAAAACAAAAAAAAAGGTAGAGAAGAAGAGGAACCCAGACAAGTCCCTGGACCGTTCTGAACTTTGATGTATTTCATATATTCCTTTTTTTTTTTGGCTAGGTTTGGTTTGGTTTTACGCAAGTTTATAGAAATGTGCTTTGAATTTTAATGCGGCCATCAAATGATGCGTGCGTAATCGAATCGAAAATGGAAGCGGGCGAAAGACAATAAGAAATACCTGGAAAAACTGCTTAACACGTCTGAAGGTAACTTTCCACAAAGTAGAAGCGAGCTGAAAATAAAAAGGAAAAAGAAAGCGTACTGGTTCCGGTTTTTGTCATTTTGAGCATGAAGCTAATTGGACAAGACATTAGGGGAAACCGAAGTTTGGTTAAGCCATTGAACATGATATTGAGAAAGTTTCATAGAGAAACAGAAAGTGTGCATGAAAGCAGGGAATATCTCAGGGAACTAGACAAAGAGGGCTTGAAAGGATAATAAATAATGCGAAGTTGACTAAAAATAGTCGCAGCTAGCTTTACAAATAATCCTTAATTGTGCAGAGGGCAAAGGAGTAACATCAATAGTGAGAAATCAAATGAGAAATGAAACAGTTCTGCATGATGATCTGGATATGCCGAGGGAAAAAGTCAGAGAGAGCCAGTCCCGAATTCTAATTGAGGTGCACAAGGGCAAGGAAAGAGGAAAGAGGGCTAAGCAATTGACCCGTTATAATAGGCAAAAAACCGGGATAATGATGTACCATGTACCATATCTAATAGATACTACCTGAGATACTATAGATCAAGGAAGAAAAGGCATGTAGGAAAGGCCACAGAGGTAAGGTTATAGGATGAGAAACTAATAGAAAGAAACGGCAAGGAAGGATTTGGTCTTTGGACAGACACAAGAATATCAAAGATCAGGTCGAACGAAAGCAAGCGTATATACTTCAATAAAGTCAAATCAAATTAGATACAAGTTTAACCATACGCCATGGTTGAAGAAAGCTCCAGGAATAAGGGTCATAGGAAAGCGTAAAACCAGGATCAGGACTAATGAAGATCTTCGATAGGTAAAAAGATAAATAAGACTCTTTACTCTTCAGTCTCAAACAGACTTACCAATATGTGTATTTAAAGACAGCCATTAAGAGAGACAGCTAAGCAAAGAGAAAAGGAAAGTAGAAAAGCCAAGCCCATATCGAGTAACAGCTAATTGAGCTATCAATAGCATTCCACACATTTGAATACATCTCGTATCGTTTTCACTTATTGCCAACGGACGTTGAGATCTGTGGAATCCGACAAGGTGGCTGCCACGTATGAGTGTATCTATCTGGATGGGTGTATCTCGTATTTCAACACGTTTCTCATATTTATTTTGATTAATGTCCACTTATCCACTTGCCACGAGCAATTTCAATCGTCCACGAGAATTCGTCGTCGTCGTCGTCGTCGACGTCGTTGCACGTGCTACGTGCTCGTGCCGTGAAATGTTGTCTGTTGCCCAGTTGGACTGGACAGGAATTGATGTGGCTCACACTTTTCAGAGCCTTTGCACCTGGAGCACCACGTAGACGAACGTCTCCATTGCTAGCTGTGAAACTTGGACTCTCGCCCAGGCTGGCCAAACTGTGCCTCGAGCAGGAGACCTGAGGCGAAGCCGGTGGCGGAGGCGGAGGCAGAGGCTGAGGCGAAGTTTCGGCAGGCCTTGGCATCAGTTGCACTGAGCTGTGTACGTGTTCGCACTTGGCTGGCACGTGACTGCTAAAGTGAAATTTATTGAATATTTGGCATTGGCTATTTGATTTCTTATTAACGTGGCCTTTAGCCCCACGGCCTTACCACACACACACTCAGAGAGAGAGAGAGAGAGAGAGAGAGAGAGACGCATAGCTAATCCAACTATCTGTGGAACCAGGCCAGTTGGTGTTTTAATCCTTGACTCGTATGCTAATTTAAAAAGGCCACAAGCACTCGTTGGAACACGGCTACTTACATAATTAAATAAGGTCCTAATCCAAGCCCACACTTTCGTATCTGGCCATACAGCTGGCTAACCCCATAACGGTCTGTGACTTGTTCCGGATTTGTTCGCCGGCCTTTATGTGTGCCATCATATGGCATGGCATTCATCTAGCTACTGTACCACCAGCACCACCAGCACCACCCACACTGTCGACGACGACCTTTGGGCCATGCCTCGCCACTCCAGGCGAGGCCAAAGTGCAAAGTTAAACAAGTTGGAATGCAATGTACTCGAGATTACTAAACTATGGAATGCGCTGCATACGTGCAAGACTCGCAAATTGTCATGCCCAGCCGAATGTTGCACAGTTTCTCCACTCGGACTTTTCTGTCTAACACTGAACTTCGCTCACTCTCTATCTTACTCTCCCTCTCTCTCTCTCTGTCTCTCTCGTTGCTGATGCCACACGTTAAATTGTTACAGAAACTTTCAAATGCGCTGCATTGAACCTTTATATGCAGTTTAGCCGAGTTTCTACAAAAGTAGCTTATAGCCAGCAGCCGTGACAAATTCGCTGTCAACTTTGCTACTCGTTACTTTCGAGTAGTTCATAAATATGCCTTAACAAGTCAAGTTTTCTAGCATTTACTTTGCGTTACTCTGGAGTGCTGTTTTGCATTCGTATTGATTCAGATGCAATTAACTTGGCTTGCAATTTTACAGTACTCGTTACTTTGAAAGAGATCTCGAACAGTATAAGATTGCAAGAGTTACTCGTTACTTTGCATACGCACAGCAGATGCGTGAAATGGTATCAATATTTGAACTTCTAATCAAGTTACATCTACTCGTTTGCTGTGACTATTCGTTGCTTTGAAACTCGTTACTCGCTACACGCTAGCACTACTCGTTAAAGTGCGACTTGTGAGAACTGGTTGCTTTGAAGCGTTTCGCTCTTTTGGTTCCCTTCATGGTTAGAGCTTCTGTAAGTCGCTCAGTTCGGAAGTGAGCCTCTCGTTACTTTCACTCGCTGCTCGCAGCGCTCTGTAATTTGTGTTTTTGATGGCAAAAGTGATCAGGCCGCTCTTGCAAGTGCTGCCTGAGTGTAGCGCACTAAAAAAACACACCTCTCACATAACTAGCAGCGAGTCTCAGTGTGTGTGTGTGTGTGAGCAGAGATTTTGGCTACATATATTTCCATGTTTTTATGCGGCCAACAAAAATGTTTTTGCAGCGTTGCGCTCGCAGACGACAACGACGACACTTCCGTGTTATCATCTCTCATAGAACTGGGTTAATGTGACAACAACAACAACAACAACAACAACAGCAAGATTAACAACAAAAACCAAAAAAAACAAAAAAAAAGGCGAAGAGTTAAAAGAGCGCTACTTCACACACTTTTGTGCGTTGAAAAGCTTTGGCAAGGACAAGTGCCAAGTGCCAAGTGCGACTAAACAGTGCTCTGAGTGCGTATGTGTGTGTGTGTGTGTGTGTGAATGCATGTATGTATGTAGGCGTACAAGTGTGTAAGAGCGTTGATTAAGTTCATGTATTAGACTCGTGAGAGTTTCTCAAAGTGCTCAAGCATCAATGTCATAATATATATTCTGGAAAAAAAGAGTTGATTTTCTCTCATTATGCACAGCATGCGAATCGAATGAGTTCGACTGTGAGTGAATGAGTTGCAGCTTTGCTTTTGTCTTTGTCAAATTTGTCATTTCGTTTTATGCTTTATTTATACTCACTTATTTAACTGATACCTAACTCGCACTCAAATTGCAACTCATTCAATTTATTGATTGCCGCTCACTCAAATGCATTCGAATGCATATTGATTGTGTTGTGAATGCAGCTCTCTAGTATATATGCTCTATGCTCATATGATTTAATCTATAATACTGCAGATTGTCTTTCTATAATTATATATATATATAATTGTATAATCTATTATAATGGAAGCTGTTTGATCTGACGTTCTATCCAATCTCCTCAAACACTCACTCCACACATAACTCTCCATCGGATAATCTAATGAGCCACTCAAGGCTACCTGATATAATACTCGTATGCATATAAGATGTTGCTAGATTTCGCATGGCTCAACATTAAGCCACAATCGAACTTTGATTGAACGAATCGCAACATCTGCTTTGGCCAAGACCCATTCCAGCCTTCTCCCCCCCTCCTCCCGCACCACACAGATGTCGGCCAAAACTATATACGAAACACGTAGCCTCCCTGGCTAGCTGCTGCCCCCGCTTGGCAAGAGTAAAAGTTAATAGGTTATTCATGAACTGCTAAGCGCAGATGTGACTCGCATTGTGATGTCAGCCAGCCAGCCAGGCAGGCAGCCATACAGCCATCCAGCCACTGCCACTGCATGCAGATACACTGTATCTGTCTACTCCCTCTTCCTCCCTCTCTCACTCTCTCACTCTCTCACTCTCTTGCTCTGCATGTTTCTGTTGCTGTTTCGGTGTCTCCCTATGCTTCTGTATCTTTGTCGCTGCTTGGCTCGCCTGGAAGTTTAATTAATTATTTAATTTTAAGCACTTGAGCGCGTCGAGAGCCGCCAATGAGCTGCAGACCAATGGCAAATGAACATCCATGGGATTAAGTTAATAATATATGATCTGTGACCAGGGTAATGTCCAACCCCATCTCCCATATCTCCCTTAACTTCACTATCTTCCACCTCCCTGCCCACCCCTCTTCAGCGCTCATGCAGCATGTTCGTGTCGATGTCCAGGGCCCTGACCAGCTCGGCCGTGCTTGGCCGCTTCACTTAATGCAGACTAATGAGACATTGTGGAACGAATTAATTTTACGCATGATTAACACATCAAATGCCAAAAGTGGACCCCAAAGTAGCTAGTCCTTAGAGCTCCGACTCAACTCCAGCCCCAGATGCTCGACAGTGCTATGAATCGAGTGGGCCAAACGATTCATCACACGGCAAAGTAACTAGAAATTATCGCTTTGAAGCGAAATTTATGAAGTCAGGATTTAGGGAGAGCCTAGCCTATGCCTAATAAAAATAGATAATAGAGAACAAGTATTGAATTTGTTGCCATATTAAATGTCATCTCACCTTTACCTAGAGACAAGTTGAAGATCATCATAAGCCAATCAAATCAAGCTTAATCTAAAGTAATAGCTGAGCTTTTGGCTAGAATCACAATTGGCTGGAGTATACTGAGCTAAAGTGTTGTAAATCCAACAGTTTACCAACTTAGATGTGGATATATATATATGCATATTTTAATTGCATAATAATCGCCTCTATATGAAGCTGCCCGGCTTGCTAGAGACAAATCGATGTAACCACAAGTGGATCAAGTTTTGCCTGCTCAACAAATAATCAATGGGAAGTTTCTCTTTCTCTTCAAAGGGTATTAAATTCAATGCAATTATAATTTACTTTAGCCCAGAGGCAAGTTTGTTGTGCTAAGCCCACAAAAGAATTGTGGGCGTGGCAGTGTATGCAAGTGCTTATGCGGCGCACACACGGCAATTATGAGGTTGCAGCTGCAGCTGCAGTTGCAGTTGCACTTGCAGGTCACGTAACGCAAATAATGAACTTGCGACGACCCAAGCAGTGAGCGAGACAGAGAGACAAAGAGTAAGAGCTATATAGAGAGAGAGAGCATTGGGCTTAGAGTACAGACTCCACATTGTTTGTGTCTGTCTGGCAACCAGCTGAGGACAGGGAGTCCGCAGTCTCGCTGCCCGAGTTGCATTCGAATTGAAGGCTCGTTTTAATGCCCCGAACAATTGGCCAATGATTACAATGAACCGATTACTGATTACCAGGCAACGCCAGTACATTATTTTAGAGCGATCTAAGCAGCTTGCAGATTTTACGCACACAGAGCCACAGCACAGAATCTGGCCAGAGCACACAGCACAATAGTAAATTGAAAGAGCTTCAGTTGATGCAGTGAGTATAGCTGCGAACAGCTGCAATGAAGTATGGGTATATATTTGAAGAGCAAGAGTGCTGCTGAATAGAGATGATGCTTCAGATGCTTCAAGACATTCATATGCAGTATAGGTGAAGAGAAGCAAGGGTGGTCAGATGGATAGATCTATGAACAGACAAAGAGAAGGACAATTGGATGGATGGATGTGAACAGGCGGATATATATGGGCGATGTATGAATAAACTGAACGATAGGAGAATAGAACCAAGTAAGGCAGATAGAACGAACAGCCGAATGGATGAATGAACGCTCAGACGGGAAGACAGACATATAGACGAATGTAGGGCTAGAAAGGCGAATTGACTGACTAAGAGACAGAACTGATGGACTGACAGCCGAACATATAGTTTCTGTACAGAAGAAAGAAAGAAAGAGCAGGACAGTTTCATGAGGGAACAAGATTTGATCGACATGCGATTAAAAAGAAAATCTTATTTCTTTCTTAAGATCTACGTCTAGGAGCAGCCAAAGCTACGGACGATGAAAGCAGCTCTCATAACAGTTAGCTAGACTATTTTAATTCAGTTCAGTAACTCAAGCATCAGCTACGCAGTTTGTTCTAGCCCCAACTAACCATGCATTATATGTTTCTCCAACTAGTATATATATATATTTATATATATATATATCTGTATATGCATATAGTATTATCCAGCTGTAAACAATTCCAGATTGGTTTTCGTGCTGATGTTTGCGTTTGGGTTTATTGATTGAGCTAAACAAATGGAGCAATTTCTGCATATCGACTTCCATCGCAGCTATATTAACAATAATTTACTAAAATTATGGACAAATCATGTGATTTTCAATCAACAAATTAACCCAATGAATTCACCGCAATATTTGCTCAATGAATTGTTTGAATTGCTGTGGTGCATTGAGTTCTACGAAACGAATGCTTAATTAATAGATTAAAACTGAATAATGCTGTTCACAAAACCCATACACGTTAACAAATTACACACACACACACACACTCAGACACACACACACGCATATACTCACGCACATTTAATTGAAACATAAATAATAATTTTCCCAATTTTCGTATTCAATTCAAATCAAATCAAAGCCAACGACAACTGAACACAAATGCAATTAGTATAACAAATTACGATGAGAGGGAGAGAGAGAGGAAATACCAAGACAGAGAGAGAGAGAGAGAGAGAGAGGGTGAGTGGGAGAGAGCGAGAAAGTTGAGTGGTTTAACTATATGGCATTTAGCCTGAAGTACTTTCAGTTGCTTCTCAGTGACTACACTGTAAATAATTTCGAAGTAAGTATAGCTAATTGCGTTATGAGTCTGGTAATACACGCTCAGGCAATGAAAAGAGTATATTAAGTAACATATACTCATTAATAATAAGCTTCATCTCACTTAACTGGGTCCTAGTTAAAGTCTGATTTCTTTATGATATTTTTCGTTGAGTGTAACTCAGTGTAATTTGTGTTTGCCTTCAACCTAAGTTTTTACAATTACTCATTCTATCTAGCTGTCTCTCTCCCTCTCCCACTCTCTTTATCTCTCCCTCTCTCTCTCTTTCCTACACGATTATCATATGAATATTTCATATGTGTCCAAGCTCTAACTTTAACTTTCTCAACCTACAGCCTTATCATCGCATTAGCTAACCACCCAGCGCCCCTTATGGGTCTTTCTCTCTCCCTCATTCTCTCTCTCTCTTGCTCTGTGTTCGAGGTGCACATTTGATTACATTATTAAATGTGATTTTAATGACTTCAATGTTATTTATGCGCATTAGACGCTCTAATTTGATCGAATAGCCAGATAGTTTCTCTAATTTCGGAATACATTTAGCATTATTCTAAAATTGTCCACATATCAATTGAGTTTTGTATTTGTATTCATTTGAAAATAAGAATATTTTAGGAATTCTATCCTATGATACTGCCTCAGAGTTTTGCCTGCGATAAGTAAACGCACTTCCAACGTAGCCCGTTTTCTGCATCCAGAGCTCTCACACTATGCGCTGGGCGCATAGCAATCAGCTTTATGTCAGTCTGGCTAATGCTAATGATACGCATATGGGATAGATACATAAGTACATAGCTTCTGAGGCGCCAGGAGATGCGAGCTGCTGACGCAGCTTCAATAAATATGCAATGCAAAAGCGAGAGAGATAGAGGGAGGGAGAGCGAACGAGATAGAGAGGTTGGGTCTGTCTGCATGACAAAATTTTGCATTACTAATGCGACAAGCCAGAAACATCCATTGATACATGTATCTACGTACAACACACATAAATAAAATCCAGCAGCAGAGCAAACACAAATATTATTATTATTATATCTGCTTTTTTTTTTTTTTGAGAATATACCCTGTAACACAAGGCGTGGGGTGTATTAATTTGAGGAATATTAGTTTGATGGTTGCTAGACGTTTCAGAGTTGTTTATGTATATGAGCTAGAAGTGTTTTGCTTAAGCCTTAACACATTTTATAGCTGAATTAGCATTTGTGACCTGAAGTAACTCGAGATCTGGAAGAGCTAGATTAGCGAAATTTGGTATGTAGCTGAGTGTATGTTAGATATGAAAAAAAATATATGGTAAGATGGGTAAATACCCTGTATATGTGTGTTATATAAAGATATATTATGTTTGTTACTATCCCTCTCTCTCTCTCTCTCTCTCTCTATCCCTTTTAAAAAAATTTACAGGGAATCTGGAAGTCGCCTTGCTTATGCTGCAATGAAGATATGTTTTTTCTTGCGCTTGGCTGATAAATTCATGAAGATAAACAACGCACATTGCGGTCGTACAAGCTGTGGCAAAGCGGGCGAAATGGAGAGTGTGGATAGGGATTGGGAGGGTCTATAGGTACTTGTATGGGTCTGCCACATGGCCCGCAGCGCAAATCAATTGGATTAGAAAATTTGTCAGCGAAAATGTTTTGGGCAAGTGCGGCAGAGAGAAGCGTGACGAAAGAAGCCAGCAGAGAGAAGCACGCCACAAATATTGATAAATTATGGATGAAAGCGACGTCAGCAACAGCAGCAGCAGCAGCAGCAGCAGCAGCAACAGAAGCAGCAACAACAAGAGGAACAATAAATTGAATAAATATTTATGAAACTAATGAAATGATATCAGAGATTTGTGTTTCTCGCTCAAAATTGATTCCAATAGAGAGAAATGTATTTTATGTAAATATGCGTGGAGCGCACCTTAAAGACAAAGACTGATGAATGCGATAATGGGCCGGGTCTAAAGGCAATGCTGATGATGACGATGATGATGATGATGATGATGATGATGATGATGATATTTCATATACTAGGAAAACCTTTTAGAATGTTAATGACTTATGAGAGTGGCAGCAAATGTCCTGAGTGCCAGAGCCCAAGACGATGATGAAGTAGTAGAAGAAGCCGAAGCCGAAGACGTTGTAGAAGAAGCAAGAAATGTTCGTAATGGGCTCATAAATGGCAGGACTCATAGCATTTTATTGCCGTTGTTATTGTTGCTCCCCGCCCGCCGCTCCTGAAGCTCCCATTAAAACATGACAAGGCACAAAATGTTGCCAAAGGGGGTACAGCCCGCGGGACGGGGCGCCCAGAAGGGGCGCGGGAGGAGCTGGGCTTAAAGCTGTTGTCTGCGTGCTGTTGCCGCCAGAAAAGGCTTAAGCAAATGAAAGACGAAAAGGCAAAAGACATAAAAAAATAATACGAAACTTTTTTGATAATTAAAATATAGCTAGAAGAAGACAAGCGGGCGAGTGGGCAGTGTAAGGGGTTGAGTGAGTGCTGGCTAAAGTCAGCTCTTACGATATGCCCAATATAGGTTTAATGTAATGAAATAAGCAAATATTTTTGCAATTCCAGATACCCTGTAAATATGGTAAATGCTAGTTATGTGGCATATATGAAGTCCAAACAGCTCAAATCAATTCCTGCTCAGAGCTGAGTAGAGATAAAACAGACGTTTATATATAAGAATTTGAATACCCTGTAAATGTATATTGTTGTGATACTATTTTGTATGGTACCCTATAGTATATCTTAGCTCTTCAGCTAATATTACTGCGCATTTGCCAGTCGTGCCTGCCCCTCGCTGCGTTGCGATGACTTCCAATTGGAAACGTATTGAATGCTCTTGTAATTTCTTAGTGGATCTCGCCCTTCCGCCCCGCCAGCTGCGCAGTTTGCCTGACTGCCTGGCGCTTCGCTGTTTATTTTTCTTTCCCTTTTGGCCACTTAAAGCGCTTTAATTAATTAATTTGTGGCCTTGCTAATGGGCGAGCGGCACGCATCTAGTTTCGCCCCGCAAATCACAGCTAAAAGGCAAAAGCCAATCGAATCCTTTAACTACGATAAGAGCACAGAATATATATGTATCGAGCATGACGTATCCCCCATGGACATGGGCAGCCTAAGGTTAAATCCATAAATATAGACATTAAGTTTGGCTGGAATTTCTGAAGCAAAAACTAACTTAAGATTGTCTGTGAATGGCTTAATAACTCCTATAGATATCATCGGCTTATTAGCCATTATTAAGTGGAGTCCCGAAACTTGGTCTGCATATAGGATATGAGGTGTTAATTGTTGACTACGATAGGCTGTCTGAAATATATAAACTGTAAATAAGGCGAGTAAAAGTTTGTGTAGAGTATTTATGAAAGTAGAAGCGTAAGAGCCTATGTGAACTCAGCTGAGAGTCGAGCCAAGCAGCTGAAACTTTGTATAGAAAATCTTGTTTACTATAGACTTTAGATAAAATTATGGTAATTGTTATCTAATATGTTTTCCTTGAGATATCCTGTAAGATAGACGCAGACTAGTTTCTTTTCTAGACTAGTTTCACTTATTTTTCTTAGCCTACCCTGCATTCTATATGGCATATACTATATCTATATTATCTAGCTATATTTGAATGATGTACAAATTCTTGAAATTCTTGTCAAAGATGCTCCACTTCATATTTAAGCGCACGTTACGCATACGCCCCGTGCGGCACATGCAGCTAAAACATATTTTCTATGCTGCTTAAAGCAGGCATTTCTTCTCTGTGTGTGTGTGTGCTCGCGTTTTATTTGCGCTCACACAATATTTTTCTTCTTTTTTTTTACATCTTTTCAAGTAAAAATTTTGCTGTGCCATGTGCCAAGTACTTGTGCGCTTCACTTGCAGCCGCTTAAGGCAGTCAGCAGACACATCTACACACACTCACACACACACACAGATGAGTCTGAGCCATATGCAAATAATTTCAGCTGCTGCAATTGAAAAGCCAAAAACAAAGCAAACTCTAGGGTATGCCCCTATACCCAACACACACACGTTCTCCATCTCATTCTCACTCTGCATCTTCCTCTCCCCGGTCTCTCTTTCTCTCCCTCTCTCACTCTCTTTCTGCTTTTTAGCTAGCCGTTGGCCATAGAAAATAAAAATATTTGGCTTTAAAGGCAAAGTCTTTTTGGCTCTAAGTAAATCAGAGCTTCAAATGTTTAGCCAAATGCTCAATCTTCATCAATGACTGCTGCTGAGGTGTCTCTCTCTGTGTGTGTGTGTGTGTGTGTAAGTATCGTTAGGTATCGATGCTAAATATGTCGATGGGCCACGTTTGCGTCAAAACATTTTTGGCCAGAAATTGTGTTTTTTTTTTTCATTTTCATTTGATTACCATAAAGTCGCTTCACTTTACGTAAGTGTGTGTGTGTGTGTGTCGTGCTGTGCTATATTTCGCTTTTGCCATTAAGCACTCAATCAGTCTTTATCAGGTTTTGACAACGATTAACGCTTGGGGCGCCAAAACGCTTTTGATGGATGGCTGCCGGAGATGTCTTCTTTCTCGCTGTCTTTCCGTACCGCCACCGTCCGCCCAGCCACTAGTACTAGACTAGATTACGTGCATATACACGCTCACCCTCGCCCTTCCATATACACGTATCTCTCTTGCATTTTTATGAAATTGATTTGCTGTGTCGCAGCTCGTGATTTAAAGCACAAGCAAAAGCAATTCACTTGGTCGCATTAGTTAGCTAAAGTTTTGTGATACCCTGTAAGCTATGCAATACGAGTGGGTATAATACTTTTGAGTAAGTGTATATAATGTGCAAATGGAAGATGTGGATTAAGCTTGAGTTGCTTCTTCTGTATTTGAATGCCAATTACAGGGTATCTTGTAGTCATTTTGCTGCCAACTAGAGTTCTCTGCTGTATGCCTGAACAAATGAAAACTTTCCTAATGGCCATCCGACTTAGGTGTTTGGAATCCTCTAGTATATTACTTCTCTTGTGGATAACTTAATTAAACTACAGGGTATGTCTCAGTCAATTACTTCCATACTTTACTAATTGAGCTGCAGGGTATTTAATTTTTGGTTACTTCATTCGCAGAACAACTTGATTGAGCTGCAGCGCATATCCCTTTGCATTTTTGTAATGTTCACCTATGTATAGGGTATTTTTTAGTCTTTCCCTGCCATCTCGTCTATTTTTTTGTTTTTGAATGGGAACTTAAACTCGTTTTGTGGTTTTGCAGTTGAGCAATCGATTTGCTCTCATCATGGCTCATTGGCTTTGCCCCTCTTCCCTGTCTCAACCTACCTCCCTCTCTCCCCTTCTTCATCCTTCACTCTTCCTTGGCCAATATCCTTTGTCATGTCTTGATGCTCTTCAATGTTTATTGCAGCCCTTGAAGTCCAGCCAGGCCCAGCGACTGCCAGCCTCATCAATTTTGTGGTCAGCACGTGAGTTAGGCACAGAAATCGAATCGAATTGACTGGATGAAGGGCAAAGCGAAGCTTGGGAACGGCGGATGCTAGGCGGCGGGTGGGGCTAGTTAGGCGGCGGGGCTGGCTGATGTGCAGATGTGGCTACAAAAACCTGACTAATCTTGTGACTTAAAAGCTAAGCAAGCCCATTAGGCGCCACCTCAAACTCGACCAACAAATCAATAATCAACGAGAAACGATTTCAACTCGATGCGGGTTGAGTTGCTACAGTGAGTACTCGAAATGTTGAACTGGCAATTCAGTTAACCTCTATCTCTATCTCTATCTCTATCTCTATCTCTATCTCTATCTCTATCTCTATCTCTATCTCTATCTCTATCTCTATCTCTATCTCTATCTCTATCTCTATCTCTATCTCTATCTCTATCTCTATCTCTATCTCTATCTCTATCTCTATCTCTATCTCTATCTCTATCTCTATCTCTATCTCTATCTCTATCTCTATCTCTATCTCTATCTCTATCTCTATCTCTATCTCTATCTCTATCTCTATCTCTATCTCTATCTCTATCTCTATCTCTATCTCTATCCCTGTCTCTATCTCTATCTCTATCACTATCTCTATCTCTATCTCTATCTCTATCTCTATCTCTATCTCTATCTCTATCTCTATCTCTATCTCTATCTCTATCTCTATCTCTATCTCTATCTCTATCTCTATCTCTATCTTCTATCTCTATCTCTATCTCTATCTCTATCTCTATCTCTATCTCTATCTCTATCTCTATCTCTATCTCTATCTCTATCTCTATCCTCTAGTCTCTATCTCTATCTCTATCTCTATCTCTATCTCTATCTCTATCTCTATCTCTATCTCTATCTCTATCTCTATCTCTATCTCTATCTCTATCTCTATCTCTATCTCTATCTCTATCTTCTCTATCTCTATCTCTATCTCTATCTCTATCTCTATCTCTATCTCTATCTCTATCTCTATCTCTATCTCTATCTCTATCTCTATCTCTATCTCTATCGCTATCTCTATCTCTATCTCTATCGCACACACATACATTAATTTTATGGTAATCAATTTTAATAAACAATAAACACAATAAACAATCAAAAATGCCATGTGCACCACTTGGCTGCAATTGCAGCACTTGGCACCTGCCAAACCTGTAGCCGGAACGCTGGCAATGGAACATGGAACAGTGCATTTTATAACGCTTTTCCAGAGACAGGACATGGCAGAAGTTTGCAAAATTTATGCATCTACCAATTGCTTATACACAGAGTGAATATGTATATGTGCATGTGTATGTGTATAAGTGTGTGTAGGTGTGCGTGTTTGTTGTGTGTGCACAGTCATAGCTGCAATCATAGATTTCAAGCCTCGAACAATTCACGTCAAATGCAGTCGAATTCGGTTTTGCAATTGCCGATTGCCAAGGGTTAAGGCGATTGAGTGGATTAAAAGTGGGCGCGTTTTCCGGGTGGTAGAGACTGGCTTGATGGTATGCGGGAGTGGTTGCTGATAGAGATAGAGAGAGAGAGAGAGAGAGAGAGAGAGAGAGAGAGAGAGAGAGAGCAAGCACTTGGTGCTTTTGCGTAAGGTGTTGGCATTTGCACGCTTGCAATCAGACTCAGGCTTTAATTCGTTTCAGCTCGAGTCCGATTCGAATCCAGGTCCAAGTGGTCAATGGATGCATTATGCAGTTAGCTTACATATAAGACTATAATTATACCCTGTTGGAGCCATGAAGGGTTTAATAAAGCTAGTGCAGATCTGTGCACGTGGATGACGTTGGTGTGAAAAAGGAGATGGATCTAGCCACACTTGAAAGGGACGGGTCTCTGTGACCTTAAGAGGGAATTATCGGAATTAGGTTTACTAAAGGTTTTCTGCCTATTGAGTGCGACCTAGCTAGTTGGCATTATATGACGGGCTGCGTTAATTTTTGTTGTTTTAGATAATATCTTCATTTTCGGTCATTTTCCGTTTTCATAGGATATCTTCGAGTCTCGTTTGTTGCTGTTGCTATTGCAGGGCGCAAGTTCAGTTGGCATAGGTAAATACATCATTAAACATGTAAGGGCCCAAATGCATTGTCAACAGCCAACTGTCGGCACGCTGCACATTTGTTGTTGCTGCTGCTGCTGCTGCTGTTGCTGCTGTTGCATATTATGGTGCAGCTTCAGGGAACAGCAGCAGCTACGTTCTACGTGCTCAAGAGTGCGTACCAAAGTATGTGCCTCTGTATGTGTATGCGTGTGTGTGTGTGTGGGTGACCCTGCAATTGACATGTTAGCTGTGTGTGGGCCAAGACAAATGCACATACAGATGTGCGTATTTGCCAGTCAACAGCAACAACAGCAGCAGCAGCAGCAGCAACCCTATCAACATTCTGTTACTACTCCTCATCATCATCATCATCATCATCATCATCATCTAGCTCTTGTTCTTTTGTCTTTATGTTATCATAGGCATGGCAAGCTGTGAAACCATTGCATAATAATTTATGATACATCATTGAAAAGGGCTTTTTGATTAGATTCGATTGTGGTTTGGAAAAATTGTCCAGTGCAACTGCTTGAGTGCAACTGGATCAGGTCCAATCAGTCAATCAATCAGCTATGAGGACAGCTTGTTACTTCGTTAATCAGGCAGTCAATCAGTGAATTAATCAAGTAATCAATCTGTCAATTAGTCAGTAGAAATTATTCAATTATTCAATCACTAAGTCAATTTAGGCAATCAGCTTAGTTAGTCAGTAATTGAATGTAGAAAATATTTTGATTATGCTATCAATTAGTCAGTCAGTTATTTAAAGGGACAACTGAACAGTTTGACAGTCCCGTCAGTCAGTCAATTAGGTCGTCAATCACGTAACTAGTCAATCAAGTAACTCTTTGACTGATTAAGTTATTCACTTATTACGTGACTAACTGTTTACGTAACTCGGTCAATCAGTCAATCAAAACAGTTTGATAGTCAATCAGTCAGTCAAACAGTTGGTCAATCAATCAATTAGTCAGTCAGTCAATCAATTAGTGAATCAATCTTTCAAGCAGTCGATCAATGACTGAGTCAATGAATCAATCAGTCAATCAATCATTTGCCCAAGCATCAATTAGTCAATCGTGCACTACATCCATATCGAAAGTAAGCTCTCTCTCTTTCTCTCATTAACAATGGCTTATCTAAAACAGCTAACAGATCAAAATAAATACAAATATGAATTAGTTTTACTTTGGGATTAAAAATTTATTATTTAAAAAAATAATATACATAAGTATATGCGCTTATATATTTGATTTACACATAATGGATGTAGATAAATCCCATATTACAACGTTATTCTCTGTCACGTGACGTCGCCGTGTGTGAGATTCGGCAAATGTTGGCGCCTAATCATTGGGTTTAAGCCGTTAAAAGCTTTGAGCCGCTGGCTGTTTTTCAGGTGAAATTCGCACCACTCCGGAAGTGGTTTTCATTTACAACGGAAATTAAAAAATGTCAACGCAACCAACAACAAGCGAGCAATGGGTCAAATGCTCCCCTTTGGGGCGCATTCAGGGATTAACAGGCTTTGCCATTGGCCTCTGTCGCACGTCCCGTAAATCAAATGCAGCCAACAGTGAAGCGTTTTTTTTTTCCTTTCCTTTTTTCGGGAGTCTAAATCGGTGTTAAGCGAAGCCTCTCAATTGCGGGCAATAGATATCAATGGGACGACAATTGCCAACGCCCCGGATTCATATATTTATAGCATCTTTGTTCATTATTCAGATTCCTCTTAAATATTTAATGTGCCATTTGTTCCATTTGATTTCGGCTATATATATGGATAGTAACTGGAATATGTTGATTCAAATGTCCTATCTACTACTATGTTGCTCCTTAAATACTTTATTTGCAAATTTCTACTACTATATTGCCTCACTACTTAGCTACTACTTCTATTACTACTACTACTACTACTACTACTACTACTGCTACTTTAACATTACTAATTTACTACTACTATTACTATAACTAACTACTACTACTACTACTAATACTAATACTACTACTACTACTACTACTACTACTGCTACTTTAACATTACTAATTTACTACTACTATTACTATAACTAACTACTAATACTACTACTACTACTACTACTACTACTGCTACTTTAACATTACTAATTTACTACTACTATTACTATAACTAACTACTACTACTACTACTAATACTAATACTACTACTACTACTACTACTACTACTGCTACTTTAACATTACTAATTTACTACTACTATTACTATAACTAACTACTACTACTACTACTAATACTAATACTACTACTACTACTACTACTACTACTGCTACTTTAACATTACTAATTTACTACTACTATTACTATAACTAACTACTACTACTACTACTAATACTAATACTACTACTACTACTAATACTACTACTACTACTACTACTACTACTAATACTACTACTACTACTACTACTATTGCTTCTACTACTACTATTACTACTACTGCTACTATTGCTACTACTACTACTATTACTACTACTGCTACTATTGCTACTACTACTACTACTACTATTGCTACTACTACTACTATTACTACTACTGCTACTATTGCTACTACTACTACTACTACTATTGCTACTACTACTACTATTGCTACTACTACTACTATTACTACTACTACTACTATTACTACTACTGCTACTATTGCTACTACTACTACTACTACTACTATTACTACTACTACTACTACTTCTACTACTATTACTACTACTACTACTATTACTACTACTACTACTATTACTACTACTGCTACTATTACTATGCTACTACTACTACTACTACTACTATTACTACTACTACTAGTACTTCTACTACTATTACTACTACTACTATTACTACTACTACCATTACAACTACTACTACTATTTCCTATCACACCATACTCCATGGTATGTATATTCCACACTCTATACCTCAATAACCCCTAAATTTCTACTCTTTAAACATATGTAAATATATATTCACAGTATTGGTTGTTCAGCAATCAAACTCACTGAACTTTTAGCTTTACAATAGAAATACATTTATAAATAACCTGGCAGAGAAAACGCCTCGCCAGTGTTGTAAAAGCGCAACGGGCAGTGTGGCAAGGCGCGAAAAAAGAATGACGAATGAGACGGAAGCAATAAATGCCACTGATTGATATTGTCAATATTGTGAGTTATGAATATAAATACGAATACGAATATGAATATGAAATATGTGAAATGAATGCGACGCTGAATACGTGTGAAACCATATGGCCTTTCATGGCGCTTCAATTGCTTCTACACACACACACACATATATACACACATGTATCGATATATATGTCTGTATATCCTTATATAGATAATCAGTTCTGTGGCGCGGGGGGGGGGGGGGGGAGTTGTGTGGTTCGGTTCGTAAGGTGCTTCGACACTTTGTCTTCAAAGTGTATTTATGGCAAGCACTTTATCAGCATCATCATCAATATAACATGACAATACTCATAATCACGTTGCTAACGATGATGATTATTGATGATCATTATCGAACATGATTATCGTAAGCAGCAAATGCTTTGCATGCTATTCAGTGACACCTCTTTGGGCGATATATTATTGCATTTTGTTGTTGCTGTCACACACACACACACGCACACACACATACACACACACCCCCACACACACACACACACACGTACAGATACATACACCTACGTTGAGGCTGTCTGAGCTTTACAACTTCAATCAAATTCAATTGAGTTCAATTCAATTGTAACGTATTGTATTTTTATTGAACCATAAAAAAAAAGGGAAGCTGCCTCACATGACTGTGTGTGACTCTCGCACGGATTTAACAAGTGCGACATAATGGCGCTGACAAGCAGCAGGAGCAGTGGAACAGAAGCTGAACCCGAGAAGCTGGAGTTGGGGCTGCTTGCAAAGCGTGCAAATGTCGCAATCACTGACACGCAGCATACGCAGCACGCAGCCTCTCCCTCTCCCACTCTATCCCTCTCTTTCTCTGCGTGTGTGTGTGTGTGTGTGTAAGGTAGGCAATGCGCATCATTCGCGTCTTGGCGACGACTTTTATGACTTCAATTCAATTTGTTTACGAGCCAGGGGCTCAGCACTCGACACTAGGCAGGCTCGTCTCTCTCACTCGCTCCCATTCTTCCTTTCTCCTCTTCCCTCTCTCTCTCTCTGTGTCTCTCGACCGTGCCATGCCGCACAAAAGTATGTGACACCATATCCAAATAGATGTATGCGAGTAGAAAAAAGAAGCAAACATAAAGGAAAAGTATGCTAAATAAGTAACTCAACAACAAGTCGAAAGGTGTTTGTTGCATGCACTTGACTGGCGTATACCCTGTAATTAGAGACACTCTATGCAGAGTCAATTATGCTCAACTTTAAATATTAATGTATAATATGAGCATAGCTAAAGCGCACATCAAGGCTCATGACCAGATGATGATCAAAACATAATCGATCACTAAGCTAACTAAGCTGTTTGAGTTATCGATAATTTCAATAATTTATTCAAATTTCCCATTAGAATTTTTTGTAGACTTCTACAGAAGAAAAAGCAACAGAAGAAGCAAAGCTTAAATCGTAATTGCATCGCATAGGATAAACGAGTCAGCTAAGCTGATTCATTCGCTTAAATAATATCCTTTATTTTATAAAATGACATAAATATAGGTCTCAAATAAAACTCAAAACATTTTATTATCTCAAGTTTAATTCGATTTAATTGTAATTTCTTTTGCTATGGCTCTATTGGGTCAGCCTACATTTTGTAATTGTTTAAAGGTTTCTTCACACTGATTCATTGTCATTTTTGTTTAGTCGAATGCAATTTTACAGTTTTCATAGCACTTAACAATCTTTTACAGGGTATATTCACAACAACAAGGTCACACACTCGACTCTGGCAGCAGGTGATGAGCGTAAAATTTATGCAGCGACATGTTATGCCCCGCGGTGCACAGAATTTCTCAGCCATGCTTTTCTCTATTTATACATACGTACGTATTGTATGTATGTGTGTGTGTGTGTGTGTGTGTGTGTATTTATATATATATTTTTTTTAGGTATTATTGTCACGTCACGTCTGGCAAGCGACGGTGCAGAGCTGATGCCGCCGCTCACACACATTAAAGCGTTAGGCAACAAGAATTGGCTTTAAAGTCGCGCGCTAATTAAGACGCCAGGTGGCGTCATTGTGCTGATAAATTAGCGCCAATTTACAGTATAACAAGTGGCAAACACAACTTTCATCTACCCTCTCTCAATCTCCATCTCTCTCTATCTCACTCTCTCGCAGCTCAAGCTGTGGCTTTCGCTGTGCGGCGCAGCCAATTAAATATCATGGATAAACATGAGCTTCAAGGAGCAACAGCAACAGCAGCAGTTGAGTGCAGCAGGAACGCTGGTATAAAGCGAGGGCGAGGGCGGGGGCGGGGGCGGGGCTGTAAGCGAACGCCCTTCAAGCTGACTTTAGATTTGTGGCGCGCACTGTGCGTTCGCGTGGCGATTCGATGAGGCAGGGCGAGGCGTTGCTGTTGGCATTTTCAAGTTTTCCTCAAATTGAATTTCCAACAAATTTTCGCAGCGTTTGCGTTATGCGGACAGGGCGTCATCAAAGGTGGGTGTGCAATACAAAAACAAAAAACAAAAAAAAAAAGAAACAAAAACAAAAAAAAAATGCAGTTAGCGAATAAAAGCCAAGAAGCAACAACAACAAGGAGCAGGCAGCAGGAGTAAATCAAGTAGCTGCGGTCAGTCCCAGTCCAATGGGCAGCAATGAGCTAAGCGAGTGAATGAAATTCAATTAGAGTGTTAATGGTAAGTGAGAGTGTGAAATGCAGAAAGGGGAAGAGAAAATGAGGATGAAGGCGAGAGAGGGAGAAAGGGAGAGAGCAAATAATAGAGTGAAAGACGGACAGAGAGAGAGAGAGAAAGAAAGAAAGTGAGGAAGAGTGTTGGTGGGAGAAAAAGAATGAGGAGAAAATAGATCTAGAAAATATAGAATGAGAGGGGAGAGATAGAGAGAGAGAGAGACAGACAGAGATGCGGCCAGAGTGGAATAGGGAGAAAGTAATAAGAGACGTTGCGTTAGGAAAAGACTGAGGGAGAGAAAGATACGAGAAAATGAGGTAGAAGGTCAGTGAGAGTAAGAGGAAGAATGATTGAGTGAAAGAGTGAAAGAAAGTGAAGAACAAGTGAGAGAAGCAAACAGTTTGGCAGCAAAGGCAAGAAAAGGAATGACCGAGAGTGAGTATAGGGGAAAGGAAGAGAGAGAGAAAGAGAGTGCTGCGATCAGTCAGTCTTCCTTATCTTAATCTTAATGATGCTTCAGTTCGTTCATAATCGCATTATTAAAATTAATTTATAGGTTTTAAGCTAATTCTAAGAGTTCAAGCTCAAACTTCCCTCTTTCTCCACACATAATATTTCGTAGCCGTAGCTAGCAACAATCCATGTGACAGAGAAGAGAAGAAGAAGAAGAGGAAGAATCAGAAGAGAAGCAACACACAGTGAGAAAGAGACGGAGAGAGTGCGACTAGACAACATTTGGAAAATTACAAAGCAAACAGAGAAACGAAATCAAACCACGGCATGACGTTGCTTAGACTCCGCAACTTTTCTACTGCTTCATCTCTTTCACTCAAACATGATTTCTCTTTCGCTCGCTCACACTCTTCTCACTCGCTTGTTTCATTTCACAATCCCAATCCCAATCCCATCTTAAGCGGCAATCGCGTTTTCCCACAACTTTTTCAGACCTTATAAAAACGTTCAACTTTTGCTTCTCTCTTACTCTCGCACTCTCTCTCTCTCTCTCTCTCTATCCCTGTCTTTAATTTCAATTCCATTTTTTTTTTTGCAACTTCTCACTTCGTTTTTTTCGCGCAATTTTCATTTGCCGTCGCTGCAGTTTTTCCTAGTTGGCGCAATTTTCCGCGTTTTCATCGTTTTAATCGATGTTGGTCAAACTTGCCCGAAGGACGAGGGGTGCGGCGCTGTGTGAGGACTTGAGCAGGGGCTAGCTAACAGAAAGCAGAGGACACGGACTCAGACTCAGACACAGACTCAGACACAGGCAGAGGCAGAGGCAGAGGCAGAGGCAGAGCAAGAGAGAGACTGCGAACCAGTTGCCGACTGCGCCATCGACAAGGACTAAAAATCTTTGTAACCATAATTAAAAGTTGGGCTGCTTTTGTTGCCACGCCCAGCCAGGCGCTTGCCACAAGCCGTCGACACTTGTGGCGCAAACAATAATTAATTTAAATTGAAACATTTTAGCGTTCCCCTCAGCCATTCAGCATGCTTCAGTTTGTGGCGCAACTTGCGTTTCGTTTAGTTTTTAATAGCTCTCTTAGCCGCATCCTCCCAGGCCCCACAGCCACGCCCCTTTGCAGTGTCCCACATTTCAAAGCTGATAAGCTGAGACAGAGCGAAAATGTTGATGTCAAAGCGTGATCTGAGTTGCATCTGAGTTGAATATGAATAGTTTATTCAATAGATTAGCTTTGATTAGTTATCGATAAATATCGATATATTGCAAAATGATAAATGTAATGCTCTCAATTGCAAATATGAGCTGGGAATTCTGCCAGCCTTGAGGTGCATATCCTTTGGCTTTGCGATTAAAGCTCAATTCCCTTAAGCCCAATCGTGGCTTCATAATTGGCCCAGTTTAACAGAAAAGAATTCTAAATGCTTTTGAAACACTCTTAAATATCGCTGTGGCCCAATTTTGTGCTCATCTTTGGTGTAGCCACCTTTCGACCATTTCGCAATTAAAACTTTTACTCACTTCATTTTCCACATAGCTGTTACATTTGGCCAATGCTTTTTATTTACACAAAAATGTTGCAAGTATTTTGTCAGTTCTCTTATTCTCATTCATTTCATACACGTTCACGATTAGTGAAAGAGAGTATAATGGCTCTGTGTCCATTCCTAAAGGAGTCCATCTGACTGTATGATATGTTAGAGACTTGATATTCGTGTTAGGGAAAAGTCTACTCGATGTTATTGACATTGGCATTTCCTTAAGATAATATAGGGTAGAAATCTCCGATAACTCCTACAAAGTATATCAAACAATTCCCTCTGAAAGCATGGCCATGGAATCGGAAGGGCTTTTATATCCTCTTCAGCTGTTTAGCTAAAGTATCAAATTTTCACTGATTCTCTGTAGATATTAACTCTTGGTAAATATGTTATACATAAGCTTGAGAAATATGGAAAATTGGAATAAATTATTTCACACTTTTCGAGTTACGAATGACCTTCGAAACGATGTTGATTCTTCAAACCAAGAGTAATTGCAAAACTTGTATATGTAACAGGCCTATGTAGCATGTAATATAGATTTTTGAATAGATTCGACTGCGCTTGCATCAGAAGCGAGTATTGTGCCGTCAGTTGGACTCGACAGCAACTTTCTTACTTCTATTTTTTTTTTATTCAATATATTTTTGGAGTCTGCCCGTTGAAGCGATAAGTCAGCAAAAAATGTGCTGCCCTCTGTTATTTCTTTGGGTTTTGCAGCAAATTTCATGCATATTTACCGTACATATGCCCTGCATACAATTGTCGGTGCAATGGGGTATATTAGTGCGCAATTAACTATCAACTTTTGCCTCTGATGCGTTGTTGCAGAGCAGAGAGATTTTATGCATCATGATGTACGGCATATATCACTTATACTGATGTATTGATGTATTATGATGATGTATAATGCAGCTCACAGAATATGCACATTCATTTGCATGCATTTACATCATAATACATCATGTTAGTTTCTTTATAGGCAGGTCAAGACATGAATGTTATTATAATTAGTTTTCTATAAGAAATACGAGTTGCGTACTTACATAATGATGTACGCACAAATACAATTTGATGTATAAATGATGTATATAATTCATTGATGTCTTTAGCTTTCGATTGAAAAACTTTAGTAAAATGAATTTCTCATTGTTACTGAACATCAGTTAAGTTTGATGCATATAAATCATGATGTATACCTGCTTGTACAGCAACATATATACAATTCGTAAGATTATGCTCATGCCTCTCACACCATTCCCAGTTACAGGACAGCTGCCCAGTCGAGCATTCAGCTTCTGCCTCTGTTTAATTGTTATTGCATGTAACTGTAGCATTTTTGGGGGGAATTATCTATTCCTAATTGAATGACAGGGCGAATAGTTGAGGCAAATAGTCGAGCTGCTTTTGTTGTTTGCATTTGAAGCATTTTGAAGTGGACTCGAGCCACAATTCGAATTCAGTTAACTAATTGAGTTTACTGCCATTCAGATGACCTAAGAGAGATTCGGATGAGAGAGATAGAAAGAGAGAGAGAGAGAGAGAGAGAGAGAGAGATAGAGAGAGAGAGAGAGAGAGAGAGAGAGAGAGAGAGAGAGAGAGAGAGAGAGAGAGAGAGAGTTGGGTATTACGTTATTTCTAGTTATATACTCAAGTTGAGGGAATGCTCCTAGCTGCAATGCTTAATTGAGCTAAGCAGGCTATGCTATCAGCAGCTGCATATTATCGATAACAGTTATCGAAAATATGATCACTTAGGCTTGAGACTAAAGTCTGTAGAACTGTCCCAACAAGCTAAAGCTTTACGTCTGTGCCTTGAACCTTGTTAATAGTTTAAGATATGACAACTCTTAAGCTGCATATGGTTGCCAGATAGCTGGGAAAATCCTTTGAATCGAGCTGCTTTAAAGCATATTTGCATTATCTCAACGTCAACGGCAATACAACAAAATATAGCGCTATCTGTCAAAGGGAAAGGAAACTACAAAAAAAGCAGGAAAAATAAACAACAATGGGAGAGGGAGTGGGAGAGGTGGAGAGGTGGAGAGTTGTGGAAAAGCGAGTTGAGCTAAAGCAAATGTCGTTGAATGGATGCGGTGGCTGTCAAATGCCGGTGCAATTTTTGGCCCAAATGTAGAGAGAAAGAGAGAAAGAGAGGCAAAGAGCGGGCGAACTGAAGAGAATCTCAGCTGTGGCACTCAGTGCAGTGCACAGTGGGTTAAGGGGCAGACACCCACACAGACACACACAATGAATGCGTGAATGCACAACACAATTGCAATGGGAACTGGGAAAACGCAACTCGCAATTCGAAACTGGAAACTGGGAGCTGAGAGCTGAGAGCTGAGAGCTGAAAGCTGTGAGCTGAGGGCTGTGAGCTGTGAGCTGGGCCCGTTGCAATCTATCGTCGAGTGGCGCCATGAATTTGTCCAGGCGACTGATGGGACTGTGGAGTGGAGTAGTGGGAGTGCTGAAGCATGTGTGATGTATTGCTTTGTGTGATTTTGACAGAATTAGCAGCTGCTGCCGCAAAATTGCGCAGCAACTGCCACGCCTCAGCTTGTCTTGCACAGCAGCAGCGGATCCCATCCACGCTTCATTCCATTCAGTCAGTCAGAGTGGCTCAGCCTGGTCTCTACGGTCTTTGGTCTCCAAGGATATATTAATTTGGTTTCGGTTTTATGTACATCGCTTTTTGGGCCATCTTTTTATGTTTATTAGCCATTAGCCTGGCCGCAAGCCAACTTTGGCAATTAAAAGTTGTGGCCAAGATTAAAGATTAAAGACCACAAAAAAAAAAAAAAAAAAAAAGAAAGAGAGAAGATGATGTAAATGAAGGAAGAAACACGGCGAAACGCAAATCAAAAGCTTTATGGCAGCCAATCGAAGTGCCTTCAGCTCTTGGCACTTACTCAACTCGAATGGCAAATGGCAAATGGAATTAGGTCTTTCATGCCGAGTCCTAAAAGCCTTTATTATGCCCATGCAATGGCCATTCCAATAATATTGTCACGATATAACCAAATGCCTATCAAATACGATTGTAGAGTGCATTAATATCTATGGGCACTCAGCAATCCATCAAGCTGGTAATTATGATTGATTTACTGTACTCTTGATAAACTATATAGATATTCTTGATAGTCCATCAATCAATCTATATATCTATCTATTGAAAACCGTATAGACAGAACAGTGCTCTTCCTGTCTTTCCTTGTCTTACCCGTTCTGTCTCTTTGTCTCGATCCTTCTCTATTTCTCTGTCTGTCAGGGAGTGAGCTGTTTCCTTCTTTCTATATTTTTCCCTATCTCTCATATCTCTCTCTCTCTCTCTCTCTCTCTCTCTCTCTCTCTCTCCCTCTCTCTCTCCACTTCAGTCCCTCTTTCCCATTTTTGTCTCTTTTCAACTTGCCCAGCCTTTTTACATCTTCACTTTCTTACGTTCTCTTTCACTTTTCTGTCGCTTCTCTCTCTCTCTCTCTCTCTCTTTTCTGTATCTATCTCTCTCCAAAACTTTTCATAGTCTCTTCTTCTCTTTCTGCAGTCGCTTTTCAACACTTTCTCGCTTGCATCTCAGCCCAACACTGGTCAAACTTTGATCTGTGGCTAGTTATACAACATTGTCATGGCTTATTAGCTAACCACACAAGTGTTCGCCCCTTCGCACCACTCACGACCCCACCATTACCCACCCCACCCAACTACCCTATCTTCAAGGCAGCCAACGTCCACCCCAGCATCTGGTTTCGAGGCGACAAAACTTGTTGTTGCGCTGCACAACAATAAAATAACTTTTAATTATGCACAACCAAGGGCTGATTCCCTTACACATGCTTACATCTATGGGTGTCTGTCTGTCTGTGTGTGTGTGTGTGTGTGTGTGTGTGTGTGCGTGCATTCACAAAATGTAATTAGAGTTTTGTGTAGTGAAGTTGTCAGCTTTTGGATAACCGAAAACGAGCGTTTTAACAAGTTTAATTGGTGCAAAGTTGCTCGCAAGTTGCCCCAAAAATGCGGCACACACATCGAATACAACTTTTGCCACAGCTCTACACATGCTTTACATGCTTTCCCTCTCTCTCCCTACCTCTCTCTCTCTCTCCCTCTCTCTCTGCTATGCCTATTTCTATATGCACTTTGTGCAACAATTTGTGGGCTTAAGTAGCCCCCATATAGCAATGTCAGCAACCTTCAATAACGACTACCAACACTGGACACACCTAAACACACACACACACCAACACACACACACACACACACACACACACACACACGTATACGCTTAGAGTCGCTAGTCATAAAACCTTTGAACTTTACAGCATATACAATTTAGATATATATTTTTCCACACTCTATTATTCTTTTCAGCTTTTGTTTGCCTCTTTTAACAACACTGGCACAGTGTTGTTAGCACCTAAGCAGCTTTGCTTTGTAGTATTTTTCTGCTTATTATATATCTTCATTTTTATCGCTTTGTAAGTAGCTCACAGCCTGTTGTATAATAATAGCTTCTTATATTGCTTTATAGCTTTATATCTGAGCAAAAGGAGTTTTTCTCAATACTGAAACTTTATATAGTAATCATTAAAAGATATATACAAAATATAAAACAATTTATTAGAGGGATGCATGAGAAGCATGAAGTATGCTCAAAATGAGTTGAGTTGAGTGGATTGAATTGAAGCGAAGCTGTACGACTTCTGAGTGATGCAGAATAATCAATCAATCAGAAGAAACGAATCGAATGAATGCGGCTGCGAGTGAATGAGTTGAATGAGTTGGTGGTGAAGGTGGAGATGGAGGTAGAGGTAGAGGTAGAGGTGGAGGTGGAGGTAGAGATGGAGGTAGAGGTAGAGGTAGAGGTGAAGGTAGAGGTAGAGGTAGAGGTAGAGGTAGAGGTAGAGGTAGAGGTAGAGGTGGAGGTGGAGGTAGAGGTAGAGGTAAAGGTAGAGGTAGAGGTAGAGGTAGAGGTAGAGGTGGAGGTAGAGGTAGAGGTAAAGGTAGAGGTAGAGGTAGAGGTAGAGGTAGAGGTAGAGGTAGAGGTAGAGGTAGAGGTAGAGGTAGAGGTAGAGGTAGAGGTGAAGTTAGTTAGAGATTAGTTTTTGTTGAGGTTGAGTTGGAAATAATCAGCGACTGGCGGCTGGCATTCCAATTTGTTTGTCGGCGACAAATTGTTTTCGTTTAGCGCTGGGGGAGAACGAAGCGAACAATTTGCCAGCTGCGGGTCTATCAAGAACTGTTGTCGTTGCTGTTGCTGCTGCAGTAGCAGGTAATGCACTCGTCTGGCTGGCGTTTACTTAGGGCCAAGTTTTGTCTGGGTAAAAAAAAAACTAAATAAAATAAAATAAAAAGCCGAAGAAGTGTCTCCACTTTTGGCAGCTGGCAAAAGTTGCCCCCACTTTGGCTAGAGCAAATGCTAAACGTTCGACGGGCGGGGCCAGGTGTGGCAGGTGTGAGAGGAACTGCATTTCATTAGCCAACCTAGGCAGCGGCTGCCACTTTTTACATAAGTTGGTAAATATGAAAATTTCTATATTTAAGCAAAACAACAGCTGGACTAAGCCAAAGCACAGTGAGCATGAGCCAAGAGATACCCTGCACTTATTATAAAAAAAATGTGGAAAAAGTAGAGATAAAAATCTTATTTATATACATATTTTTAATATACAAAAATAATTTCGAAAAATATTTTCGACTCTGAAACGTCTTGAATACACCTTGCACAGTTTTATAGGGCATGCTCTGAATGCTGAAAAAAAAGAAAGTCTGAGCCAAAATAGAAAAGTGCAAAACTGAGAATCAGATGACAAAAGTTGTCTGCATTTTCTTGGTTGTGGCAAAAGTTTTGTCGCTTTGCTTTGGCTTTCACTTGGGCTTTTTGCTTTTGTTTTCAACCTCAGCTTCTACTTCCTCTGCTTCTGCTGCTCCCGCTATTGCCATACACCTTCCACACCCACAAAGCTGTCTCATAACTTGAATGCACTCAACGTATATATGAAAATCAATTACAGCCATGAATAAATCTGATGCTAATAAATAAATAAAATAGAATTTTCTTGCAACAATTAAAGAAATGAGTCGAAAAATTGCGTATTCAATTAATTCGATTCAATAGCATCAGGCAAATGGCTTTGTTAAGGTAAATCAAGCTAAAATTGCTTAGGTCAGAGGTAAAGCACTTCGAAACGAATCAGAAAAAAGTCGAAACTTTCAGAGCCACAATTTAATTCAATTTTAAATGATTTCGGAACTTGAATGGGAATTGGGTAAGTGATCTAGCCGACTCTCTAGAGTGAGCCTGCGGACTTTGGACCTAGGCCTAGGCTTACACTACCCAAGCTCAGCTGCATTTTCCTATCTGATATCTTCTTCACTATAACTGCCAACGTCCTAGTCCCAAGCTTTACTCCTTTGCTACATCATTCTTGCTCTATCTACAAGTTTCCACTATCATCGGCAACCTGTTGCAATCGCTCACAATTCCAGCCTGCCCACATTTGTTTTCCTGCCCCAATCTCGACTTTTTTTTACGCAGGTGCTTAATCTGTGCGCCGAGTACCAATTGTTGTGCAGCTCTTTATGAGTGTTAAAATTGACAAACAAAAGCAGGCCCACTCTCTCTCTCTCTCTCACTTTCCCTCTCCCGCTGGTCATGTCTGTCTGCTCACCTTCTCGACTGACCCTTGGCTGAGGGCAGTGCGAGACAAGGGCTGCCCCATGTCCAGTGCAGATGGTAAAAACAATTGACAGCTTCAGCTTGAGCGGCACCATTGAAGCGCTCTACCCTCCCTACTTCACCTCCTCTTTCCCTCACACTATCTCTTTCGCACTCCTGTTGAGTGCATGCGGCATTCGTTTCGCACACCTCACGAGTCACTTGTGTCTACGAGTTTGAAGTGGCCTAGCGCCCCCCATCCTGCCTCCACTATACTCCCTCCCCTTGACCGTTGCTAACAAAAGTTTGACAGAGTGTCTGATGTGCGAAAGGCCAAGAGCAGTCCGCCCGACAGCCGTCATGGCCATCTCCCGTCTTCCGACTGCCGACTGTCGCCTGCCGACTGCCGACTCCTGCTGCTGACTGTTGCCCTTCCAGTCCCCATTGTGTGCCCTCGCTTCTTCGTCGCTTCGTCGCTGCTACCGCATTGATTTACAGGGGTAATCCGTGGGGGCGTTCTGTTGTGACTGGAGGGGTCGAGGCATGTGTGAACGGTGCGGTTGGGTGCCGGCCACTTAATGCTACACACAAACACACACACACACACACACACACACACACACACACACACACACACATTCCCATATACGCACCCACACGTCTCTTGTTCGAAGTTCGTTTTTGGCTTTTGTTTTCTTTACTTTGCTTTTTTCTCTCTCTCCCTCTCTCTTTCTGTTGCAGTTGTGTCCTTCCCCGCTCTTCGAACTTTTACGCTTTGTTTTGCGCCACTGCTCTAGATACCCTGTAAAACTTGATCAAGCTCTAATCGGGTCTGTCAAGTAAGCCTTGGGCATAAGCCAGATTTGATGGAGTGTCAGACAAGTAGCCGTTACAGCTTTAAGATCTTTGCAATGTATAGTAGGAATTAGAGGTTTATGAGTTCTTAGATATCCCACAAGAATCATGCCTGCATAATTAATGCTTGTTCACGAAGTGTCCTAGCTCCATCCGACAACTCATCCATCCATTCACCTTAACTAACTGACTAGAGATCTACTATTCATGGCAAGCTTATGAGCTTCTGAGTTTTTAGCTCCTCTCGATATATTCTCTTCTTATGAGACGTCTAGCTGAGTATCTTTTAGTCGTTCAATGACTTCGCTCTACACGAGCTTGTTTCATAACTGTCTGCGCTCACATTTTATGGAGTTTATTAATTTGAGTGCTTTTCACCCGCTGGTGACATATTTTCCGGGCAACAACAACAACTTGTTTTTATTGACTGTACACTAGCCCCAGTCCGATGCTCGCTGGAGTGAGAGGAGCTCGCAGTGTTTTGGCAGTATTTCTCTCCCTCTCCCTCTCCCTCTCTCTCTCTGTGTGTGTGTGTAACGCATGTGTCGCACAACTGTCAATGAAAGTAAACGGATTGGCTTTCAAATGCTGTCCACTCTCAAGCGTCGTTCTGCCTCCTGCCATCGCTCTCTCTCTCTCTCGCTCTCTCTCTTTCTTTCTCTGGTTGGCTGTTTGGCAATTGATTTTTAAGTTTCGAGGGATCGGCACGTATTTTACAAATATTTTATAAATATTGACACTGAGCCAACGAGCAACAACAAGTTGCACGCCTATGCTTAGAGCAGACCAAGCCCAGCCCCACTTGCGAAGCCCCCGGACCGCCTCCTGCAACGGCAGCTACTGCCTGCTGCAACATATAAATCACGTATACGCCGCATTGTTCAGTCGGGCCAGTCAAGTCTGGCTGCCACTTCATGCGCTGACTTCATTCATTTCTTCATTTGCTGTTGTGCCACGCAATTAGACAAGAAAATTAAACAGCTGCGGGTATGGATGGGGCTAGACAAGTTGTACGACATTTTGCTTGAGCTGTTCCGCATCAACTTTGCATTGCCTTCAACTTTTTGATTTGTGTCATTGTCTATAGGCAGCAGCAGCAGCAGCTGTTGCTGTCGTTGCAGTTGCAGTTGCCGTACGTGCCACAAGTTGAGTTTTTGGAGCCGCGAAAAGCCGCCAATTTTGCGGCAATTTTCAGGCGCCAACTTTTTAATTGTCTTTCGGTTAGACAGCACCGGGTTAGAAAGCAAGAGAGGAAGAGAGAGAGAGAGGGGCAGCCCTCTGTGTGTAGCGCTACGGCCAGGCTATGCCACATGTTGTCGGTCCTTACACACACACACACACAAACACACTCACTTCCGTGGTTGGAGGCCTATTCATTAGTGTTTTGTGTTCTAGTTAAAATTTTCGCTTGTCTTTAAGAATTGTAAAATTTATATAAGCAGAACAGGTTTTTTCCAGTTACATTTTGATTTTATTTAGCCTTCACCAACCTAAAATTTTAGTTTCTTGAACCAGCTAATTCATTCATATCATTACCATTTAAGCTCTCAAGTGCAACTAGTTCCATATTGAATAGTTTGACTCATTTGACTTAAGCTGTTTCTGCATCAAGAACTAGTTCAATGAACAAGCATTTATAAGTTTGTCAATATATTATTATAGCTCGTTAAAGGATCTGTTAAAATTTTCATAGAGAATGTTCCTATAGGAACCCAGCTCATCTCGAGTTCATTTATGAATCAGTCGCTCACAATTGGAACTAGTAATATCTTAATTCGATAATCCAATATTTTAAGTCTAAAAATTCCATCTCTCTCTTCCGCCTCTCTCTATCGCTCTCTCTCTCTCTCTCTCTCTCGTTCTCCTCTCTCATCGGCTGCAGCGAGTCAAAAGTCAAGAGGCAAGCCAAACACCGTCCTCAGTAGCTGGTCCGCAGCTAGGGCAGCAAAACAGGACAGCAAAGCCGCAATAAAATGTGAAAACATTAAAGCACCAACTAACAACAGCAACAACAACAGCAGCAGCAAGCAGCAGGAGTAGCAGCAGCAGCAGCAGCAGCAGTAGAGGGCATTAGGCAAGCTAAACGAGGCAGGTGGGGTAGGGGCGGGATGTGGTGAGCGGGCATGGGGCGTATTTCACAAAAGGACACCAGACACACCTAAGACATAAGCCGCTATCATTCACCCTTAATCCGTTTAAGGACACTTGACGTGCACGGCAGCAACACCAGCAGCAGCAGCAGCAACAACAGCAGCAGCAGCAACAGTAGAAGCGGCAGAAGCAGTCGCTGTGGCAACAGCAGCAGCAAACCACAAACAGGCACACCTAGCACACACACACACACACACACACATACATACACATCGTAAGACAAGGTGTGTGTGTAAATAGTGTGTGTGTGTGTTTGTTTTACACTGCTAGAAATATTACATTCTTACGAACTGCTTAAGGTTTTCTAGAATGTTTAATTGCTTGATTGAGCGATTGATATGCCTGACAGATTGAAAAGAGATTGACTGAATGTTTGATAGGTTGATTGACCGATTGATATTGTTGACTGATTGACTCATTGATTGATTGTTTTTGCATTGACAGTCTGATTGGCATCCTGATTGAATGGTGCTGGCGTGATTGAGTGGCTAATTGACTGGCTGATTGACAGGCTTAGTGATTGACTGCTTAATTGATTGACTGGCTGATTGACAGGCTTAGTGATTGACTGCTTAATTGATTGACTGATTGATTGAGTAAGCAAGTGGTTGACTGCCTGATGATTGAATATTAGATTAGCTGTTTAATGGACAACTTGATTGATTGATTGTCTGACTGCTGTTTGCATGATTACCAAAATTGATTGATTGCCTGATTTATTAACCAATTGATTGAGGATGGTTGCTGTTCTGGCTCAATTGCTGGATTAATTGAATGCCTGGGCTTAGATAAACAGACTCACTTGCTGACGCACTGATTGACTGATTAATCGACTAATACATGGCTGATTGAATACATGTTTGTCTGTTTCATTCATTGACTGCCCTATGTTCGAGCCTAACCACTTGTCATCCACTTAGCCTAAGCACCTCTTAAGGATCTATTGCCAGCTGCTGCAAATTTTCTCGCAGTGTAGCTAACGTTGGCGAGCTCCACTCGAGGCACAACTAAAAGTCAGTCAAGTTGACCAGAAAGTGCAGGAGTTTATAAAATAAAATGATGACGATGATGATGAAGGCGACGGGTAACGGGAGACGGGAGACGGGAGAAAGGAGACGGGAGACGAGAGACGGCATAGCTGTTGTGAAAAGTGGAAAGTGTAGAGGCGGGCAGGGGGTAAACTCTGCTAAAATGCCAACATAAAGAAAATAGCAGATAGAAATAAAAACAAGAACAAAAGCAGCAGCAGCAGTAGAAGCTGAATGAAAGCTAGAAAAGCGGCTGGCGACCGCATTGAAAGTGAAATAAAAGGCAGACATTCAAAGTAAAAGGGAGAGAGAGAGAGAAGGTATAGCACGGAATGTCGATGCTGAAATACCCTTGAGGTAATTGAGCTATAAGTAAAGCTTATGTGTTCAAATATGTTAATATGGTAGAATGATAATGAGTTCCATTTGAAATGCTTTAGAGAGTAGAACAATTTCCTTTATATTGAAGTAGAATTACTAGAAATATGCCTAAAAGCGTTGCTCAAGCAAAAAGCAGAAATAGCCTGAACAAAGGGTATACAAAGAGCCGAACAGTTTTGCCAGAGAATGCCACAGCAGATACCCTGTAAATGTGCAACTATATAGATCCTAGATCTCTCTTCTAGTTCTCTATAATCTATGTGTCCTTTAAACATAGGTTTCTCTAGCCAACTCCATTCTCCTCTCCCTGTCATGCTCAGCTCACCTGTTGCGCAAGTTTGTTCAAGTCTATGCTCGCATAATTCATGTTCCAGACAGGGTATCAAAAGTATCTTAACACACATACACAGCCTTGGCAGGTGTGCGTGTGTGTACGGAAATCTGAAACCTGAAATCATCCACTTAAAAGCTAAGGGTCGATAAGTTACTGATGCCTGACAGTTTTGTGGAACGCCTTCCAAAGTTTTTACTTTTGCTTTATTGACAAGAGCCTAACCCTAATCCTAAGCCAAGCCTCTCGCTCCGTGCTTCGACAAACCCGCTCCCCCTCGCCCACTGGCATGTTTTATTTATGTGAATTGTTGTCGAAGGCCCTTTCATAGGTGTTGCCCCATCAAAATGTTTTGAAGCGCCATAACGCGACGCCTTTAAGAACTGCATTGGTCAACTACTTGTCTCTCTCTCCCTCTCTCTGTCTCTCTGTGTACCTCTCTCTCTGTCATTCTGTCTCCTGTCCTCATCAGTCCTCTGCCGAGTCCGAGGCTAGACGATGAGGCAACATTTATTGTGGCATAAACTTGCACTTTGTTGTGGTTAGACGACAGACACAGCGAGCAGAGCCCCAATTGAGGTTAGGTTGAAGCATGGCCGTAAGGCTAGAGGTTGAGCGGAGATGGAAGAGCAACGGCTGCTTTAGAATGACGTAGTTGAGGCTCTTGTCTCTTGTCTCTTGTCTCTTGGCGTATTGCTATTTAGCGAGCAAATTGTTTTATGCGTCTCAACTTGTCTGGCAATTTGCGGCGTTTAGTTGAGAAAAGTTGATGAGACACAAAAGTAAGATTTGAGCTAGAAAGGAAAGTGTGACAAGAAAGGGAAAAGAGAGAGCGTGAGCATAGAATAGATAGCAGAGGGGTAAGAGGGAGAGGGAGAGAGATAAGCGTGTAATACAAGGAGAATAAGAGCGGGATTCAGAGAGAGCAAACGAGAGAGATCGAGTAAGAGAGGGAGGATAGGTAGAGTGAGAGATACAGAAAGAGAGAGTTAGTTTCAGTGCCAACTCAGATCTCTCTCACAAGCCACCTTTACTTTATTTTGACTTCTGTCTTAGCTTCGTAAGCTTGAAACTCTTGTCTCTTGTCAATGCTAACTCAATTGCAATTCCCTTTTTGGGCATTCCTTTAGCTGCTGTTATTCACTTTATGCGGCGCATTGAGTTCGAATGTTCAGGACCTAATTAACGGTAAACATATAATTTCGCTGCAAAACAACAAGTTTTTCTCTTCATCCACTGGCCAAACGAGTTACAGTTAAAGCTAAAAGTGGGCCGCCTGGAACTAGGTATATACTACAGCATATATAGGGAATGGAGGCCGACCAAATCGACAGACAAAACTTTTGTCATTTGCACATTGTTCGGAACGGCCATTTGATGGGCTCTCTCTTTCTCCTTCTCCCTCTCTCTATCTCTCTCTCTCTCTCTCTGTCTCTGTCTGCGTCAGTCTCTAACTTCCCACTCAACTATGCATTACTCATTAGCAGAGCTCATTATTGTCAATAGTTGGATAATTTAGTCTTTTGTTTCGCTTGCGTTTTATTGTTTTTTTTTTCTCCACTTTTTTTTTTTTTTTGTTTGCTCCATTCTTCCACCTGGCTCGGGTGCTTTGTGGTTGCAGGACTACTCCATATTATTTGCTTGTTTTATTTTCAAAGTCATTACAAAAGTTTGCCGCATCGATAAATGGATAACCAAAACAGCAGCAACAACAATAATAACAAGGCCAGCAAAGGTGCTCGGAAAACCCTTGGGCAACTTTGTCATCATCATTTTGCGCAGGCCCAAAAAAAGAGCAAAGCCTCCATTGAAATACCCTTGCTAGGGAAGAGTAGCTGAATTTGTTGCTAGACTTTTAATATTGTAATTGCATAGAGTTTTCAGAATTCATATCTCACTCTACGCTGAAACCTTCAGTGAAGGTCCTAGCTAGGTCTGTCTCGAATTGTAGAGTTACTTTATATTGAAGCTGTGTATAGAGGTCATGTTTCAAATACCACATTTTATATAGTTCTTCAGTCAACTCTTAGCTTCAAGTGTAGCCAGCCCAACTGGATCTGGCAATATAGATAGCCTAGCTAGGTCTGTTAGACCCAACTAAAGAGAGATTTGAACCGCGGAAGTTAAGTCTACTTTTGAATATCGTACCGATCACAAAGATGGTTAGTTCACGACTCAAATCACAGTTCCTGCTTGCATCGAGCTGACCCCAACTTTCCGACTCGTCCCATAGCGAACAATTGGATGATGGTAAAAAGATTTTCGAGAGCTCGAAAAGATAGTGTATAAAGGGCAACAAAATAAACTTCAGACAACAATAACAAGACGAACGAAATGTTTTTGGGCTATGGGAAAGTTGTGGGCCACAGAAATTTCCAATTGACTGCGATGCTCTGCAAACTAATTGGCAACAAATGAGCACGAAGCAAAACTAAACGGAAAAGGTGGCAGCCTCCAGGACCAAAGGATGCGCGAGTTAAAGAATGGTGAAGTTGGGCGACAGACACACAGAGACAGAGAAATAGAGAGAGAGAGAGAGAGAGAGTGAAGGGAAAGACTAAATGCATTCATTGTGTACACTGCAAGAGCTGAGAGCAAAACAGGGAAGGGAAAGCTGTTAACGACCTAAAGAGCTAAGGACCTTAGGTCCCAAGGACTTGAGCACCGAATCACCTTAAGCATACAAGGGTTACCTGTTGTTCGGTTTTTTTTCTCTCTCTCTCTCTCTCTCTGTACGAGAGGGCGCCACAACTTGCAAATCAATTAGGCGATGCCGCGCTTTCGTTATAGACTCGCTCACCCAGCGAAAAGTGAGTATATTGGTTTTTGTCCATTTGATTCGTACAGAGATTTGGAATATGAAAGATCTATTGGTAGGATATATATTCACACCAGCTCGGGAAAAAAAAGAAACTGCTTTCAGCCTGTCCTAGCTCAGTTCTTGGCTTCTCCTTTTAGGCTCATCCACAGGTGGCGCTATCTAGTCTCCCCTATATACATGTAGTATAGCCAAAGTTTGTATTTACCTTTCAGCTAATTGTCTGCAGGGTAACTACGAGTCAGTCATGCAATTGCTTAGCTGGCGAGTGCTCGCTCTAAAATGGAAAGAAAAAAGTTGTTAATTGAAAACGAGCAAGTGTTTGTTTATTGCTCTTGCTGTTGCTGTTGCTGCTGCTGTTGCCGTTGTTGGGCGCTGCAATACTCGTTTTCCACTTGGCTGCAGCTTTAAGTTGATAAGAGAACACAGTAGCTCAGCTGAGCTGCCCCACATGCATCGGGCCAGGTGGCACGATTCCGCCGGCTGCCTGTCGACGCGGTTAGTTAATCCCTGACGCGCTGCCAGTGACAATGCCAGAAGAATTAACACATTAAAATTACTTTTTATAACAAGTCAAGACACACACACACACACACACACTGATGTAGCCAAAGTTCAGCCAATTTGTGGCTGAGCATTCAAGACGCACAAACATTTCGCAGCAAAGGGCGTAAGGCAAAGCACAGTAGTCACTGCCTAATAATGTCAGTCAGTGAGCATGAGCCAAGCAGGAACTAAAGCCAAAAACTGCTAGTCTAAGAGCTTTTCATGCGATTTTGTAGATGATAACCAAGCACATTGTTGATTGAAAGCTTTCATAAACTTTAAGCAGCTTTTGCTGCTCTTGCGAGTCATTTCATAAACTTTTGAAAGGAGCTTTTAATAGTAGGAAGCAGAGCCTCAAGCTTGAATAGAAATTTATCGTAGTATAAAATAATCAAATAAAATCATTATAGCCTTTCAGTAAGTTCTAAAAGTCTTGCTGTTTTTCCACTTTAATCTCGAATTCAACATTTGCAAAAAACTTAAAAAAAAAAACACATATATAATCTGCAAATATAATATAATAATATAAGAAGATCAATTCTTTTTAACGTATAATAAAAACAATATTAATTTACGATTTGTAGTAAACCAAAAAAATGTTTTTAAATTATCGCAGACTTAAACATTTAGTAGAACGATTCGCTGTATAAATGAAAAGCTTTGCAGACCAACTGGCAATAGCTGGCCACTCATGCTTCTTCTCCCTCTCTCTCACTCTCCCTCTCTCTCGTTCTTTCTCTAGCACTCTCTCACTGTTGCCCCTTTCACACACGTTCGACTTGGACAAAGAAAACACACACTAGAAAAAATGCTAAGGAAGCCAATGATTTTGGCACCCACATGCGTACGTGTGCGTGTGTGTGTGTGTGTGTGTGTGTGTATGTGTATGTGTGTGCGTGTGTGAAGTTGAGGTGTTGCGTGTCTGTGAAATGCTTTGTGCCATGTGCGTGACTGAATGTCTGACTAAGCCGTCAGCTTATGCACACACAGCCAGATCTACTTGCATATACTCATATATGTAGGTATACGCACACACATACATATAATTATATATATATATATAAACCCATATATGTATATCTGAAGAACACTCTCGACACTTTCGGCTACACACTTCACACGTAGCTGTGGCGCTTAATCTGCTCCGGGACTCGCAACGAAATTAGAATCCGTTGCTCCAATCTCGGACTCAATCACAATCTGAAAATCAAAGTGAAAATGCTTCGATTTATAACATTTGATGTCACACTGGCTTGAGGAGTGAATCTGGACATGGGCATAGTTAGGGAGCAATTTTAGTTAGAATATATTTAAATAGGTCCAAGATTTGGATTGCAATTGTATCTATCTCAGATCAGAGAATACATCTTCAGAGATGAGAAGATGTATCATCAAAGATGATGAGATACATCTTCAGAGATGAGAAAATATAACTTTCTATGCATACATCTTCAGATATTCGCATATCTAAACATCATATATATATATATGAATATCCATCTACATGTTTCTATATATGTATCCATCTTCTCATGTATCTCCCAATAAATCTGACTTCTCTTCCATCTACATATATCTATCCAATCATATATTTATTTTTATTTTGGATCTTCCTATGTATATAGCATTTCATGAACCTTTTTATCTATGCCATACTTCTATATCTATCTTAACTATCTCTATATGTATACCCTGTCTTCTGACTCCATATCCTTATGCTTGTCCTTTAATCTATCTAAGTATTTCTCTATCTATCTCGTCTATTTATTGCGTCTCTATTTTCTTGTCTGTCTACCTATACATTTCCCTTCATCTTCTGATTCTTTTCCTTCTTCTTCTCTTTCATCTACCTATCTGATCTTATCTCACACTCTCACATTTTCATTGAATTCGTTAAACGATATATAATTGAATATTATTAAAGCCGAACTGAAACTCTCATTGAGTCGAGGCGCATTCAGAACAGCAGCCACAAAATGCAATTGAAGCAGCCAAACGAAAACGAGAAAAATGGGCGTGGCATATGGGGCGGAGGCGAAAGCCAAAGTTGACTTCGATTGCAGACAGGTGGCATAAACAGAACTTTAGTCGAGAGCGAGAAGGTCAACAGCATCGATTCAATATTCAAAATGTAATTTAGCGTAATGTACACACTGCAGCAGCAGGAATAGCTGCAGCAGGAGTAGCAGCAGCAGCAGGAGTAGCAGCAGCAGTAGGAATAGCTGCAGCAACTGCAGTTAACTAGTAAAAGCTTCTTAGTTAAAAGTGTTGGCTTCGCAGATACCCTGTAGACATCTGTTCGTTACATACCTACATATTAAATCATTGAATATGGCTTTTTGACTTTTATGTACTAAATTACCCATAACTTATCCGGGCAACAAATCGATATTTATCGATAGTATGAAATGTTGATATATTTATGATATTCTAAACAGATTTTCAACTCTCTATATTTCATTTGTTATGCTGTGCTAAAAATAGCCATAGCTGCTAGCTAATTTGTAGCCAGTACAAGCTATAGAATTAATCGATACTTATCGATAGCTTAACGTACAGTTAGATAGTATAAAAATTATTAAAAATCCAACTAAATGTTTATAAGAAATAACATCTTATGTAAAAAATCAAAGACTGTCAGATGATATTTATGTGTATCGACATATAAACGTTATCGATATATTTGGATTATTCAAGAAAAGCTGTTTAATTATAATCTGCAAACTTTAGTGTATATTATTCATGTTCAGCTTCAGCGCAGTAGTTGCACACCGATATTTATCGATAAGCCTCCATAAGCTCTTTCAACTACAATATACCCTCTTTCAGCCACATTTCGTAATGGGCATCGGCCATAAGTCATGTACGTATGTAGCTGCTTGCAACATGAGACGCTTCAATTGCAGCGATAAGGTCTTGACTCACCGCACAGCGATTGCCACAGCCTCAGCTCTGAGGTCACTTTGCAGTTGTTGTTGCATTTCTTCATCTTCTGCTTCTTCTTCTTCTTCTTCTTCTTCTTCTTCTTCTTTTCATTCATCCTGCTCTTGGTAGCAGCAATAAATTGCAGTTGTAATGCAGATAATGTTGACACCTGAAGGCCACACGCACTTGGCAAACGGAAAACTGAAAACTGAAAGCGCAAAAAGAAATCCAATGCAACGGATAACGGATATTGAGCTTTAAGCTAAACCGGAAATCGAATGACGAATGCAACAACAGCAGAACGGTCAACAAACATGACTACAAGATACTCAGTAAAGACTCAAATGTGAAATTGAAGTGCGACAAGCTTGACTTGATCGGAAAAGATATGCTAGACATATCATATATACCTACATATATAGCTGAGCATCTTTTCGGATCTGGCTTGACTCGTTCCAGAGTTCACATTGTCTGCGAATATATTCTCTTCTAACTACTTTCCATTTCTAGAGTATAAAAGGTAATTTGCTGATAGATTTAATTTCCGCTGCAACCTGAGTGATTTCTTGGAACGGAACTAGTTAATGCTGCCTGTCTATGGTAAGTGAACGGAGTCAATTCTGGGGAAAGAGGTCTCAGAAACAGACATAATATCTATATCGGTTCACAAATCAGCTACGTAAGACTGCGAAGCTGTGAAATGAAACTAGTTCATGTTAATTAAATAGACAAAATATTACTTAAGTTACCCTCTGAATGGGAGTTGCCACATAATCCGAAATAGAGTTGTCAGCCAGAGAAAATTGTGTCTACAAATAGAGAGAGGGAGAGAGAGAGAGTGAGTGGGAAAGACAGAGGGAGAGATAGAGAGAGAGAGAGTGAGTGGGAAAGACTGAGGGAGAGAAAGAGAGAAGAGAGAGAGAGAGAGACCTACAGCACTTATGATAGCTAAAAAAGAGTTGTCAATCAGCAGAGAGCTAATACTTTTAAGAGAGTTGCCATACCATTGAATTTTCAGCTGCCCTTAAAGAAATCCAAAATAATGAAGCCCTAAAGCGTTGTCTGTCAAAAGCAACTACAAATCACGTTGCTTTGTGAACTTTTGCGTTTAAAGAGCTGTCAAATGCGCGAATCGACCGCAACAAATGAACTGGAACTAGTTCGTTCATTGGCGCATTAAGAGCTCTCTCAATTTTTTGTTTTTGTTTTTGTTTTTTTTTTTTTTTTGGAACTGGACTGCGCGAATACAGTTCGATTGCCATTCAATCAAGGTTTAAAGCTAAACGCACTATGTGTGTGAGTGTGTGTGAGTGTATTTGAGTGTTGTGAAACGTCAAAGGAAACCTAAAAGCAGGCCGCAGGCAAACGCGACTACGTCTTCCTTTGCTGCCTTGACTGCCTTCGTTTCACTACTTTTGTTGCTGCTATATATTTTTTTTCTTTTTGGGCGTGTGGAAATCAATAAATAAAAAAAAAAGTAGTACAAAAAACGAAGAGGAAGCATAGTACTAGAGCGGGGGATGGGGAATGGGGGGGGGGGGGCTGTGTAGGGGCAGCTGGCAGTTAGTGTAAGTGAGTTCAGTTTGCTGTTGTGGTTGGGCTTGAAGCGAAACAAGCGTCAGTTACGCGCAGCGTGCAAAAACCTTTTAGTTATATTAATTTCAAATTCGCTGGCAACGCTTGCAGCACCAAGCAGACGCGCACTATACCCTACACAATGCCCACCCCAGCACAGCTTGGCTTGCTTTAATGTGCGGCCCAAAAAGTCGTAAAAATGAGAGAAATTTGTTATGAGCCACACTTCAATTGGCTTTGCACTTGTCATGGCGAATGGCGAAGAGGGGCTAGGGGCTCAGCTTGTTGTCTAACTGCTGCTGGACCTTGGCCCCCAAAATGGTTGCTGTCGCATAATTCGCGGCGGCAAATTGCAACAGCGATTTATCTTGTTGCCAATTAGCCGCGGCCAATAACAATTGCCGTTGGCGTTTTTAATTAGAAAATGCAAGCAGACAGGCAGCGGATGGCCGAGGATGGTGGGGAGCGCTGCTATACACTTCAAGGATTCACCAGACTGCACACGCTTCTCCACCCTCCCACACAGACACGCCCCCAGCCCCTCACGCCCACCTTGCGGCAGCAATCGTCTTTGTTTGGCAAGATGTAAAAACTAATTACATTAAAACTGCCACGAATTCAATTCAATTGCATTCAATGCAGCGTCTCCATGTGTGTGTGATAGAGTGTATGTGTGTGTGTGTGTGTGTGTGTGTGTGTGTGCTAGGTGTAAGCTGGCAGCCACAACAAGCGCCAGACGCCAGTTGGCAAAGGGCAAACCAAATTTTTTTTTCCTCTAGCACACTTTACAGCGCAAAGCCTTAATCAATGCCAAATTGCTAAGGATGGCAAAAGCAACTGCTCGACTAACAGTTACCCTGTTGAATCGTATAAAAACCTATATATGTTAGATAAGAAGATGTAACATAACAATGATACACATCCGAGAGATCATATAGATCATATAGATCATATAGATCATATAGATCATATAGATCATATAGATCATATAGATCATATGAATCAGATAGATCATATAGATCATATGAATCATATAGATCATATAGATCATATAGATCATACAGATCATACAGATCATATAGATCATATAGATCATATGAATCAGATAGATCATATAGATCATATGAATCATATAGATCATATAGATCATACAGATCATACAGATCATATAGATCATATAGATCATACAGATCATACAGATCATACAGATCATATAGATCATATAGATCATATAGATCATAACATTTAAGATATTGAGATCTAATCTCTATGATCATATAGATCATGTGTGTATATAATATGTTCATATGAATATATCATAGAGATCAGATACAGATTCGATCTGAATATATAGTAAAACTACTAAAATACATTAATCTCAATCTCTGGCCAAAGTTATCGATAAGTGTAGTATAAGAGCAAAAGAAACTTTTGCGATAATTAGAGAACCCAAAACAGAGTTAACTAATGATGACCCTGAGAAGATATGTCAGATTGTAGCTTGACGATAAGCTCTATAGATATGATGGGGCTAAGGGCTGGGAGTTACTATATAAGACAGTATATAAGACTATAAGACAGTATAGTTTGTAAAGTGTATATAATAAAAGAATAAATAACATCTTCGTTGACTGAGCGATGAGAGATAAAGTTTGTGAACGTATAGATCGCAGCGAATAAAACCTTATAATATGAAATATACTTTAGCTTTTAGCGATTCTTTTTCAGACATCTGGCTACACTCTTAACCAATGAAGAGTTTAATTATTAAAGCAAACTAAATCAAATTTCACATTTTTACAAACTCTTTTTTCCATAGCTCCCCTATCGTGTTAAAGTAGAACATTTCACTGTTCATTCCCAGCGTTACATTATATATGGGAATGGTTCCTGTTCCAGTTGTTGTTGTTGTTGTTGTTGTTGTTGTTGTTGTTATAGTTGTTGTTGACGTTGGGGCGCGTCGGACTTGGCTTTCAATTGTAATGTCAAGTGATTGGTTTTGGTTTCTGCGGACAGCGTTTTTGGGGTTGGGGTTGGGGTTGGGTTTTGGGGGTGTTGGGATGTTTAAGGTTTGGGCCATTTCAGGTGTGCGAGTGTCTGAATTGTGCGTTGCGGTCTTTGATTGAATTGCGGCGCGAATTTAATAATGCAGCGAGACGCCATTCAAATTGAACTGAGACATTTGAATTAAATTAGCAGCTCTTCGCTCTGATTGCGTTCATACATATACATACATATATATAGAGGTTTTCTTGGAGTAGAGGGTAAATAAGTGGAGCGTAGTGAGTAACGACTGGCGAGAGGAGATGGGCGAGTAAAGAGTGAGTGAAGAGTTGAAGAGTGACGAGTGAAGAGTAGAGTACTGTGAGCAGAGAGTAGTGTATGGAGAGTGGCGAGTGATAAGTAAAGGATGATAAGTGCAGAGTGGCGAGTGTAGCTTAGCGAGTGAAGAGTGGCAGACTAGCGAGTAACTAATGGAGAGAGCAGAGCAACGCATGTCGGGTGAAGATAGAAAAACAGATAACCATAGATGATGAGGAGTAAATAGTAACGAGTAACAAGTGACGAGCGGCTAGTAGAGACTGGAAAATAACTAGTGGACTCTGACGAGTTTAAAGAGAAGAGAACGTGAGTGTCGAATAAGGAATACTTAGTGGCAAATTGAGAATGGAATTTGTCAGCGACGAGAGGAGAGAAACATTTAGTTAGTTAGCAGAGAAAAGCGAAGTGAGATGTAAGAAATCAAGCGAGTAACAATTAGTGAACGCGTGAATGCAACGAGTAGCCATAAATAAGCAGAGACTATAGCGAGAGAGCAACAAGTAAAAGTATAATTAATGATGAGATAATGAGATAATCATATGCTAAGCAAAATTAATATTAATGTAAACTTGGTTAAAATAGAGTTAAGAAAGGGAAGACTGAAGAGAAAAAGAGAGAGAGAGAGAAGAAGAGAAGAGAATGGATAACAAATGTCACAGGTGAGAGAAACAAAAGCCAGTTGATTAGCCACTAATTTATGAATACATGCAATTGGGCCTTGCTCCACGGCCTTGGACGGGAAAACAATGAAATATCAAAAGACAATGAAAACGTGAAAATATGTGTATAGAACATGATTCTTGACTTATTTAATTTAATTTCTTTTTTTTTCGCTTTGGTTTATTTGATTTTTGTGCTCGGCATCATTTGTATGCAAATGAGGTGAAAATCTAATTACGTCAAAATATGCGCGAAATCTAATGACAAAACAAACAATAAGCGAGATGTCTCTGTCTCTGTGTGTGTGTGTGTGTGTGTGATTGAACATGTTTGCGTTATGTGAATGATTACATTATGTATATACACAAACACGCACACATACACACACACACACACACACTCACACACAGACTCGAACAGTGTCATTCACACATGCAGGACGAAGACGACAATTTGTAATGCGCCAATAAGAATTTATATCAAAGCTTTTCTCGCAAGGCGCAAGGCACAGTACGAACAGAGATAGTTGGTGTGTGAGCGGTAGCGGGAACGGGAGCGGGAGGGCTAGGTACGTAGCGTTGTTTTGTGCTGCCTACGACGACGCCCACTGATAAGCGGCAGCGACAGCGGCATAAAAGAAAACAGCAACAACAGCAACAGCGAGAACAACAACAAACAACGGACAGCAAGGCGCAGCAGCTACATTACTCTGTGTTTAGCTAACGGCAGTTACCCGACTCTGGCAGCGGCAGCACGTGGCTGCGAGCGTATCGTCGTCAAGCGTTGTAATTCGTTGAAAAATTGCCGACACAAGTCGCGTTGGCGTCGGCAGCGCAGCCAGCGATTCGCGACGAACGCAATTTCGAAGAGTTGCCAAGTATAAGAGTAGCTGAGAACAGCCGGCATAAATACTGTTTCGAGAACAGTTGGTAAGCGAGTTGGGTACAGTTTGTCACCAGACACTCAAATATATTGATATAAATATATATTGATATACATATATTGATGTAGAACTAACAGATACAAAGTAATCGAATGCATACCAATTAAATATTAGCTAATATTTTTGTAATATACGCTGTCTTTTCTGTTCACACGTGGACAAGGGGAAATTTCGCTTTTATCAAATTGCCCACACACAAATTACCCAAAACATATTTGACTTATACGTCAGCCAGCCGTCAGTATTCGGCGAGCTGTTTCGGCAGCTTCGGCTTTTGCTGCTACGAACACAAAGACGAAGACGAAGCAGCTGCCGATTGCTTCTGCTGCTGGCGCTGTCGCTATCGCTGACGCTGCTTTCGCTGCCGTTGCCGTCGCCGCTGCTGCTGTAGCTGCTATCAGCCGTTAAGCAAGGGCGAAACTCAGTTTCGATTCGGATGCAGATACAAGCGGACGCGTGCGCCTGTCTCTCCCAGTAAAGGAAACATTTAGCTTAAAGATAACACGAAATTTGATCGCTAATAAAAGAGAGAAACTTTTAAAAGCAAATTGTAAGCTTCAAATTGATTGTTTAAATTGAAGATAAACGAAAAAACTGATTGAAAATTATAACAAAAAAATAGTTAATTTTTTAAATGAAAACTTAAATTTTAAAATATAAAATATATATTGTTTATTTAAAATTGATAGAAATTCAAATTAATTTATTTTAATGTCAAATAAAATGAAAAATATATATTAGTAATGTTAAAATTATAATAACTATGAGAAATTAATTTTCAAAAATAATTTTTTTTTTTTTTTTTTTTTTTTTTTAAATTTGAAATATTTATTTTATTATAATTTTTTCTTATTCAAATGATTCGAATTTGATATTCTAATTAAAAATTTTTTTTAATTTTCAGTTTTCTAAAAAAAAAAATAAAAATGGAAACAGAAGAGAAACGCGATGGAAAAACAAATAATTGAATCGAAATAAAGAAAACGCGCGTTTTTTTTACAAGAACATTTTGTTGTTTTTTTTTTTTTTTTTTGTTAAATGAAAAAATATTGAAAAAAAAGAAGAAGAAGAAGAAGAGAATTTGGCGAGCGAAAGTAAAAGAAAGTTTTGTGTGTGCTGCGGGTCGGAAATGAAGGATGTCAGTTGTGTGCACATCGAAGAAAGCAACGGAAATTAAAATTTGCATGTGCAGCAGGACACAGGACACAGGACACAGGACACGGGACACGGGACACGGCGAGTGGCAGTGCCAGGGGCGGAGCCAGAGGCAGCAGCAGCAGAAGCGTGCCAGAGCATGTGGCCAAAGGACTGTAGCGGCTGCAGCAGCTGCAGCTGCTGTTGTTGTTGTTGTTTAGCTAGCCAAAGCTCGATGAAGCTGGCAAACGAATTCGCCACTCGAAAACCAGTTTTGGAATAAAAACTTCACTTGGCCCAAAACTATACACACTGAAAGAGACAGACATACTGCATAGTGCATAGTGCATAGTGTTACCCAGAGCGAAAGAGTGAGAGTGAGCAAGAGTGAGAGTGAGAGTGAGAGTGAGTGAGAGAGAGAGAGTGAGATCTCTTGTGCATTAGCTGACAACTAGATAAAACGCTCAACAACGACATTGACAACAGCTTCATCAACTGCTGCTCGACTTGTAGTCCTTTTTTTTTTTTGTTTTTTTTGGGGTCCACTCCAAATATATCACCCCCCCACGCCCCTTCCTCCTCGTCCACGCCACGCCACGCCGCCCCACCCCCCAGCCGTTGCAGTCATGGCATTGCATGGACAGACGTTCTGCTTCTCCGCAGCTGGATTTATCGCTTGCTCAGCAATCGTTCTGCTTTGCAGTTCCGGTAAGTGAAATATGCAATCACAAAAAAAAAAAAAAAAAAATAAAAGCCAAAGCAGCATAGAGAGGCGTTCCACTCAAGGTGCCCAGCTAATAGATACCCTGCAAACAGAAAGCAATTCGACTTCAGATCTGATCATTCACTAGAGGAACTCAACAGCTGTCTTGAGAAATGAATAAGTTTCGAATTCTGTACAATCGAATAGGTAATAAAAGTGGTCAGCTAGCAGATAACCTGTAGTTAAATTTAAACTTGCATCTTCTACTTGAAAGATTCTCAAGCAATCTTGAGATAAGAGTCTCTCCACATGCACTCAGGCAAACTAGTTGCTCAACTACTGAATACCCTGTACTTAATATTTATTTAACTTAATTTTAAACTTTAACAAGAGAGTTCGTTAACAAATTATCCCTTCTCAAAGATCTCCTACATTTTGAGTATGTTACGAACAAATTTAGTATTCCTTTTCTATTCAAATTTCGACTTCAACAGAGGAACAAAATCCTCTTTATCTCTGTTTTTCCCCCATAAAGAAAGAAGAAAACTGAAGAAATTTCTAAAAAAAAAACCCTCAAAACTATCAAATAAATAAAAATAAAATTAAATTAAAATAAAATAAAAAATCAATAAAATATACAAAAATTTCCGAGTCTTAATCCATTCATATGCTGAGTTCAATGAGCTAGTTCCACTATGGATTTAGTTCATTTTAAAACTATACTAAATAGATAGAAATGTAAAACAAAATTGGTAGATTTTCAATGTAGTACCAGGTATTAACCCTAACTTTTTAAAAACCAAATGAATTAAAAGCAAAATTTTTAATACGAAAAATAAAAATTTTTTCATGAGATAAATCTTTCAATGAGACAAATTATACATTAACAGTAAAGTGTAGACAGAAAGAGCGAGAGAGAGAGAGAGAATGAAGTGGGAGGAAGAGAGATATTGAAAGGGAACGCAAATGCGGCTATTTGTATACTGCTACATCAATCACTCAATCACTGAGTCAGTCAGTTTATCAATTAGTAACTCACTTCCTCAGTCAGTCTATCAATTATTTATTCAGTCAGTTATTCAGTCATGCACTCAGTTAGACACTCAATCACTCTTTCACTCTGTGAGTTTGTCAGTCAGTCAGTCAGTCATTCAGTCAGTCAATCAAGCACCTAGTGCTCACTCAATCAGCCTCTTAGTAAATCATTAATTTAGTCCCTCATTCAGTCAGTCAGCTCATCAGTCATTACGATAATCCATTAGCTCATCAGTCACTAAGTCAATCAGTCAGTCAATCAGTCAGTCAATCAGTCAGTCTCAGTCAGTCTCTCAGTAAATCATTAATTTAGTCCCTCATTCAGTCAGTTCATCACTCATTACGATAATCCATTAGCTCATCAGTCACTAGGTCAATCAATCAGTCTCTTGGTCAGTCAATCAATCAATTATTTAAGCACTCACACAGTCAAACCATCCAGTCAGTCTGTCAGTCAATCACACAATCATTCATTCACTCAATCAGCCCTCCTAGTCAATCAATACATCAGTCACTCACACAGTCAACCCATCAGTTCACCATTCAGTCAGTCCATCAGTCTGTCTGTCGCCTGGTCAGTTATTCATGCGAACTGAAGCTGTTTTTCTACTTTATTCCATTTGCCATTTGCCATTTTCCATTTTCTGTTTCTATTTTCTGTTATTGTTGACGTTGCATCTGGCAATGAAAACGTCATCGAATGTAAAATGTTGTGCGAGACACACACACACACACACACAGAGAGAGTACGAGAGAGTGAGAGGCAGACATTAAGAAAGAGAGACAGAGAAGAAGACATGCTTGCAGCTGCAACTTCAGCAATTGCTACACTGCAACAGTTGCAACTGTTTGAGTTAATGCATTTTGTTGCACAATAACAGACATTCGACTACTCCTGCTGGTTTTGCTGCTGCTTCTTCTTCTTATTCTATTACTTCTGTTGGCCTTCTCCACTTGTCACACACACATAGAGAGGGAGGAGAGAGGGAGGGAGCTGCCACGCCTCCACAACTTAAAGCCTCAAGTTTAGTTCAGAACTCATTGAAAAAGCAAAACTCTTAGCGGTTTATAGCCAAATACGGCTATGAGTAATTAACTCTAAATGAAAACTCTTTAATTACTTACAGAATTTTTATATATTTGTTTATTTATTTATTATTTTAAGTATTCATTTAATTTTCAACATAGAAAACATTTGCTGTAGAGTCTATATCACAGCAGCTCCAAGTTCTCTCAGCCTCCGCATGTATGCTAGGAGATGCCTTTGAGGCACCATTCTCAAGATCTGCTGAATCGAGTCTTGACCTGAACTTCTCCATACATAATGACTTCATAGGCGTTAGCCATATTTTCTACTCACTAAAGTTTTCCCTTAGTTATGTACCTAATGCTCTTAGTAAATATATATATTAATACTTTTCTGTTGAGATTGTGGATAAAAGACGAAAATAAATATTTCAAAGGAAATCTTTTCTCAAAGTCTGTCTTTCACTCACACTTTAAGCAAAAGCTCAGAGAGCAAATCGATTGCGTTGGTTCTTCAACGAGCGGACAGACCTTCGACTATTTCGTTGAGTTTCACGAAGCAATAGATCTTTCTTTGTGAAAGTATTAGTGTATCTCTCCTAAACTCAATTACCTCCGTGAGTGCGTGTGTGTGCTTGTGTCTGTGTATGTAAAGATCGTTTGCATGAAATCTTAGACTATCAGTTAGCTGTGCACTTGCTGACCCGTCAAGCCGAGCGTCAATCGTATCGCTCGGCACGAATAGTTCAATGCAAAGCGCTCGATCGAAAAGCCAAATGAAAAGAACCAAAGACTCTTTCGAAGAGCGAGATCGAGAGGGAATAATCTCGCGCGCAGAGAAAGGTTTGTTCAAATGCTTAACAGTTAAGTTTTATATATGAAATCTTCCTCTCTCAGTGCTTAACAGTTTATCTAATGAGAACATAGAGCATGTAGGCATATAGTAACTGGAAAATAGAGCGACAAATTGATAGAGAGACTTGCAAATATAAAGAAACGGGAAAAGAGTTACATCAAGCAAAAACCTATATGCTCTCTTCATACATCTTAAGCGAGCATTTAGCTGCAAGTTTTCAAATAAGAAAATATTACAATAGAAATGCAAGTGTATGATATCGTCGCCAGATCGCACTTGAATAAACTACGTTTACTTCAAGCTAAAACTTTCAGAAAGATCACGGAGGCTCCTTGGTACATGAAAAACCAGGGATATAGCAAGAGATCTCAAGATCACTAAAAATGATCAAGATAGGCTAAATTCCCATTCAAATAGTCTGGCCAGGCGCCTAGGTACTGCAGCTGCTAGCCGTACTTCCATTAGAAGAAGACTAAAACGCCATCACCCTCAAGACCTATTGGATCGTCTGATCTTGACATGAAAATTTTTCCTAGTATTCATATATTTATATTTATATAAGAAATGCAATCGTCGCTTCACTCTCCCTGCTTCACTCATTGATAGACAACATTTTTACCTTTGAGCATAAAACAATTATTTAATTAGATAAAAAATCTACAAAAAAAAAGAACGAAATGAATTTCAAATTCGCAATGATTTTTTATTGCAAGAGGAATGAATAGAGACCTAAAGAGTGAGAGCTGGGCTCTTCGAATACACTGAAAATGTGAATATTTGATAAATTGCAATTTACTATTTATTTTTATTTTTATTTTTATTTACTTTTTTTCGTGCTTCTGTTATTTTATTAAATAAAATGCAATTTTTCCGGCTCATCGATACTTGCAATTTACTTTTTACTATGTTTATTTACTAGAGAGAGAAAGAGAGCGAGAGAGAGCGAGAGCGAGAGAGAGTGTCTGAGTTGGTCAGACTTTATTAACCTCAAATCAATTTGAATTCGAGTTTCAATTTCGGTTTGTGAATTAAATAAATAATGTGCTTAAGGTAAAAATTTAAAATAACTTTTCATTAAAATAAAGAAAAATATTCCATAAATAAATCAACGCAAATGAAAAACTCTCACAAATTGTTGACGTCCCAGCGAAAACATTCTTGAATTTCCTTCACTTGAGTATTCGATGAATGATGAATACTCTGGAATGGTTTCATGTTTAATTGAGTGCGAATTCCAATAAGCAGTCTCGAGTTCAGTGGATCAGGGCATGATGGACTGCATAATACTCATATGGGTAAACTATATAATCTATATCTATATCTGTAGTAGCTCTCTATTCGTATCTTCTATGTTAGCTCAACTGCAATGGATGAAAAAATGCATGAAAAAATAAATAAATAAATAAAAATCTGATTAAAGTAAATTTTGATTTAAGCTCGGAACTTACGAAGAATTACTTAAAAAATTAAATAAAAATTAATTTGTTACTTTACAGGGTATTAGATGCGTAAGGCTTTTAAGCCAAAGCCTAGAGCTAAAACTCTCCGACTTGCTGTAAGCGCTTAAAGTAAAGTTATCCTTGAATACACATTGTATGAGAGTTAACTTCTTTTATCTACATCGCTTACACAAGTGCTCGCTCGTCTCATCAATCCAGCTGCTTGAATATGTATAGGGTATCTCAGTGAATGCACAAGATGCGAACTGCATGTGAAAAGTCACTAAATTATAAAAGTCTAAGGATGCATTTCACTGCTCAGCATAGACCTGGCATACCCAAGCCACACACACAGCTACAGGGTATCTATCTGTGTAGTTAAAGGCGTGACGCACAAACTGCACTCGGCACAATCAACTTGTCTGACTTTTTGACTAGCTCAATGTCTATGGGTGTGCGGGTGTGCGGGTGTATATGTGTGTGTGTGTGTGTGTGTGTGTTAGAGACTGCCTGCTGTTGTGGTTTATGATACCATTTAGCCCGAGGGTTGTTTTGACAAATTGTGCAAATTATTGTGTTAAATTTGCCCTTGAGGTGAAAAATCACTTTGACATGGATTATATACAGTTTTTTCCTCTGTCTCGACAAGAGCTTATGTGAGTGTGTGAGAGTGTGAGTGTTTAGCTGATTGTGCTTTTGTCTGCTAGACACACACACACACACAGAGTCGCAGACATTCGCATTAGAGTAACATTTCGCTGCGAGGCTTAAATGACGACTGACAATCCACAAATCGACAAATGAGACGCTTAAAGGCATTTATTCTAGCTATTGTTGTTGTAGCTGGTACTTGAAAGACCACACACACACACACACACACACACACACACACATACACAGGAAGACACAGACTCACCTAGCCACATGCACCACAAATATTGGCAATAATTGAAACCGCTTGTGGCCAGCCTCGCATTCTGCTAGCCACAAGTGTTGTAAATGCATCAACAATGCATTGAGCGAAAAATGCATCAAAAGAATACAGAATATATACAGCAATTCAGAAACTGTGGACTAAGTGCATAGGGAATACGTTCCAACCTAAAAACTGCTAGAAAAAATTAGCTAAAATTAGCTGATTGCTAAATAATTGATAGCTCTAAGGGTTGAGATTAAATTCATTGACAAACATATTACACAGCATATAGAAAATGAGCCAAACTAGAAAGAATGAATATCTAAAGTCTTTATAGGGTATGTTTTAGTCTGTTAAACTCTATCAAGAATAGTAGCAAATTAGCTGGCCTATATATGATATGCAAGTAATACCTTTGGGGGAGATCAAAACCATTTCAAGGAAATTTGACAACACTTACAGGGTATATCCACGTCGGATACTCTCGATCTGTTGACAGCTAAGAGTATAGCCACATGTCAATACAGCATAGCTTAGTGGCAAACAAATTGGAAGGCAATGCCCTCATTAAACACTTACAGGGTATATCCACGTCTACCACTCCCTTCCAAAAGATCAGACTACCCATATATGTGACATTCAACGTGAAGTCATACGAGAAAGGCATTCACATACAATAGTTCATGCTTATGCCATGCACTTCTCTAACATTTACAGGGTATATACACGTCTACTACACTCAATCAAATGACAGCTAAACACCCACGCATACATGCAGCAATCCTTAGAAAGAAAAAAGTAGGAACAGATTTTGGCAACCATATTCTGGCACTTATTTGACACTTACAGGGTATATGCACGCCTACTACTTACACAAATAAGTCTACTCACACATTAATGTCTTGCAACTAAAGCTAATTCACGGCGCCTGTATCACTTGCACTGCATGCCGCTGCCACTTACACTCTTACATTTACAGGGTATATACATGGCTACTACTTTATGGCAATGTTAAAGTTGCCCACGCAGATTTATTCACTGTGATAACCTGTCGGCAACACAGATTCACGCAACCCAAGCTGTACCATTTTGGGGGCAATTTCTAACATTTACAGGGTATGCCCACGTCTACTACTCCCGATTGCTGTGCCGTGCACTTGTGCAGCAACTTGTGGCAACTTTGGGTTTTCTATGTTTTTCATTTATTTCTATTTTATTTCACTTTTTTTTTCTTTTTTTGGTAACTTTGCAACGATTTCGTATGCAGCGTTGACGTGACTCGCATTAGCATTGCACACGTGTGCCACGCCCACACCACAAAGGCTTCACCTGTCACTTTCCGCTGCCCACGCCCCTCCGCCGCTGCCGCACGTAATGCGCTCTGTTGCTTATTATCGAAATTGTATATGCCAGAAAACAGCAGCGCCAACTTCCTGGCTTCAGCTCAATCCCACTTCTTGAATGCTTCTTTCGGGCTTCTTCTACCTCATCTTCGTCGTCTTCTTCTTGCTTCTACTGCTTCGTCATGGCTGGATTTTGTGTTGGCAAAGTTTTTGGCCGAGCAACTTATTAAGATAGTTGGTTAGTTGCTTAGTTGGCGCGTCTAGACGGTTTTTAGTCAAATTATGGTTTTCAAACGTTTTCGTTTTCCGCCATATTCTCTCTCAGTCTCTCTCTCTCTCTCTATCTCCCTCTCTCAGTCTCTCTCCATTAGTACGTTCATGCACTCTTCCATCTAGTCCGTAACCCCGTTCTGTCGCTCGTTTTAAAACTTAACATGAGCTTTTTGTAACCACAATTATTCGCCTATATATAAGTGTGTTTGTGTGTGTGTCTGTGTGTGTGTGTGTGTGTGTGTGTGTGTGTGTGTGTGTGTGTGTGTGTGTGTGGGCTATGGCATGTCAAGGAATTGGCCATTAGAGAGTCCGTCCACAACATGCGCCTGGGGGCCATGCAATTTGCCACTGTGAATTGTGCTGCTAGAAAAATGAAAAACAGGAAATTTGTGTAAACTAAGCGGATATGACCGACTAGCAAATATCCTAGAGCGAAGAGCATGTCACAGGCTGATCTGTAACCCCAACTTCCTGCACTCACCTCAACTCATTAAAGTCTTGAAATATTGAGAACAATATTTATCGATAAAAAAAAAAAACTATCGACATTACTCAAGATTCACCTCAAATTGAGTGAATCAAAGATTGTAGCTGACATTTACATTGACTGCCACTCTCAGTTAATATGCCCCTTTTTCACACTTCTCAATGGGCTCTAGGGTATGCAAAAAAGTGTGGCATGTTTTTAGTGAGTGCCTGGCCAGAGCGGGCAGAGCCGTGTGTGGGGTATGCTATGCGCATTGTTTGTTTACGTTTCGTGTTTTTTTCTCTCCTCCTTTATTTTTTTTTTTTGACTCTCTCCCTCCCCTTTGCCGAGTGGTCCTCTTCCATTTGGCTTGTCGACCTTTGCAACCACAAATCTGGTCGGCTTTTAAATAATACCGAAAACTTCTGCACACATTTGTATGAATATCCAAACGTATTTGCATAGAAAATATTAAGTTTTATTTAAAGAATACCCTGTACTCATGGAAATGTACGTGGCAGGGTATTATGAATTCTATTCGATAGATGTACTGATCAATATATTTATAATATATAAATGATAGTTGAGACTGAGATGCCTACAGGGTATTTATTGTATATATATGTATGCTTGTATGCATGTATACCCTGTAATATTATATATTCCTAAAGACTGTAGCCAACAAGTAGTCAGAGTAGCTTAAAACACTGCAGCTGAAACTGCAGGGTATATTCTAGTTGATCAGCACTGTACTAAGCTATAAATTCTTAATTAAGTTGAGCATGAAACAGAAATCCCCTTTTAAACAGATTCAGTATCCAACTTGCAGTCAGAATTCATGAAAACTGATTAAATACCTCCATTTTTCATTTTTCTTTTAACATTTCACAAATTATTTAATTAACTTTCAGATTGCATTTCGTCTGAAATCAAATATTTGTTGGTAGAATGTGAATAACTTTCACAAAGAATATTTTTTGAGATATTTAATTAAAAAAAAAACTTTTATCGATGCAAGTTGAAGCTGAAACTACGCCGCAATATGGAACAGATTCAGCCATTTGAGCATACATAAAATAAAAATATCAAACAATCATTGTTTAATTCATTCATTCAGTAAATCAATCAATCGATCAATCAAACAATCATTAATTGCAGTTGGTTATGTGTATATAGCCTTCTCATAGTCTTGAAGTCCACTGCATCTGAATCGAACTCAAAAGATTTCAATTGTTCATCAATCATTCACATCACTCTTACATTAGTTTACTTTTCATGGATCAATCAGTCAAGCATTGCAGTTTGCTCTCTGTAGATAGCCTTCTCCTAGCCTTGAAGCATTCATCTGAATCAAACTCAAAAGATTTCAATTGTTTCTCAATCATTCACATCACTCAATCACTCTCACATCAGTTTACTTTTCATATATCAATCAGTCAAGCATTGCACTCAATCACTCTTACATTAGTTTACTTTTCATAGATCAACTTTCCAAGCTTTTGCATAGCAACAAAATGATAATCGACACATTCAATATCGATATTCTGTTTATCGATACAAAATAATTTTAGTTTAGAGCTCAAATTGCATGGCAAAGAAAATAGATTGGATTCTAGTGCGAATGGCGAAGGCACTTTGGATTTGGATGGATTTCCATACAAAAAATAAACTTTTGCTGTTAACTCATCGCGTGAATTGCGAATTCTCCGTTTTCTTTTCAGTTTGCTTGTTTTTTTTCCTCAGTTTTTTAGGTAACCCCCCTATTGTTTTGGTTTCAGTCTAATTTTTTGGCTATTTTTGTTTTTGTTTGTTGACCTATTTTTTAATTTACTTTTCATGGGGCGCCCGGCGTAAACTGAAATTGGAATTTGCAAGCGTTTCTCACTTTGTTTTCTTTTTTTTTCGAGCTCCGCAAAAAATAAGCCTCCACAATAGCCACAGCAACAACAACAAATACTTTTGATATCATTGCCAACAATTTTGGCAAAAATTCATTTATTTTTGCACGCCAAAAAAAATAGAATAAGTAAAACAAAACAAAAATTCGAAATAAATTTGAAAAGAAATTCGTAGAAAAAGAAAAGTTTGGCAAAACATTTAGAGAAGTCGTCTAATGGCACATCGATTGTTACTCTCACAGTTGATGCCTCTTCAAACTAAAATAGAACAATTGATTGAGAGCAAAAATGATATATCATCAAATTACAATCGATTTGCTCTTCAAAATATCACTTAAGTGAGAGTGAACTTTGCTTGATTAGCAGCCTAAACAGTACTGCATCAATCATCAAAGAGTCTACGCTTCTATCGATATGTCAGTAATGATATTTCGAATCGTTCATTGCAACACTCAGATTGTACATCAGATACTCAATCAAACAGTCGATCAATCAGCTGGTACTCAATTAGTCAGATTTCATTCCATTCAACTTAAGTTAGTCAATCAATCAATCGTTCAAGCTATTACATAGTCTGGTTTTACTCTACTCACCAGTAAGTCAATCAAACAGTCAATCAGTCAGATTGTCAGGTGCTTTATCAGTAAGTCAGTTTGTCAGTCAGTTCATCAATGAATCAATCATTCATCAGATATTATTACAATCAATCATCAATAATCAATCCATCTTTGAGTCAGTCAGACGATCAGTCAATCAATCAATCAGCAATTCAATTCAGTCTTTAGCCAATTCCCTAAAGTAACATTTAAGTAGCATTCGCTTCTGACTCTCAAAACTCTTAAGTCGTAATTAACCCAATTAAAACCAAAAATTTCATATATTTATATATCTTAAACTCTCTTCTTCTTCTTCTTCAAGCAGATATGCAAACTTTTAAAACGTTTTTAACCCTTAAGCAAAAGTTTATTAAGGCAAATTAACTCAATGTTAAGCTAAGACCACATCAACGAAAACAAAAAACAAAAAAAAGGCTAACAAAAAGCGGTTCAAGTGCCACGAAACCAGAGACCCAACCTCAGAGCCCAAAAGTGTTGTGGGCGTGGCATGGTAAGGGCGCTCCAAACCAAAGTTATGCCCGTCAATCTTCGCGACGAGGCGACAATTTGATAAACTGAGCCGCCGTCTGAGCTGGATCCTTCAGAGACTCTCAGATACTAATCAGCGAGCGCTTAACAGGAAGTCATAAATTTTGCCACGACATGTGCGAGTGTGCGAGTGTGCGAGTGTGTGTGTGTGTGTGTGTGTGTCGCGCCCTTGTCTAGAAATTTTAATTAAAAGCGATGACAGAGCGAGTAATTCGATATCAGAGAATGTCGCCTATTAATTTTAAGGACATTTCCTTTATTGATTCTTTGTCAATATTATATTGAACCCATAATTTACACATAAAAGGGCTCTCTGCGTGTGTTTATATGAGTGCGAGTGTGTGTGTGTGTGTGTGTGTGTATGTCATTGCCTTTGCGGTTTCGTCCATTGTCTTTTCCATCTTGGATTCAACTTTTGTTTCTGGTCGCGTGTATTGCATTCATTTCAAACTAAATAAAACAGGAGCGAAATGGGCAACTGGGCCGCATTTGCAAGGGCGCATTTATCGAGTTGGGTACACAACACTAAAAGAGAAATAAAACTTAATATTTTTGCTGCTTTACTTACTAGAAAAAGTTAAATTTGACATTTTATAAAATGTTTACTGATATATTATAGTTCCAATATATAAATATCGTCTAGTTCCGCATTGATATCTTAAATTTTTGTTTACATTCTGATATAATAACACTAAAAGCTTTAGCTTGCTTATACAAATTAATAAGTTTGATCTAGCTTGTGAAGCTATCATAATAGAGCCAAGAATATAAATATTTATAGACTCTTTCTCTAATACTCTTTTTTTGAATATTATTATTTAATTGAATAGAAACTTGAATTGCTATCAATTTTGTAAATTAAACATTTTTCATATAATATAAAATAAACAAAATCATTTTACCCTGATTTCCCATTCAATGGGCTTGGGGTATAAAAACTTAGCTATATCAACAAAAATTTTCTGAATATACTCGACATTTCTAGCCGATTCAAACAGCACTTGCTGACACAAGACTCACTGCCCCAATTTGGGCCCGCTTTCAGCTACAGCCCGTACCTGAACTAGAATTAGTTGGCAGGGCGTGTTGTCTATTGTCTTTTGATGCGCAACGCCATTATAAGCACCCACACACACACACACACACACACGCAAACACACACTTATTGCAATTTCGGTGGTGTGCGTGACTTTTGTTCTTGTTGTCCTTTCGTACGCACTCTGCCTCTAGCAACAACAACAACAACAGCAGCAAGTAAAACATATCAAGGAGCTCATAACAATGCTTCAGAGTTGCGCCGCGCTTTATTTTGATTTTGATTTAACGTTCTTAATTACAACAACAACAACAACAGCAGCAGCAGCCATAACAATAGCAACAACAACTTAATTTAGTCATCGCTAGTTATCGATAAGGAGTAGGGGCCCACATGCCGCAAATGGTATACACCCACACACAAATAGTATATAGTATAAATATATATAGATATGCGTTAATATATTTGGCAGGCAAATCAAAAACTTGTGTTTATTGCCTTGGCTTTTGTAGACTCATGCTCGTTTAAATTCAAGTGAGAAGAGAGTATATTAGGCTGCTGCGCAATATTCGCCCCGATAACTGCGTGCTCTCGTTCGTCTGTCTTTAGGAATGTAATGCACAAGTTATAGGTTTCATATAGTCTATCAATCATTAAGCCAATCCGTGAAATAATCAATCAATCAGTCAGTCAGTAGGAAATCAATCAATCCATCAACTAGTTGGCAATCAATCCATCAGTAAATCAATCAAATAGTCATTCAATAAACTAATCAGTCAGTCAATCAGGCAATCAGTCAATCAGTCAATCCAACAGTCATTCAAGAAGCTAATCAGTAGTCAATCAGTCAATCAAATAGTCATTCAATAAACTAATCAGTCAATCAATCAGTCAATCAGTCAATCAAATAGTCATTCAATAACTAATCAGTTAGTCAATCAGTCAATCGAACAGTCATTCAATAAGCTAATCAGTGGTCAATCAGTCAATCAAATAGTCACTCAATAAGCTAATCAGTAATCAATCAGTCAATCCAACAGTCATTCAAGAAGCTAATCAGTTGTCAATCAGTCGTTCAATAAACTAATCAGTCTAACAGTAGCCAGTCAATCATTCAATTGTTCAATACAAAAATTTATCAATCTGTCAATGAAACTGATTCTTCCTTTATATCTGTCTCTCTCTCTCTCTCTCTCACACACTCTCTCTGCTGGGATCATAATCTAATGTCTAATTGATCACATTGTTGCAGAACTTTATCATATTATTAGCCATTTCATGCCTGATTAAACGAAAAATATTGCATATATTAGTTCAAGTTTTGTCGTCCACAAAAAAGCAGCATTGAGCAGTCGGCCACACCAAACGCTTCAATATCCTCTTGGGGTTGAAAGCCGCTGAAAGCAGATTTGGAATTATTAGAAAGTTTTTGCTTGGCAAAGACAAACAAAGGATTTTGAACATGTTCCAAGTCAAAGACAACAAGGAAACAAGTATTTACTGAACATATTAAATGTGTGCGCTAGGCCAGAATTCTGAAATGAACTGAAAATCGAAATTTAAAATTGGAAATCTCAGAACCTTAAAGGAAGTTAAATCAAACGCCTAAGCAGACAATAAGTCTAAGAGGTATGAGCTGAATATCTATACATCTAAATATCTAAAGTCAATGCGTAACCTCAATTAGGCTTTAAAACTTGTGGCACAGAGAGAGAGAGAGAGAGAGAGAGAGAGAGATAGAGAGAGAGATAAGCAAATGGATACCCAACGATTACCATTTGAATAGATAATGAAACTCGGGCAAATCTCTTCATAAAGCATTCACAACAAAATTGGCGACACGCGGTCCAGCCAACGAATTGATAGATAGAAAAAAAAAAAAAAGGGCAATGAGCAAAGGCCCTCCCCCCACTACACAGCACTACACCCATTCCCCTCTCCATTCCCAGTCCCCGGCTGGAATGTGAGCCGACAAAACTGTTATAACAATAAATTAAGTTGCTGTTGCAGCATAAAAGCCCAAATTGCCAAATGGCTTAATGGGGGGAAGTTGAAAGTCAGGGAAGCTCGAAGCTCTCCGGCTATCAAAGAAGCACAAGTTCGAGTGCTCTAATCGATTGTCGGCCACGACTGAGACATACCCTGCGTAAAGTAGGGGTAATCAAAAAATAGATCATTTAGCTATAAAGCTACTCTAGCTGCACTCATAGGAACGGAAGAACTAGCAGACGGGGGTTCGCGCAGTTGGGTAATAGGACCGTCGTTTAGAAGACGGACGAACGGTCCTGTAGAGGGATGGGATCCACGCATAGCTAGATCGCCTCACTCGACTCACTGGTTGACGTGATCAAGTATAAATACATATATATATACTTGATAAGGTCTATCACGACTTCTTCAGCTTTTTTTCCACACTTCCACATTTCCGCAAAACCAATATACCCCCAATTCAGATACCCAATAACGTCCAGAGTATCAAAACACCCACTGAAAATGTGCAATCTGTTGACGAATCATCACGACAGATGAAACGAATCGGCTAGAGACTTGGAAAACTACGAGTTGTCCGGGAATGGGGCAAATCGTTCCACACCGAGGGGTGTCATTGGAGCGGGTGTCCATGCAAGGGAGCAGAGGGGTGTTTGTTGCTTAACAAAAAATAAAAATAGAGAAAAGCAACAAAAAAATAGAAAAACCAGCGACCCTTTGCAAAATGCCGTAAAACATTCTCAAATGGTTTTTATTGAAGGCTTTGTGCCATTTTTCGGTTTGACTTCGTTTGCCAGGCCAATTTAATAGCATACTTTACAGCGCTAAACAGGCTATGCCGTCGAGAGTCGGACGAAGTCGAGGAAGAGGAAGCGGATCGAGCTGCGAAACAACTATCCCACAAAATACGCGACAAACAAACAAAATGAAGTGACGGCAAGTCGCGTTTCACGAATTCGCGTATTCAACCAAACGGACGTTCATTGTTATTTTAAGAAAAGCAACACGACAATACCCCTCGCCCTACCCCAGCCAAAGGCCCTCGCCACAGAGCCTCGGCGCTATCTGCGCCCACAATTCAAACAATCTTACAGTCTTATGGCTTAAGAGCGCAGATAGTAGATACACTATCTTCAGCCAGATCCCATCAACAACTAAGAGACATCTAAATTGTAGCTCCAAGTCCGTTTACGAACCTTAACTTACTATTGGTATTAGTAGCTAAGTTTATATTTCTGGGAATTGTGTTAGTTGCTCTTGGGTCTTGAGACGGGGAGTAGCCTCAATCGGGACGCCCAGCTTTTTGTTATCCAATCATCTATAACTCAACCGTTGCTTAAGCGGAAGAACCATATTCTTATATTCTTCAATTGCCGAGATGATTCAGCCTGGACTTATCATATGAGACATCTCTTATTGGTCACCCTCTCTTAGGTATCTGCTGCAGTACGACGTAAGCTTCATTCCAACTTCGTATGACAATCAAGTAATTACTATTAAAAATATTCATGAGCTCTTACGATCATCTGTTTTATGTTTTATGCCCAATCTATGAAAAGAACCTAATGGGAAGTACCCAGGTGTCATAATTTACTTCCGATGAATCTTTATCATATCAAGTAATCAAGCAGAATGTCGTAGCGTAAAGAGGTATATCAAAGTATCGTAGATAACCTTTGCGAAGTTCTATCTGGCTTCTGCTTATAGAAGATGCTCTATGGAAAGTACCATATGAAAGAAACTTGTAAAGATACCCAATGAGATGTATCCTATGAAACGATCCTATGAAAGTTGCCAATGCTAGTATATAAAAATCCCTCTCTTGAGTCATTTTCTATGGCAACATTTCTATGAGATATGAAATATGCAAAGTTCATGTGATGTGATCTAATATGAGATATTCCATTGGAGAGGTTCCATGAAAGTATCCTATCCTTGGGAAATAGTTTTTTTTAAGTACCGTCCTGAAAGCTGTGTCCATCCACATTCAAAAAATTCAATTAGAATAATATCTGAGAGAACTTTAGAGAGATGCATTTCAAGGCATCAGTTTGTTATAGCAGCTCTCATTCAAGAAATCATTAAATGAATACTAAATCAGTATGCCATCAAACATACCTAGCGCTTAAGAAACTAGGGCAACTTATCTTAAACTCCCTATCTCTCTCTCTCTCTCTCTCGCTCTCTCTTCAATTAGTTAAAGTGCCCTGAATGCGTAAGGGTATATTGAAAAGAAGACATAGCATAACGCTGTAGTTGGTAGCTGCAGGAAGCAGCAGCAGCAGCAGCAGCGATGCCAGCAGCTCCCTTGCTCAACTTCCGTTTTGGCTTGCAGCAATTTCTTTTGGCTTTATTGCCCCCTTCCCTGTCTCTCTCTCTCCCACACTCTCTGTCTGTCTCGCTTCATCTTCGAGCAGACTTTACATCCTGCCCCACAACCGTCGCATTGACTCTCTCTCTCTCTCTCTCTCTGTGTGTGTGTGTGCTACCCGCTGCGGCACGACGCATATAGCATAAATTTTGAATACGCTCAAAGCGGCAGGCCAAGGGAGCGGCTAGGAGAAGGTGGCGTTGGAGATTGAGATTGGTTCTGGGGTTGGTCCGAAAGAAAAATAGCGAAAATTGTCTGTCGCTTGATAAAGCGGAAGCAGAACTTGCCCATAAACGAAATGTGGCAACTGAGTGTAAACTTTATTGGCGCCCGACCGACTGGCGACAACATTTGCCCGAATTGGAGGTAGACGGCAAGCTGGAGATGGCGATGGCAATGGAAGCCAGTATCCATATATACTAGATATGTATATATGTATATCCAGAAATAGCAGCATGTTGAACTCACTGTTGACTCATGCGACACGCATTTGGCGAAAGGAAGCCCCCAGACATGCCTGGGGCGCGCTGGCGTCTCGTTGGCTGCCAGTGAGAAGCGCCGAGAGAGGCGCCAGTGCCACAGCCACTGCTACTGCTTTGTTTGTTTTGTCTGCCTCATTTCTTGCACCAACGTTCGGTTTGTCTACGCCATCAGGCATCTGGGGGAAGTCCTACATTAGTTGATTTCATGCGCTGTTTACATTGGCAGCGAATTATGCGCATTGAAAAGCCAAAGATTTGGCTGCCAACTGCCATCCATCTACACCAGCCCAACAGACCCAACGGGGTCTATGGCCTGACAGCCTAGTTACTATATCCGGGTGTCATTGACACAAGCCATGGGAGGGGACAGACTTATCAAGACAAATTCTATCAAGGTACTTTTGCGATTGTTTCACAGACCTTTTTTTTTTTTTTTTTTGCACCTTAAGGCTTAAAGCCTTGGCACATTAATGCATTTCGCGTTCTGATCTTGTCTCACATGCGTTTCTTTTCCTTGCAGAGGTCCTGTCCAGCTGGGAGGAATGGTGGACATACGATGGCATCTCGGGTAAGTTGTGCATTTATGTATCTCAATTGAGTTTAAACTCAAACCATTGCCAGACATTGCAATTGCATGTGAATAGCCCTCGATGCATTCGCTCGTTAACAACTTTAACGAATGCCAAATACTCGCTGCACTCAATCAGGCAAATAAATATCGAGTACAGATGAAGTTACAGCGTTTATTTCAAATGTAAATGAATTCAATTGCGGAAGCGAATTCTGGCTAGAGCTGGAAATGCAGTTACTGATAATATACACTGAGAGAAATTGGGTACGGGCAGGCAAAGGAAGAAAAAGGAAAAGAGAGGGGGAAGAGAAAAGCAGGAAACTGAAAAAGTCTAAGTAGATCGGGTAAATGAAAGTCGAAGTAGAGCTAAAATTAATCTGTAAAGCTATATAAATGCACTGAGAGAAACGGAGTAAAGGGTATTAAAGGGTGGAGAGCAAAGAAGAAGAAGAGAAGAAGAGAAGTAGATCAAGATAACTGAAGAAGACAGAAAGATTGAAAGAGAAAAGTTAAGCTGGAGCTGGAATGAACCTACCAAACACACTGAGAGAAATAGGAAGAGAAACCCAATTGAGTGAGCAGTAGAGCAGGTTAGATATAGAATTAGAGATAGAGCTAAAGCTAGGGACATGTGTCTAAAATTGTTATTTGACGCAATTAGATTGGGCGCTGCAAATGTCGCAATGAAAGTGAGCAAAATAAATAAAATAAGCGAAAACCCATTTGTGGAGTGTGTGTGTGTGTGTGTGTGTGTGTGTGTGTGTGTGTGTGTGTGTGTGGAATTGCAGCTGGTCAGCGGCCATTTTTGTTATTATGCCGCACGACTGCAGCTTGCAACAGAACGCAGTTTTATTTATGCAACAGCAGCAGCGGTAGTGCCCCAGGCTGAGGCAGAGGCGTGCGCCAGGCGGCAGACGAACCAAAAAAAAAAAAAAAAACACAAAATGAAACACAATACACTGGCAACAAAAACGAATGAATAAGTGAATGAATGAATGAGTGAGTGAGTGTGAGTGTGTGTGAATGTGTGAATGAATGCAAACAGAAAATGAGCAGCAGCTGCGTGTGGCATGAGCGACGCTGGCCACAAATGTTGCACTAACTCAGAGAGAGGGTGTTCGTCTGTATATAAGTGTGTGTTTGTATGAGTGTATGAGTGTATGTACATACACAACACACAGGCACACACTCACAGGCAATGCAGCTACTTAGCGCTCTGCACAGATTTCTGCTGCTCTTGATCAATTGAGCACCCTTGACATTGTAGCTCTACCGGCCGGAGCTGAATACAACTTTTGCACAGATAAATTATAAAATAAATTCTTTGTGCCTTGATTACAATTATCGACTTTGATATATACTGAAATTTCAAATTTTATAGCAAAGAGCCTTCATATAATATAGTAATGTCTTATATATTTTCTAGATCTATTTGTGGCGTAAGCCTTATTCGAAATTTGACAAACTTAGCACCAGGCCTCTGAAAGACATTGTTTTTCCTTTGTTGCTAAAGATCGTACATATAGTTTTAGGTTAAACAATAGCCCAACTCAAGAGTTACTCAGTTGTCATAGTTTGAACTTAAAGCTCCAAGACATTAGAAGATAAAGTTATATCGCCAATGAGCCCATAATCGTCTCATTGCCCATCGGCAGAGAGCAAAATGAATAAAACCAATATACTCGCTTTTCACTCTGTGAACAAGTCCATCAAGTCAGTTCTAAATCTATCCAAAAATTGCCAATCAAAGAAAATAATCAGACAAAGTTTTGATATGAGAATTTTAGAACATCCTATAACACTCAGCATTTAAAGAGTATTTCGTAAACGGCATGTCACACATGCTCTACGGTTTGTCTATAAAAATATTGCATTTTTCCATATGGCTGCTGCGCACGAAAGAGCCTGAGGGCTGCAAAGCCCCCAATCCAAGCAGCCCCAGCTACCCCAGCTACCCCTGGCTGCAATCATTCTGGCGGGGCTGTCGGAGAGTTTGTTTTGAAAAGTTTCGACAGTTTGTGCCTGTCACATCAAATTGAATGCAAGCGAGAGCCAACTATTCGCTTACCTAAACGCTGACGGGCAAAGGGTTGGGGTTCGGGCGGAAGGGTCAAGTGTGGCTAACCCCTTTCGTTCGTTTTTTGTTGGATGCACTGTAACTCCCATTTGGGTTCATTTAATTGCTATTTAAACTGACGCGAGATGCAGCGAGTGAAGCGAAGCTTATGAAATTTCATTTGGTGTTTGAATTGTGTCGACTCGTTGTTTACAATTGAACGGGGCGATGGGACGGATGGACCAATGACCAGGACACATTTCCCAATCGAACAACACGATTGACAGTTAGTCAAACAGCTAGTCAGCTGTTGAAAACTTCCAATTCCTTGCAATTGTAATACCCATCAACAATCAAGTAGTGAAGCCTTTAAAAATAGCCAGATGAAGATAGACGACGTAGACCAAACGTTATATTACAGAGGTTGCAGCTGTGGCTAAAGGTCTTGGACTCTTTCCGCTTTCTCGGAAGTAACCATTGTTTATCTGAATGACTATCTGAAGCTAAGCTAAGCTGAACTTTGATATGATGAACTCTAACCGATAGCTTAACTAAAACCTGAGCTTAGTCTCAAGCACTCAGTACAATCAAAGCAGAGTATCTTTTGGTCAAGAATGCCGCACATAATCAATAAAAAATTTGTGATATTTACATTGAGTTTTGTTCTTAATCAGCGATTTGTATATTGCAGGTCCCAGCTTCTGGGGTCTCATCAATCCGCAGTGGAATATGTGCAACAAAGGACATCGACAGTCGCCCATTGATGTGGTGCCCGACAAGCTGCTATTCGATCCATACCTGCGGCCGTTGCACATTGACAAGCACAAGGTAAGAGCAGCAGCAGCAGTAGGGTCACCCAAGCACACCGGAAAGCACATGCACCACCCTCTCACTCACTCTCACACTTACGCTCTCTCTCTCTCTCTCTCTCTCTCTCTCTCTCTCTCTGTCTCTGTCTGTGTTTGGCTGTCGTCGTCAACAGGTTTCCGGCACGCTGCACAACACGGGTCAATCACTCGTCTTTCGCGTGGACAAGGACACAAAGCAGCACGTGAACATATCCGGAGGTCCTCTGGCCTATCGCTACCAATTCGAAGAGATTTACATACACTACGGCACCGAGAACAGTCGCGGCTCCGAGCACTACATACAGGGCTACAGTTTTCCGGGCGAGGTAGGTCAATCAAGCGACGGCAACAGGATGGCCAGACTAACCAGTCATATTAATATTGTAACATATCCCATACACACACACACACACACACACACACACACAGATACAAATCTATGGCTTCAACAAGGAGCTGTACCACAACATGTCCGAGGCGCAGCATAAATCGCAGGGCATTGTCGGACTCTCGTTGATGGTGCAAATTGGTGAAACGCCCAATCCCGAGCTGCGCATCATAACGAGCACATTCAACAAGGTTCTCTATAGAGGTGAGTTATGCGACACAAATGACGATAGTAGTCGTGTCAGATGGAGGGTTTTTACCCTCTTTTATCTTTTGCCTGGAATACAAGTCTCAACTGTCACGATTCATGTTTCATCTGAAGTTACAAATGCATCCAGTTTAGCTTGCATTCGCAGTCTTCTTACTCTCTCTCTCTCTCTCTCTCTCTTTCTTTGCATCTCGTTTAACACGCTCGTGTCACGACTGACCCACCTCACGACTTATCTCTGCTACATTCGTTATGCATATATCGTATCCTATCAATATTGATATTTTATATATATATCTATAGTCTAGTTTGTCCACTCGCTTGGTCTCGTGTCACGACTCATCGACTCACGACCCATTTCTAGCCATGAACATATCGTATCACATCTCTAGCTCAGCTTTTACAATTAGCATTAATGCCATTGGTCTTTCTATCGTATCACATCCTAATGAGTCACGACTCACGACCCATCTCTGCCTTTGCTTTGCATGGCTTTTTTGCATTGCTCATCAATGGGATAGAGTCGAGTTCGTTTGATGAGTTCCTCTGTTAACTGACTTTCGACTGGCACTATCAACCAACCAAAAGGGGGCGCCACTGGCTGAGGGGGGCGTGCCAACATCATTTCCGCTACGCAAAATGCACCGGAAATGTTGCAACGTTTGCCCAACTCACAGTTCGCGGCTGGTGGCTCGTGGCACACGGTTCGAGGCTCCTGGCTCATGGCTCCTGGCTACTGGCTCTTGGCTCATGGCTCTTGGCTCTGCGGCTAGCACTTTTATGATGTCATTCCGCAGCAGCAACAACTTGCTAACTGCAAGTGGAACTGCAACAATTGTGTAGCTGCAACAACAAGCGGCATAATTATGTGCGGCGACGTCCTAAAGTGAGCCATAAAAATTGCTCGACAGCCGTTGGCCGCGAAATTGGCGCCGCGCCGCGCAACGCCGCGCAAAGTGACGAAAATGAAACCTCGAATTACACTAAACCGACACTTAATAATTCCCTTCACCCCCTCCATCAACCCGACCGGCAGACCGACCCGGTTTAATAGCCTTTTTACAGGTCGTACAACTTTATGTAGCCCCATGAAAAGACGAAAAAAGTACAAAAAAAAGTGAAGCAAAATAAAAATAAATAAAGAAAAACCTGGAGTTTCCTTTAGCGCCCAGCTCGAGCTCAGAATGCAGAAAATATGCGGCCAATTTCTGCGAACCAACTGGCAAAACAACTTGAAAGTTTAACTACTTAAAAGACGAAGACAAAATTATCGCAACATCGAATACCAGATACGCTTAAAAGGCAAAAATCGGAATCTCTCTGAGCTTTACACAGTTATCGATAACATTGCATATATTTTTGTATATATTGTACAATTTCTTAAGATATACCCAAGCCATTATATTGCTCTTAAATTCCCAGCTCTTATACTATATATTTTGTTTACTGCATCTATCAATACAATTATCGATAGCTATCTCGCTCTCTCTCTCTCTCTCTCACTCTCTCGCGGATCGTCCTCTCTTTTCTTTGATTATTTTCAAACTGATGATATTATAGATGCACTCAAATATATATTCCTATTTCATTCTCAATGTATTATTAATTAAATTAAAAAATAATACTAAATAATTATTTTTTAATTTAATTTTATTTTCTATTCTCTATCGATTTTAATCGATTCATTGACTTTCAATAAAATAATTATTTTTTAATTTAATTATTATTTTCTATTCTCTATCGATTTTAATCGATTCATTGACTTTAATTCAAAAAGAGTATCCAGTCGTTGCACAGCGCATAAGCAATGTACGTCATGCAAGAACTAACAATTCTGTTGCAAATAATTATTTGGAATGCCTTTAGACCTGACCCTATCCGAGCGGTCCTAACAGCTACTACTCTCACCGCAAAACCCAACACTCTCGCCACTCGTTTTTTAGTACCATTTGCCGCCGTCTCATAAACCGCGAGGCGCTTCATTTCCGGCTTGGCATAATGATTTGTATGAATGAAGTCGAGCGCCGTCGTTCAAGTGACCAACGAGAAGGCAACCAACAAATCAGACTCACAACTCTCTCCCCTCGCAGTCCTATTAGCCCCAGAGACCTCCGCCCGCCGCGCGCCGCCCACTCATGCCATGCCACGCCCCATGTCGGCTAGTCCTTCCCCCTTTTGCTAGCTAGTCTGAATTATTCATTAAGTTTTTCTTTTCGTATCGTCGTCGTTTCGACATTCATATTGCGAACAAGACATGGCAAAATGTGCGCTCCATTTAAATGTCCGATGCACCTTGAACTTTACTTTCGATACCCTGTAAAAAGCTGTTTAAAGCTGAAGCTTGATGAATATGTATGGTCAAATGATTAGCTATAAGGCACACGGATCCTTTAAAATGTTAAGCTAAGATGTTAAGATAAGAGCAAACGTCGATGGGTCGCGTTTTTAGCATAGCTTCTGTTTAATGTACAGCTGCTTTTATAAGTAATTTAGCCCACTCATCTAACATAGTAATGTTAAACCTAATCAAACCGAACTTGACCTCCCTAACCAACCTCCATAGCCTATCATCTGCTGACCTTGCCCAACTCATCTTATAACTACCCTAACCTAACCTAATCTGACCTTACCTAACCTAACTTAACCAAGCGTAACATGAGTTTACTTAACAGAGTGTAAGCGAACCTAAGCTATTCCATATTAGAATAATTAACTTAAACTTATCTAATCAGCACATTAGCCCGTCTAAATAGCTCAGTCTGAAGCTTACTTTAACTAGTCTCACATAACTGAATATAAACCTTACATAACCTAGTCCGACGAAGGTTTCTAGCCTAACCTAACTTATCATTAAGCTTAGTAAGCCTAGTTTACCGGTCAACTTTGAACTTCACTTAAAGCCAATCAACATCCATACCTGACCCGACTATGCCTGAGCCTACAGATGAGTTAGCTCAATTGAGCTCAAACTTGGAAAACTGATGCCAATCTAAAGCCTTTAAATAATTTGCAATTCTTTCTATATCTCTAACAAATCTACATACATACATTCATTAACGACTTTACTCCCTTCACTATTACTTTATAGGGTTCTCGACGCCCATACGGCACATATCGGTGCGATCGCTGCTACCGAATACGGATCAATATATTACGTACGAGGGATCCACCACGCATCCGGGCTGCTGGGAGAGCACGGTGTGGATACTAGTTAATAAACCCATCTATATCACTAAACAAGAGGTAAGATCCCTCTAGCCCCTAGCCGCTAGCCCCGCATCCGTTTTTTTTTTTCCCTTCACTCTCTCATTTAACAAACGACCGCAAATAATGAATTGCATTTGCGTTTTGCAATTGCAATTAGAGACGAATTGTATGATATATTTTTTTCGTACTTTTATTATTTTCGTAATTTGTTTTTTAATGTTTTAATTGTTGCAAAAACAAAAAAAAAATATTGCATAAATGCAATTATAAAATTTCTCATCAATTGGGCTACGGTCGCTGCATGGTTTAGTTGCGGTCATCGCGATGTTCTGCGCATAATTAAAAAACAATATTTGGTTAGTTTAATCAATTTGCATATGCATCGACAAAGGACGGACGACAGAGGGGCAAAGCCATGTAACTAGACAGCAAACAGAGCGAAAAGCGAGAGGACAAACATTAAAGCGAAATCGACACACTAATAAAAAGTTAAATGATCTATATTTCCCTATATGCAATATTTGAGGGCGGGCAAAGCAAAACTCAAAGATGGAATAGCCCTTTAGAGTCTTTGCTCTCAAATAGTTAAGACTCGCTTCTCATTTCTCTGTCTCGACTTTGCATTATACTTTCAGTTATATCAACTCCGTCGACTGATGCAAGGCTCCGAGAGTACACCGAAAGCTCCATTAGGTAATAATGCGCGACCCGTGCAAAGTTTACACCATAGAACCGTAAGGACGAATATAGATTTTAAGCGTCATAAGGTAAGTCGAAAAAAGTCATTTTAAATGTCTGTCAATCAAAAGGCAGTCAATCAGACAAACAAACATTTCAGTAAATCAAGTCAAGTAATCACAGTGAATCAATCAGACAACCCATTGATAGTTAATCGTCAATCATCGATCGGTCTATCTGTAACTCTGTTCATTATCTGTTCAGTAGACAAGCTGTCAGTCAATCAATAAAGCTATCAATCATTCAACTAACTTTGTCAACTACTCAACTGTCTCATCTATCTATCAATGTTATCAATCATGATTAGTCATCATATTTTTATCATCAGTCAAGCTATCAAGCATACAAATAGTCGCTTTGGTAATTACTCAACTGTATCATCTATCTATCAGTCAATCAATCAATCTTCAGATCAGAGATCATCATAGACCAATACATCAATCAGTCAATCATTTTGTATACGCTTTAAATATAAATATCTAAATACCCTACTTAATACCCTTTCTCAATATTTTTTGTTTCCCTCAAAAATAGAATCAAAATGCATGTCCTTCCATGTACAAGGATGTGTACTATCGTGCGAATCGCTGGTCACCCGATACGGGACTTCTGATACGTTGACAACAACAACCAGAACAGCAACAACAACAACAACAACACCAACTACATTTCGAATTTTTAATTTACACACTGATTTTTGTTAAAGAGAATGAAAAAAAAACGAGCTCAGCATTCGTTTTGGCCTGCAACATTCCTAAAATGCAACTACGAAAAGTATCTCATATATATCTATATATATACATATATATCGTTTCATTTTTACTGCGCATAACCGAATCTTAAATACCCTGGCAGAGATTCTTTATGGAGAGAGATAAATGCCCAAAATACTTTTTCCTCTACGCCGTGAGCTATGAATAAAATATATATCAAATACAATGAGCTGCAATTTTATTATGAGTTTGTCTCTTAAGCAAAAACTAAGCTACCCTCTCGCGCTATCTCTCTCTCTCTCTCTCTATATCTGCCAGGGTATATTCAAATACTTAACTAAAAAATAAAAAAAAAAACTGCTTCTAACAAATAATAAACGAAATTCCATGGAAACTAACGAAAACTAAATCTAAACAGAGTTCTATGCACACACAATACATATGCAATACAATACACACACACACACATTACACACTCACACACACACACAAAGGCTGGACACGCCCACATGCTGTGCCCACAAATTAATTGCTGCCTTTTCATATTTGCGAAATAATAAAAATATTTTCAAGCCAAATATTAGTTTCCAATACAAGCATACACACACACACACACACACACACACACACACACACACAGACATATACAGAGAGAAATTCATTATTAAATTGCTGTTCGCGTTTTTGTTCACATTTATTTATGACCAATTATTGATTATTTAAATATTATTTGTGGTTTTCATTTTGTTTAATTTATATAAATTTTTTTATTTTTATTTTTTTCAATTTAATATTTCATTTTGGCAAACAAGAGAAACTACTTAAAACACTATTGAATTCGGTTAGCCGACTAGCAAATACCCTTGCAGCTAAAGAAGAACGCTGAATCAAACATAAATTGGAACTAGTCGAAGGCTCTATAAATCTGTCTGTGAAGCAGCTCAAACGTTCCGATGCAACTATTATGATTCATTTGAGCTATGCTAAGGGCTTGGCTATAGAGCTAAGCATATCCTAGATTATGTTCTATATATACTTATATTGATCAATCCCAGTTGGCCCATTCATATTATTTTCTTTATGTACCAAGTTAAGTCAAGCAACTAATATGCCCGTTTTAGCGATTTGGCTATGAGTATTTGTAACTGCTTATATGGAAATAAGAGTTCCAGGCATAAAGTAATTAGTTCCGCAATTTAGTGTGTAAAGAGAACTAGTTCCATGCTTTAGCTGCAAGGGCTTAAAACAACAAAATATACAAATAGAAAAACAAAGAAAGAACAAAACAAAAAAACAAACGAATGAAATAAGAATTTCCATAAACTGGATGGGTGGACAATAACTAAAGAAAACAAAACCTATATAAATATACATATAAAGAAATCAAAACTCATATAAATATGCATATAAAATATACATTAAACTATATAGTAAATTATGATGAATACGATATACACAAAAAAAAAAAAAAAAAAAACGAAAACTTATATATATGTGGAAAACAGACAAGCATAAATCTTAGATGGAATACCCCCAACTCCCGCCACCCAAAACTGAAAACAACTATGAAGCAATGCAGCAGGAAGTTGAAAAAGAAAACTAACTAAAATTCGATATATATATATAATAAATTAGGCTAAGTGCTACACTAGACGAAGAGTTAAGGGCCAGCCAGTAAGTGAAGTAAAACAAAACTATATAAAGTCTATTACAGCCATATACTACAAGCTATATACATACATTATATATATATATATATAACTTATTAGCAAAATGTCATCGATAACTAAACTATCGATAAATCATACTCTAAACTCTAGATTAGTGTGTTGAAGGCAAAACTAAACAAAAAAAAAAGAAAGAAGAAATTCTAGGCTTATATTAAGTAGATGCAAGAGCAAAAGTAAAAACTATATAATCCAATAATTTTTTTTTTTTTTTTTTGGTATAAATATATATATATATACATATATTGTTAAGTACTTTGCCGATATATATAAATGAATACAAATATATTTATGTGCGTATGCGTGTGTGTAAGTAAACAGTGCTGGACAGCGGACAAGTAAATGCATATAGCGCTTAGTTTCATAGCAATTAGCTTTTGTGTTTGTAAGATATACGTTATTCGATTTGAGTAAATTTGTGCAATTAAGTTAGTAACAAGCATGGAGTGGAACGAAATGGAATGGAATGGAATGCCACGGTATTGGAATAGCCACGAAATACTTGATTTAGGTGTAGTAGAAAAAATTGTCTATTTGTATAAAATGCGAAAAGAAAAAAAAAAACACATGCGACAACTGTAAGTTACTATTGTGTTTGCCATATACGACTAACTATATAATAAACATATATATATATATATATATATATATATATATATATATATATATATATATATATATATGAACCTCTATACTACAATTATGACGCGCATACAAATGGAAATTAAAGAAACAATTGCATAAAATACATAAATAATAACAAAAGAAGGAATGAACAAACAAACAAAAAAAAAAAATTGTTGCAAAACAGCTGACAAAACTTCAGAATTAAAACAATTACAAATGCATCTGCCCCCAACCCCCCCGTCTCTATATATAGAAATACATACATGCATATATCTATATAGTATATTTATATATGTATTATTATTATTATTTTCCCATGCATAACATAAAAGACAGCAACAAATATTATTATGAGTAACAAATTGAAAATGAAATGCAAATTAATACAAAATAAATAAAAACAAGAAAAACAAAAGCAAAAGCAAAAGCAAATAGTTCTATGTGACGAAAGAAAAATAAAGACGAAAATAAACAAATTCAATTAAATGCGCATTTTTTATTCATTCAGCAAAGCAGAGCAACAACAATTTTTCAATTCGCATTCAAATTGAAATGCAAGTTGATGAATTCAATGTTTTCTTTTACTTTTTTTTAAAACTAGTTCAGAAGAACTAAACAAAATGAACTAGTTTATTGAGACATGAAAACTTTTTAATGTAACTTGTTATTTCTGGCGTTTACAACGAATGAATTGAACTAGTTCATGCAGAGCTAAGTAGAACTAGTTCATTTACACATATTTCAGTTTTTCAATTCAATTCTAAACACCTTTTAAGAGTCAGATTTATATTTGATTTTGGAACTAGTTCTTCAGCATTAGGTAGTCAGAAAGAACTGGATCATTTAGTCATATTTCAATTGCTCAACTCACAACGTTAATCAAACCGAAATATAGTGTGAGAAAATTGATTAGCAGCTAGCAGGAAGTGAGATATATTGACTGGAATATTGGAATGAAACAAATTTGGCACATATCATAGGTAATTCACGGGAATGAAACAAATTTTGAACATATCATACGTAGTTTTTTCACGTATTCATTCATTTTATTAAGCAAAAGCTTAGTTACAGCATAATGGAATGTTGGGAATGGAACAATGTGGGACAGATCACTTACTAGACTCAACCTGTTGAAATGGCACTGGCTCGACAGACAGGCCTTAGCTTTCAGTTGGATTTTGCTTGCTTGCATCACTAGGCTCTGTCAGGTATCGGCATGTGCTGGCATTTCATGGTATTTCGGTTTTCCCATGCGAATTGCGAGCATTAGTCGAATGAGTCACAAAAATGAATTTACAGAACGAAACATTATGAGGCCTGTCAATATCCTGTTTGGCTAATCACCGAATCCTGTCCAAGCTCAAATGAAATTTGAAATTTGTGTGCGGCTAATCAGACAACAGGCAGCAGACGGCAGACGGCAGACAGGAGACGGCAGCAGGCTATTGGTAGTGCTCAGCTGGTAGTGGGCAGAATTATGATATTATGCCTGGGGCGCAGTGTGGCGAATGCCGAAATGTTTGTGTGCGCACTTTTTTTTATCATTTAAATATTCAATTTCAATTTCCGACAAAACACAGAACGCTGCTCACTCAAATGAATGGCCAAGTAAGGGACAAGAGGAGTGGGGGCCAAAGGCCAGTGTTGGCTAACGACGAGTCGTAATCGGAAATGGGCAACCGCATGTTTAATTGGACGCAATTGAAACTAAACTAGCGTAAAATCGAAATAAAAACACGAACACACACACACACACACACACAGAGCGCCATCGAAACCAAAAAAGAAGCTTTACTCAACTCAACTCGACGTCTCTGGCGCCGCAATATGGTAATAGAAATTCATTTCATTTGGGCGTTCCATTCCGTTTCGTCTCGTCGCGTTTTGTTGTTTAGATTTGCACGAAAAATTAATTACAAATTAATTTACCATAAATTGAAATTGCGCTCAATGGGCGACCAAAGGCGTCGTCGGTCAGTCGAGTGGTTCAACCAAACCAAACCACCCATCCCCCATCCCCCATCCATCCGCACTCCCTTCAGCCAACCCCCCCGAAAAAGTTTGGATGCGGATGTGGCTGTGTATGAGGATGTAGATGTGGATGTGGATGTGGATGTAGCTGCGGGTGTTGTGCGGCAACCAGCGCCTGTTCATTAGCACCACAAATCGCAACAAAGCACAGTAAACCCTCGCTAACCGTAACACTTTGGATATAACCTATATTAGTTAGAAGAGTTTTACGAATAAGACACAAATACGAGATGAATGAAAGCTTGAGAGAAACATAGAGCTAAAAGCTTCACTTTCATTTCAAGATAGTGACAATGGGAGAGAGGTGAAGAATAAAAGAGACAACTAGAGATTAATAGAGAGAGTAGGCAGAGATAGTATCTCAAGATATGGAAGTGCATGAATACAAGTAAGAGAATGAGAGAGAGAGAGAGATAGTGAGTGTGAGAGAGTGAGAACCATGTTGAGAGTCTAGATTGACAGAGAAAAAGAAACCAAGAGAGTAAATAGAGTTCGAAGTTAGACTCACAGTAATTCAAGCTGCTTCAGTTGCCAGTAGTCAGTAGTCAGTGTAGCGAGCGATGACTGTAAATAAATTGTAATTTTTGCATATTTTGAATAATTTTCTGCTGCTCTTGCTGAAACTGATGCAAAGATGAAGCGTGGCGTGAAGCGGGCTGGCGGGCAGGTCGACGAGGCACGGTTATTGAATGCATTTTTTGGGCTAAGGCTTTAAGCTGAAACCGCATTTCGCAAAACGCGGTCAAAAGGACTAATTATGCTAAACAGCGTAAAACCGCAACAACCACTTAGCCATGGCCGGTAGGGCAAATGGCCCGATGCTGCCCCCGACTGCCCCCGAATGCCCTGACTGGCCTGACTGGCCTGACTGGTCAATGGTCAATGATGTTTGCTATCGCTCAGCCCAGTACCACGCCCCATGGCATTGATGTGCGAGACGTAATACGCTATTGATACCCTGTTGCTAAAGAGAGAGAGAGAGAGAGGGGTGTACTTCCAGAAGCTAAGACATGATAATGAAACTGTTTAGTTGCATCGATAGTAATCGAATAGTGTAAAGAGTAGTATAGAAACTTTCGTAAGAGTTTATTGATATATCAGCTGGTTGAAAACATTGCAACTATCGATAGATACTCTTTCATTACAGTTTATCGATAATCAATAATAGAACGCATCGTAGTACAAGTTATGCACCATCGCTCAGCAGGAATAAGTGAGTAGCAATAAGTACTATTTCTTTCGATACTGTCGAGTGTTTCTGGTAGAGAAAACAAGTTTCGCCAATACATTTGATGCTTACGATAATAATCGATAACTATTGATTTACATTGAATAATATATACCTTTAGAGCTTTTAGAGTTTTTAGGGATTTAAAGTATTTTGTAAAATAGTAGAAATCTTATCAGATATGTATGTACTAGATATATTTATAATTATGCTTAAATTTGTTTCCTTGATTCCTGATTTGCCTGATTTTCAGTTAGTGCAGTGATATGATGATTATATATTTTATCTTAAACAGATGGATAGTTGACTTTAGTTAGATAGACTAATTAAAGCAGGGTATTCCAATTGCGGCTTGCTAAAGATCTCAGTTTCTTTTCGGTTAGTTTCTCTCCTTTTTTTCCAATAAACCAAAAATTGTGAGCGCATTTTCAATTAAATACACACACACACACACACACAAACAGACTCACGCACATATAGTGTGCTTAATACAATATGATTTAATTTAATGGCGCAGTGTATGCCGCCTGCCACGCCCTGCCGCCCCGCACTGGCGTCGCTGCCTGGCGCCACGAACAGCGAAAGTTGAGCGACGCACAAAAAGCGTTGCCTACTTTGCAGCGCGCGGGCAAAAGGGCAAATGCTCACACAGAGAGTGAGCGAGAGAGAGAGAGCGAGAGAGAGAGAGAGCGACAGACACATGCATTTGATATATGTAACTAACAGCAAAAGTTTTAATTAAATTTTAAATACAAGTTAATTTTGTGTATTTTCACGCGACACAACAAACGCCCCAAAATATATCCATTTGTATATGTGTTAGACACCAACAACTATGTGTGTGTGTGTGAGCGTCTGCAGTTTTTCTATTATTTATAGAGATATGAGTGTGTGTGTGTGTGTGTGTGTGTGTGTGTGTGTATGATTGTTGTGCACACACAAAATGAGTTATAAATATTTAGTTGTAATTCAGGTTTTAGTTTGCATTGTTGCGGCCGTCCCCTAAAAACCAAATTAATATTCATAGCGCAATTTGAAGCTGACGCCGACGCAGACGCCGACGCCGACAGAGCCAGAGGCAGAGGCAGAGACTGCGACATGTGCGTCAACGTGCATGTCGACACTTGCAGAAACTGCTTTTGATTATTGATAAATGTCAGAGTAAAGCATTGTAATTAGCAAATGCTTGAATCCACTTGTTGCTATGCTTGAAGCCGGCAAAGATTCTGCTTAACTAATTAACGAGTAGCGAGTCTAGCAGTGCTCGCTAGACTTATGATTTAACGAGACGGCCAGTAGTACTCTAGAGTCTAATAAAGTAATGAGTAGCAAAAATCAAACTATGAAAGTAGCGAGTAGCAACTGGCAACTCGTCTAAATAAAGTAACGAGTAACGAAAAGGGAAAATCTTAATTGACTAAACAAAGTAACGAATAGCTGAAGGCTGCAATTTGCTTCTCTAACAAACGAACTCGAGGTTACTATAGCAAGGCAACAATTCTCTCGTCTAGCTAAGCAACCATTTGCAAAAGGCAAATATTCTGCTATCTCAACGTACTCAACGTACTCAACGTACTCAACGGTCTTACAAAGTAACGAGTATAAAAAGGCAGCTAGTTGCTTATTAAATATAGCAACGAGTAACTAAAAAAAAAAAGAGATCGTGTCTTGCCTTATCTAACAAAAGAAAGAGCTAGCAAGGCAACTAGTAATCAAAGACAACTACGCTCCAGTCCAGCATAGCAACGAGTTGATAAACCACTCGCTTATACAGTTTTATGAAGAGTAGCGAGTAACTAGTATAGGTAAATAAGTACTTGCTTGTCTAAGAAATCAACGAGCAGCTTTGCGAGTAGAGCAACAAAGTATCAAAAAAGCTTATACCCGATCTGTCAAAGGAAAACGTATCTCCAAGCAACTGTATTCTTAGCCACTTACTGCTCAGTTACTCACTCGTCGAACATAGTAAAAGAACTTTGTCTATTCACATTCCTACTACCCGATTAGTTTAGTAAAACAAAGTCGATCCCGTCATTTGCATACGTTTTTTGTTTCTTTCATTGCACTCCAATCTGTTTCAATCTGAGCTTCAATTTCATTTCAATTTGCAAATTCCCCCTCGACTCGTCATCAGCTCGATTATGTCGAACAAAATTTCTTTTATTTTTCTTTTAGTTGGCTTCTGCAATGCAGAAAAACTTGAGTTTGCTCAATTGCCAAAATTTGATTTAGACGTCGCAATCTCAGTCACAGATGTATATCAATGCCAGTGCCTGTGATCAAAAATTTGCATTTGCATTATTATAGATGAAATAAACTGAAGCCAAATCGAAAATATGCCAAATAAATTCTATGCTCCGATTGCACAGCTCTTAATTACATGCTGAGCGAAAGTCAAGTAAAACGTAACAAAAGCTAAGGAAGAAATGTATTAGTAATCATATATGCACTGTCTGGATACTCTGTAAATTGTGAGATGAATTGAGATAAGGAAAATGTGAGAGGGAGAGAGAAAGAGAGAGAGAGAGAGAGAGATGCATACAGACAAAAGACAGAAAACAGATGATAGGGCAAAGTTGTTGTTCATCGATCTTCCACATATGTCTCTATATGTATATCCATATATCTAACTATCTATGCATACATCTACATATATATCTTTATATCAATATTTTTATATATCATCATATCTATCCATCCTTTATCTATCTTACAATCTTTACATCCATAAAATAAATATTAATATTTCGCATTGCGAAATACAGGGTATTCAAGTATGAAAACCTAGAAATATAATGAAACAATATAGAGTGTTACGCTGCTATGAATTTTTGAACATGTCCAACAATTGCAGCAAGAGCGTACTGTATATAACGCCCACTCTAGCTATGTATGTATATGCGAGTGTATGTATGTGTGTCTGCCTGTGTGTGTGTGTGTGTGTGTATGTGTAAGCAATAATCCCAATCACAATCACGTGATTTGCAAGTAATCATGTTGTACATTTGCAGCTCACACATCGCATATTGATGAGAAAAGCATAGAGCAGTCAGGTCCAGGGCAAGCTCTAGTCTGGCCCGACCCGTACCTAGCCCAACACTGGAGCCGTAGCATATCCGGCATCCGTAACCGTAAACCGTATGGCCAAGAGTGCGGATTCGATGCCGCAACCAGTAATAAACGTGCGTAATCAAGCCATTGCCAGAGTCGGGCCACAACAAAAGAGCCAAAGAATTGCGAAATGCATATGGATAGATGGAAAGTTGGATAGTTGGATATATGAATGAATGTGTGTGTGTATGTATGTGTGTGTGAGTGAGTGTGTCTGCTGTCCAGGGTCGAATGCCACATGCTCCTATTGCTGCTGCTTGGCCATAACTCAGAAGCAGCAGCAGGCAGCAGGCAGCAGGCAGCAGGCAGTAGGTCCCATTGCCACGGCTTGTAATATTTGATTTTGATTGAAGTGCAGCCAGCCATGTGGCCAGAAAAATCGCACGAGACGCACGAGAAAACTGAATTTATATACGAGACAAAAGCAGCAGCAGCAAATATATATATATAAAAAAAAGGCGTCAAGTTTGATGCCTGTTGCATTGCCTCCGACAAATAACCAAGAGTGAGCCAACCAAGCCAAGCAGACGTTGCCCCATAATGAGTGCAACAAAAGGCCAAGAGATATTATGAAAGCGAGTAAGAACGTTGCACGAAGGTGAGATTGAAGACTGCACAATGCTCGTCCAGCAAAAATACACCTATAGTATTCCTTTATCTACGCTTATTCGTTAGGAGTATTTGTCATGCCTGCTGTTGGGCGTGGATTTATCATTAGCAATCAAGACTGATTTCTGATTTCTAAGTCAGGGGAGGCTATACAAGATGAATGAGTCTGTAGAAGCTCTATAATAATTGCCTTCTTTGAGCCCAACTGTGAAATACCTGATCCACGAACATTGTCTATATAGAACTACATATACCAACAATACTCCTCTACCATTTGCATTCATAGATACAGTCGGACAGTCAAATGAAGCAACTCGCTTTGCACTCACCGTAAGCGAGTATGTAAAAAAAAAAATAATACAAATAAGCGAGAGTAGATGATGATGATGATGATGACTCTAGAGAATCTATGGAAAGGTTACGTGAGCTGCAGTCAAGATGTTTCTTCTCTTGGCTGAAGAACACAAGCAGCGAGCGATAAGCTGAAAACTAAATTTAACATGTAGTTTAACAGCTACTATGAAAGTCTTCTTATAATTACTTAACACTATGTTATCGTATTAGCAAATTACATTGATGTAGCTTAACATGTAGCTTAACATAGATAAGTCTATTAGGACACTGTTATTCATTAATTACATTGCATAACATCAATAGCCGAACACATTCTGTTAGAGCTTTAACTGTTGCAGCTCTTTAACAGCGCCACTTTAAAGCTAACAGCAAGCCATATCGTTTCGAAATGTTAGCTTAAGCGCACATAAACTCATTCCCAAGAAATTAGACTTAAAGCGCTTCACTCAAAGCTCTTGAGTCGCATAAGCGAAAGTGCAATAGAGTTCAGTGCAAGCGCCATTTTTTTCGGTATAACCTGCAAAGGACTAAACGTGGTATATTGGTTGTAGGTAAATGAAAGATGATGTGATTATATTAGATAGATAAATGTACTCTTGAGTTGAATGAGGAACTCGATCTAGTCATGTCCCCCTTAATACCTTTCCTTAGTATCGATAAAAATCGATTGTTTTTATTAAGTTTTTCGAGCAGATGTGAACGATGTCAACAGCTACCAACCATAAGTAAGTTATCTTTGCCATAATTATCTAGAATATTTCAAGATGTGTTTCGCTCAATCTCCATTGTTATAGAGCGCTGGTCTGCTGCCCACAAGTAGCATGATTAAAGCCAGAGTATGTGCTAGTCGAACACTGGCCTCTGCAGCTGTCTTGCTTGCCTTATTCGTGCTGCCAACTCGTTTCGCTTTGACAGCGACGCGTCGCAACACGTTGAGCTGGCTGCCAGCGAAGGTTCAGCAAGGAAGAACTCAACTCTGGCTTTAGATTGCAACAGCTACCATTGGGGAGACACTCGTGCTTCTTCCTCTGCCCAGCTTCTCTTGTTTTCTCTCTCTCTCTCTCACTTACTCTCTCTTTTCGTTGTCTTCTTGCTGGTTGTAAGCTTTAAGGCGATTCTTCGCTTGTTTTATGGCACTGCATAAATCAGAGGCCATACTCTCATACCGCCCCTCTCTAACACTTGCCAAGTGGGCGTGGCTTCTGGAGGGCACATTTATTGGCCAAATTTATTGGGCTCAAGCTGGAGATGATGACGGGATATTACGACTATTTCACATAGTTTGCTCAAGGGCAGCCCACGCTAAAGGCCCGCATGGGTAGCCAAGCTCCCCGCCAGACGTCCTCTCGAGCATCTCCCATCATAATTTTTTTGTTTTTTTTTTTTTTTTTATTTTGTTGGGGGTCTCTGTAATTGCCGTGCTCGCAGTGCATGAAATTTTCAACGCAACAAATGAAAATATTTTTGTTTCAATTTTGTTGACTACGTAACTCCCTCTACGTAACACCTCTTGGCATTTCCCACTCTCCCCCCTGTCCCGCTCTCCCATTCCCGTTGTGCCTCTCGGCTTGGTTTCCAGCGTTTTTTTATTTGGCATGTCTGGGACAGACGTTGCCTGGCGCAAAACATTTAGGCTGCTTGGCCCTTTGAAGGCTCGTGGTCATAAATTCCGTTCTCACCACATTTTCTCTCCTTCCGCTTCACTTTTTGGCCATCTTTTTCGCCTCTGTGTGTGTCTGTGCTTGTGTGTGTGTGTGTGTTTTTTCTTTTTTAGCCAACAGCAAAAAGCATTTTTGACTCTACCAAAAGGTGCAAAAAAGCTTTGGGCAACCAAATGGCAGCGCTTTGAATATCAATTGTCAAACAACGAATTTTTGAATACTCTAAAAGAAAGTTATGAATCCCAATGAATCCAAGGAGCATGAATATGTCAATCTGAATGAATAAATCAATTGATTGTAATATCATCTAAGCTAGATGATGATCTATCTAGACTGGATTGAGTCTTTGAGACTACAGCCTGAAACTATGAAGCTAGCTCAGGATAACCAAGGTACATGTGAACTAGTTATAGAAATATTTATTGATAAGCTTAATTCTTGAGCCACTTCAACGTGAATCTCTAATGTGAACTGTCTCAAAAGTGTCACTCAAGCTTGAATACAGCAGATGTGCTGAGTTAGTTCAGAATTCTCCAAGAGTCACCCTGTAAAATGATCATGTTTGTACACAAAATTCAGAAAACTTCATTCAGTTAGTGGAAAACTTATCTAAGCCGCTTTCTTCTGAAAGTTCTTTCTTCATTATTGACTAGATCGACTTACAAATAGCAAAGCGGAAAAAAACCAGAAAAAAACTCTAAATCGTATAAAGACGATTTAGTTTGAAAACAAGACTACTCGTTCTCGATATGTACAAATTATAAAGGCATCTTAGCACTGGGCGTCTTACTGAACGTCCATTTGTGAGCCCTTCCATCCCTCCCTTTCACTTTCTGTCCACTTGTACGACCGTCTATAACTTCGTCCGTAGCCTCAGCTCAAAAAGCCTTGTGATGATGGGCTTATTAAGATGTCGAAGCCCGCTATTGAAGCCATTCGAAACTTGGAATATATATATATAGTATATTCGCGTATTTTTACCAATGATCATATGAAACATAGGAGATCGACTCAAAGCCGTAACTGAGTCAGTTTTCCGAGCTAGGAAATTACAGAATATTAACAAGTGAGTTACAATTGCCTCTCTATACACAGATATGGAATATCTGCCATGAAGCTAGAGCCCAAAACCTCTTCAATAATAATCCATTAAGATTAACTACAACCCAAGTCTACTGCAGTTCCGTCCCTATCCCACACCTTTACAGCTAGACCTATAGCTCTTATGCTCCCCCCATTTAGCTGATCATGTCAAACTGTCAACTGCTTTCTAATTTATCGCACAATAACTAAATCAAAACCTGCTCTCAAACTGAGCGTCTCAGTGACTAGACCCAATGCTATAGGGGCCTGTTATTAGAGCACAGGGAGAGAAAAAAAAAAAAAAAAAAAAGCAACTGCAAACGCAACACTCAACACTGCAAAGGCATATAAAGCATATTTTTGGACATGCTTTCGCCTTGAGTTTTTGGCTGGGTTACGCCAAGGCAGTCAGCCAGCCAGCCAGGCAGGCAGCCAATGGCTAAGCCAGCAAGGGAGGCGTGGCTGCTGAGAGAGAGAGAGGGAGGGAGAGAGAGGGAGCGACGTTAGTAAGAGAAAGCAGGCCCAAGAAAGAAATACGGAATCTAAAATGATAATAAAATATTCATATTAATCTGCTTGGCTCATAAAATATTCAGCTGCGTAATTGTTGGCATTACGTAAAGTAAGAACAAGACGTAGTCAGCTAGTGCCACGCCCCATGCCGCACGCCGCACGCCCCAAACGCCATGTTATGAAACAACGACAGCAAGAAGCAGCAGAGGAAAGCAAGAAGCGTACTAGACGGCAGCGAAGCACAGCACAGCACAGGGAGTGTTGCAGGAAATGCCAGGCCAAAAATCTTACAAGTTTGTAATTTACACCTGGCTGCGTTTTTTGTCTGCCTACCTGACTACCTTGCCTGCTCCATCCAGCCTACCTGACAGATAGACAGACAGGCAGACTTAGCACAGCTTTGCGCTTTAAACAAAAGCCTTTGGCTTTAAGTTATACAGATACACTATGTGTGTGTGCGTGTGTGTGTGTGTGTGTGTGTCAGCTTGTGGCTTGTGGCCAAATCCCATTAAGCTATTCATAATTGCTCATAATTTTGGTTGATTTCATTAGCATATGTAACAATTTAATTTGATGTGTGAAAAGCAAATGAAACTCTTTACACACACACACAGATAGGCACAGGCACACCTACACTTACACACACACACACACACATTCATATGCATAATCAATGATGGCTCATTAACCTGGCTGACAATTGTTGTTGTTGTTGTTGCTGTTAATTACGCATCGCATATGCGGTCATAAAATATACAATATCATTCTCATCGCTTGCTTTTATATCAAAATGACGTCGATTAACACCTTCACCCACGCGTGTGTGTGTGTGTGTGGCATTAAATCTGATTAATTTGATTTATCGTAAAATATTTAAAGCGAAATCGCGGTTGCCCACAGCGGAAGCTGATGTTGCCCCAGCAGCGTATGCCTTGAAACTTAGCCTCGCTTGACATGTGGCAAAAAAAAATAAAGGTAGAGCTATCGTAGCATGCTCAATTGCCAGATATTCCCGGCTTGAGTAACTTCAGTTATCGATTAGCTATCGAATGGTAGCGAGCAACACTGGAATAAATCAACTCGCAAACCTGTTAATACCCTGAGCTTGCCCAACAAAAATGTCATTTACGTTATCTAAAGATAAACAAGAGTGCGTAATCGATATATTTTCAATATCATCAACAATGAACTGGCGTAATTTCCATTAGATTATTTCAATGCGTTAGTGCTTGAGTCAAGTCTTATCTAAAACAAAATCTAATCAATAAATAGAACAAACACATCTGATATACATAACTCTTTATTTTCACATCAATTTATACAAATATCGAAATCCAAAAAATGCTTAAACTCTGCCTGTAAGCATACACGCGCAACCCTTGATATGGTTCAACTGGTTTCCGCGCGCAGAAAATTACTAAAACTAGAGAGAGAGATATATATTTAGAGACATATTTAGACATAGTTGTATATATAGAGCTTACCCCCTTAGTGGCGATGTACGAGATGAATGCGTCTCTGTTATATATGTTTAGGAATGACGTTTGCATAGCGTGCACGAAATTCAAATAGCAAACTCTTCCTGATGTGCGACAACTAGAATGTGAGTGGAAATACAGTTATTAAGTATATACATATAGAATAGAGATATAGGCCAGAGCAATATTTACTATCGAAGTAGAAATTGATCAAATACGTATGCTTTGACTTCTATTTGTATCGAAATTGCCGGATTCTGAAAATGAAGAAAGTTTATAGCGAATAATATAAGTATCGGTATTGTTGTGCTTACTTGATTAAATACATGTGAATAATATATTGAAGCTATTAGATGCCTCCTGCGACTACGAGTCTCTGAAAAAAGAATGTTTATATAGACAACGAGATATATAAATATATAGATATGTTTATATCTATATAGTATGGGCGTACTTACCTTCATTTTTTGTTTTTTTTTTTTTTTTTTTTTTTTTTTTTTTTTTTATTGATTAAATACGAACGATTATGATGAGTGCCCTCAACAGCTACTCATAATAGAAATTGATTAAATATATATGAATGATAGATTCTGCAAAAGGGAGAACGTTTTTAGATATATAATGTTCTCTATATATAAAGAGGTATTTCCGTACTTACTCTATCAAAGTATAAATTGTTTCAATGTGTATCGATTAAATATTTTGAAATTAAGTGTCGCTCTCAACATACCAGTGTTCCTGAAAGGATAAATACTTTCTATATCTATATATCTATATGCAGTTGCGAGTCTCAATCGTACTTACTGTGTGGTTGCTCTTTACAGTATTTTTGTAGGATTTTTAATTGGAAATTGTATTAGTGTCATAAAACGCATGTTTCTTTGGTTGCATTTGCTCTTATTAAACAGTTTATGTAAATTGATTCTTTTCTTTTTTTTTTTTAATGCGACTAATCCAACAAACTGTCGAAAAAAAGAAAATCATTTAAGGTATTCATAAATTGTATTAAAAACTTTAAAAATGTTGTAACTATCTCTTTGTATATGATATGCTCTATAAAACTATCTGTCCACTGAGTGTTTCGCGAAAGATCTTTGAGAAAAAACTCGTGATCTCTCGTGAGGCAGGACCTCCGAACAAGTCTCAAGTCTGCGAGCGTCTATCGTATAAAAAGAGCTCCAGATGGAAACGGAACAACAAAAGTTCTCCTGCTCAAAGTAAGTTCGTGTGTAAATGTTTCTATTCCGTTTCTCTCATGAGCAGAACGTGAGCGTTCAAGCGAATAACTGTCATTAGCGAGCTATGCCTATAGCGATTGGTTTCGCCAGAAGATTTTTGACATTTATGCTCTTTATATCCCAACTTCTTGACGAGTCTATGGACTCTGACTTACCCCTTCAAAATTCTGGGATCTGTGGTACCATCACATCAATGAAATATTATTACTAAGGACGCAATTCACCAAGCGAATCGCCATTTCTCGGGGTTGAAACTTAACTGCAAAGCAAGGATTATTAATAAAAATGTTTTTGGAAATGAATCAAGCCCATTTTACACTCACATGAATTTGTCTGTCTTATTGCAATTGTTTTTTTTTTTTTTTATATCTCCTGATAGCCCTCTGTTAACAATCAACAATTTTCGAATTATTCCATCGATGGAAAATTCAAGACATGAAATTTTTCGACTCATTTTTCTCTTTAATTTACCAAAACTTTTATTCAAACTGAAATAAATTTTAAAAATATATTTATTAAATTTTCACGCTTTCACAAAAAATTTATTAAAAATTTTGGAGCTACGACTCGTGTGAGAGCCCAAACTGTAATGAAATGAGATCCGAATGCCTGCTCAAATCTTTATAATTTCTGCGGCCTACTCTGATTTGATTTAATAGGCGATGAACAATTTTTGATTTACTTGAATGAAAGATCAAAACGCGAATTTGATGGCCACTACTTATATATATGTATATGCACACATAATTTTTAAATTTTTACACTTTCACAAATTTGTTTTTAATCAGAGCTCTGACTCGGGTGAGCGCTCGAACTGTAATGAGACTTTTCTGGATATAGAAAGGTGCGTTAACTTTTGTGTAAGCAAAGCCTACTATGATTTTTATAAATTCTGTGGCCTACTTTGATTTAACGTAAAAAGAAAAAAAAAAAAAAAAAAAAAAAAAAAAAAACAGATAGAAAAAAAATAAAATATGTACCCGATAGAAAACTGAATATATGAAATTGTTGGCCAAATTTTATTTATCAACTTTAACTATATAAATTTTGTATATATTTTGTTTAATTTTTACACTTTCACAAAAAAATTTATAAAAAATTTGGAGCTCCGACTCGTGCGAGAGCCCAAACTGTAATGAGATTTCCGAGAGTTGAGAAGGTTCCTTGAATTTGGTTCGAGCAAAGCCTACTACGATCATATAAAAATTTCGATGCCTACTTTGATCAGATGTCAATTTAAGAGACTTCTCGAAACGCGAGACGAACTTCTAGCAGCTTCCCAGCGAATACACTACTACACTCACACTGCTTTACGACGAGAGGATTACGTGCCATCTCATTCTCTCTTAGGAACAACCGAAGAAAAAAAAAAATGCCATTTGAGTTCCTATTCGATTGAGAGACCAAATGTAACGATTTGATGTTTGCCAACAAAACAAAATTATATATATATACGATTTACCAGATAGAAACATACAAATACGAATTTGTCGGCCACTTTTTCCAAAACCAAATATATGCACAAATAATTTTATATACACTTTTAATTTTTACACTTTCACACAAAATTTTATAAAAAAATTTGGAGCTCCGACTCGTGCGAGAGCCCAAATTGTAATGAGATTTTCGAAAGTTGAGAACGGGCCTTAAATTTTGTTTGAGCAAAGCCTACTACGATAAAGTTTTTGATGCCTACTTTGATCAGAACTTCTAGCAGCTTCTATTAGCTGTCCAGCGAAAACACTAATACACTCATGCTGCTTTTCGACGAGAGGATTACGTGCCATCTCATTCTCTCTTAAGAACACCCGAAGAAAAAAGAAAAACACCCAAAAATGCCATTTGAGTTCCTATTCGATTGAGACCAAATGTAACGATTTGATGTTTGCCAACAAAACAAAATTATATATATATCCGATTTACCAGATAGAAACATACAAATACGAATTTGTCGGCCACTTTTTCCAAAACCAAATATATGCACAAATAATTTATATACACTTTTAATTTTTACACTTTCACAAACAATTTTATAAAAAATTTGGAGCTCCGACTCGTGCGAGAGCCCAAATTGTAATGAGATTTCCGAGAGTTGAGAAGGTTCCTTGAATTTTGTTCGTATAAATTCCACCGCCTACTTTGATTCGATATATTCGATAAAAAGAAAAAATTCGGAGGCCTACTCTGATTTGATTGGCAAAAAAAAAAAAAAAAAAAAAAAAAAAAAAAAAAATAAGAGCTTGAGCTGCGACCCGTGTGAGAGACCAAATGTAACGAGTTGACGTTTGGAAAAAAAAAAAAAAAAAAACAATTATATATATGTACATATAAATGTATATGATTTACCAGATATAAACATACAAATACGAATTTGTCGGCCACTTTTTCCGAAACCAAATATATGCACAAATAATTTTATTTACACTTTTAATTTTTACACTTTCACAAACAAATTTATAAAAAAATTTGGAGCTCCGACTCGTGCGAGAGCCCAAACTGTAATGAGATTTCCGAAAGTTGAGAACGGGCCTTAAATTTTGTTTGAGCAAAGCCTACTACGATAAAGTTTTTGATGCCTACTTTGATCAGATGTCAATTTAAGAAACTTCTCGAACTTCTAGCAGCTTCTAACTGCCTAGCGAAAACACTAATACACTCACGCTGCTTTTCGACGAGAGGATTACGTGCCATCTCATTCTCTCTTAAGAACACCCGAAGAAAAAAAAAAAAAGAAAAACCAAAAATGCCATTTGAGTTCCTATTCGATTGAGAGACCAAATGTAACAATTTGATGCTTGCCAACAAAAAAAAAAAAAAAAAAAATTATATATATATACGATTTACCAGATAGAAACATACAAATACGAATTTGTCGGCCACTTTTTCCAAAACCAAATATATGCACAAATAATTTTATATACACTTTTAATTTTTACACTTTCACAACAAATTTTATAAAAAATTTGGAGCTCCGACTCGTGCGAGAGCCCAAACTGTAATGAGATTTCCGTATATAGAGAACGGGCCTTAAATTTGGTTCGAGCACAGCCTACTACGATTATGTACAAATTTCGATGCCTACTTTGATCTGATGTCAATTTAAGAGACTTTTCGAACTTCTAGCAGCTTCTAGCTGCCTAGCGAAAACACTAATAAACTCAGGCTGCTTTTCGACAAGAGGATTACGTGCCATCTCATTCTCTCTTAGCAACACTCAAAGCCTCGTTCCGCAGCAGCTATGCGTGTTTGTCTCACTCTCGTGCCAATTTGAGTAGACTAAGAAGCGTGCTGCCAACTTGGATAATAGCTTCAACAATAAGACGCTATGTTGTCATACCAATCACAGTTACTCTACAATATCACATCAAATGATATTCGTATTTCCACTAATCATATGTTGTATGTTGTTAGTGGTATTCCTCTCATTCACGAAATTAGATGCGTTTGACTATGGGGCTCTAGCAAAAATATACATATGTACATGATCTGGGCTCCACTGACACGCCGTGAGAAACCAGAGTAATATACATACAAACATATGTTAATTATTAGATGAGAATGCTGAATTTCCTGTTCTATTGGTAATGCTCAGTAGAATATTTATTAGTTAGGAAAAAAAAAGGCTTCTTATGTATATGGGATATATGTTTGTATATGATATATGTATTTAGCTTTACTAGCGTGTTTTCAGACTACTCTACTGACAAACCACAGATAATCTAGATGGAATGCTAGCACCAGAAGGCAGAATACTGAAATGATGAAGGGAGAACGAGAGAGAGAGAGAGAGAGAGAGAGAGAGAGAGAGAGAGAGAAAGAGAGAAAGAATAGACTTAAGATCAGTGCGAATCCCTATAGATTTGACCTATATACATACATACGAGTGTATCATATCTCAAAATATTGTTTGAGGAATGTCTCGGTATGAATTGAGAGTATCGCTGAGAATCGAACCACCGATGGGGGTACTTAATGACGCTGGTCGGGTTAGTTGTATGAGACGCAACGTTGATTGTTGCTCAAAAGAGTAATGTCTAATGTAATGTAATTGATGTTAGCTCTTACGTAGTATCTTATTCAAATGCCATGGTTTCCCATGAGAGCGTTACTTATGTATCGTAAATGACTTAAAGATCTAACGTAATTCTATTGGGGTCTGCATGAATATATTCAATATTAGATACAGAGAACTCCTACAGAGTTGATTCGAACTGTCTCTGTTTACAGCAAAACAATAAATAACTCATTTAGATTAGATTTTAGATTTAGAAATTTCCTGCAGAGATCAATTGTCTATTTGTAGAGCTTCTATGATTTGGTTTCAACTGCTGTTGTTTAAGAATCTTATTATTTATTTTGTTAAACCCAAATTTGAATTTTCTTGTTGAGCATTAAATGGTGAACATAAGAAGAAGAAGAAGAAACAGGCTGTTCGAATCACAATTTGAATTTGCTTTAGGCTCGATTGGCTTTGGTTGCTGATGCTGTTGCTGTTGCTGTTGTTGCTCTTTCTGCTGCTGTTGCTGGTGGGGTTGGTGATGTTGTTGGTGTTGCTGATGGAGTTACGCTTTGCTTCTGATTGATGGCCGCCTCTAGTTTGCTTTGTAGCTCACGATCAATACGCTCCTTTGCGCGAAATACCTTCGATTGAATGTAAAAGGAGCCGCCAGTTGCCTTTTCATTGGCCCGAAACAAATGCTCATAGTTGCCACGAATCTCGGCCAGATTGCTCAGATCCTTGACATTGAGTATCTGCTGTGCCTCGTGAAGGGTCATTCCTTTCACAGCCAGATCGTGGCAATTCGCCTTACTCAATCTATTTGATCGATGCTGTTGCGCCGCCGCACGAGATGCGTCGATTTCCTGCCGCACCGCCTTAATGAAGGCCCGGCCCACCGATTGGACGCCATACACAAGGATCTTGGCGATATGCTTGGCCATTTTCTCCCACTCCGTCTAGCCCCCCTTCTGCCTGGGAGTCTGTGCCTCGAATCGATCCAGAGAATTTTACAATTTTTCTCAAACATTAACGTACAAATGTACAGAATTTTCTAAACGAAAATACCTAAATACGTTTTTTGGTTGATTTTTTTTTTTTTTTTTTTTTCTTACTTTTTACCTTTTTTTTTTTTTGATTTTTGTTAATATTCGTTTTAGATGCTTTGTGACATTTATGGAAAAGATTTTGAAATTTCATTTTTTGCGATTTGATATTCTTTCGAAACGCCTTCAATTTGATGATACTAAGGCCCTGAAACTTAAGCACCAATTCGGAACTGCGAAACTGTCTCTGATTAGTAGAATAAAGAGAAAGAGAAAGAACGAGAGAGAGAGAGAGAGAGAGAGAGAGAGAGAGAGAGATAGAGTATATGGAATATGACATCTTATAAATTACATCAATTGTATCTATTAAATACCTTCATTTCAATAATACTCCATCTGGGCTAGTAAAATACAACTTTAACTCATTGTAAGCAACAGGGAGTATCGTCCCATCTGGATGTGTGAATGTTTGGTTGTGTGTGTGTTCATAAAGGTCGTAAACAAATTATGCGCAAATTGACTTAGTTCCGGAGAATGGGTGGCTCACGTAGACAAGCAGGCGGGAAGGCGGGTCAACAACGGGTGTGTAAGCGAGATGGACAAAGATGTGATATGATGTGATATGTGCGTTGGGTATTAACATAATTACAATAATGACTTGTTGCCGGTCAATGTCAGAATACAGCACACAAAATGCCAAATGCCAAATGCCAAATGGCAATTGTTAGTCTGACCGCTGAGACTCCGGAATTTGTGGTCATAATTTTGAGAGTCAAGTTGTCAGCAGCTATTGTTGTTGTTGTTTCTGCATTTGCATAAGCTCCATTTGGACTGGCGTCTTTTTAAAGCAGAACCTAACGTATCGCTTCGAATCGAATCTAACCTCACATTACGTAATGCCATCGAGTCTCAACTCTACGCCCCCTCGGCTTGGCAATTTACGGAGTGTACCCAGCCTAGCCGCAAATGCACAACAATTGCAATCGCTGCGCTGCACAGTGGTTCGCGAATAGGCGGAATACAAACTAATCCGGAAAAAATTATTGAGATTTATTTCTATTGGAATTTGCACTCACTCTGCATTCGCTTTAAAATTTGTGAAGCTTCAGCTCTTAAGCTGTGATAGAAATAGCTAATAGACTTTTAGACTTCTTAGCAATTGAAATTTTAACTCGATTTAAAAAAGTTATTGAGGTAATATATCGTCCCAAAGTCTTTACGTATAAACTTACATTGATTGATCGATATCTACTGATATCGATTGTTTCGATAATTATCATAATTTTTAGTTTTCTTTGTTTTTTGCCCATTGTGCCAGGCCTTTTCCATTTGCCGCTGAAATTCACAAACTGTAATTGATCACATTTGCGTTTGTCGTTTGATTTCATTGTCTTGTGCGTGCAGCGGCACGGGCTAGGACTGCGATGGAGTTCGGGGATTTGAGGTTGCCTTGTGTGGGACAATCTACATGGCACCGTCTCCATTCGCCTCCAATTTCCAAAAAATGCCACATCTGATGGGTTTGGTTGTTATTGCTGCTGTTCCTGCTGCTGTTGCTGCTTTCGCGTTAGCTCATTCATTATACAAACACCTCCACCTGACCATGGGCCACGGTGCGCCTAGCATATCAACTCTCACTCTCTCTCTCACTCTCTCTCTCTCTCTCTCTCTCTCTCTCTCTCTCTCTCTCTCTTTCTGTCACTCGCTCTCTCGCTTTCATTTCGACTGCATTTTGCGATTAGTTGCCATTTAAACTGCTGTTACCCTTTGGTCCCCCTTGTTTTCCGTGCACCCACACCCACCCAAATACAACTCTCTCCCTCTATATATATATATCTATCTTGCTCTCTCTCTCTCTCTTTCCCATCTCGACCTGCTCTGATCTGTCGCTGTGCCAAAGCATTTTGATTTCCGCACTGCATCCGGCAGTTTTAATCCCTGAACAGCAGCAGCCTAGCAAAAAAAAAAAAAAAAAAAAGAGGAGGAAAAATTAGGCAAATAAGAGTAGATTAAGAATAAGTGTTCGAATAGCAGATACCCTAGTCATCATTGAAGTGAAGTAGCAGATGTAAGTTTATCTTGAAAGACCGAAGACTTGGTCCAACGAGTCCCTGTCAAGTCCTTGTTAAGTTAAGGTTAACATCTATTAAGTATCTGTCAACATTAAACGTAAAATTATGTTTCATTCTATAATTATGTTAACAGCAAGTTAAATTTGATTGTTAAAGTTGACAAGCGCATAAGAAGGAATGCAGATCCTGAACATATTTAACTAGTAGTTAAACTGTTTGTCAAAACTAACATATACAAGAGAACTTTATCTAAACTATCCAATAATACTATAAGTAGATATATATGTTAGCTTCAGGTCGAACTTGCCTACTTAGTTAGTTAACTAATAGCCTTTTGGTTAGGGTATACGAATTGACGAATATTGGCAAGGGAAGGCGGTAGAGTGAGCTAGCTACGAATGTGAACGCAGTTCACTATTTACCACACATGAACGTGGGATCTGAACGAGAACGTCAACGTGAACGTGATTCTGAATGTGAATGCGAATACGAATGCGAATGCGAATGTGAATGTGAATGTGAACGTGAACGTGGGTGATGCATGGCGTTGAAAATGTTTAGGCCTCGTGTCTGGTGTCGCATTCATTCCCATTCATTCGGTTGCTGCCGTTTCGTGGTTGCCTATTGCCTTTGGCTTTGATAACCATGCAACGGGGTATTCTTTATGCGTGAGACGGTTTGTAATAGCTATAGATGGAAGCATGACTTTGACTAGGAAATCTAACTATAGAAATCTCTATCATCGAAATCTAAATTGTCTAATTGATTTCAAGATAATATCTCGAATTGCTCTTGTCTAGTGACGAGTCTTCAGGCTACATATCTTAGGAATTTATAAACAGGATATCTGCTAGTCGAGCATACGTCCGAGTTGTTGTTGTTTGCGGCTAACATGCAAGCTTAGGATTTGGAAAACAATTTCAATGTTAGTGGAATGTCAACGTCAGGCCCGTGCCTGGCTCCAACTTTTAGCGAACTCCCAACACACAAGCATTCACACTCTATCTCCCCTCTCGCTCTGGTACTTTCTCGCTCTCTGTCTCTCTCTCTCTAATCTATTCGTGCCGAAACGTAAAATTTAAGCGCGCGCGCGGCATTCACATCACTAATTAGTGATGTGCAATAATCGTGCGGCAACTGCATGATGCCCATCGAAGGGGGCGTGCCAGGATGGATACAAGTTTCGTCTCATTGTTCGCTGTTCGCTTTTCGCTTTTCCCTTGTCCTGCACTCACACACTGGCAACACAGTACCCTCCTCAGCTGTTTGCTGTTTCAGAGATTTGCGTCCCGAAACGCTGTCCGCTTCAAAAATTGCAACATTGTTAATCAACTGTGCGTGTCGCATAAGTTGCTTTTGCGGGCTCGACGCGTTGCGCGGGGCACAGGTGGGGTCGGGCGTGCTGTGGAGCTTCTCCAATTTTCGTGCTGTTTTTGGCAATTCGTTTTTGGGCCAGCCTCTGTCAACTTAATGGTGCTTTAGCCCATTCGATTGCCCATTTGACCAGACCCTTCAAAAATGGCCAATATTATTGCGGCTGCCATGGCCGAAGGGAAGCGGGAGGGACATAACACCTCTGCGAGTTGTTCAGATGGAATTGGGAAAGTGAATTCATTCATATGGGAACGTAATTGAAGTTCGCTTGGGTCTTATCATATTTTGAAGCTATTGTAATTGGAACTTGGAGAAATGGTTGGAGTATTATATGGAGATGAAGAAATAACTGACTGGAAGACTGATTGATTGATTGAGTAAGGGAATGACTGATTAGCTGCCTGAACTGATTAAAGAATTAATCGATTGAATTTCGATAGATTACATGAGCAGTTTATACACTGATTGATTGAATAAATGATTGATTGACTGGCTGATTAGAAAACTGGTTGACTGGCAAACTGTTTAATGATTGATTGACTGATGAACTGCGACTGATTGATTGATTGATTCATGTACTGACTGATAACAGAGTATCTGATTGATTGATTAACAAGATGATTCATTGTCTGCAAATCAAACTGCATGATTGATTGACCATTTGACTGACGATATACTGATTGAGTGAATAATTCGAGTCTAATTGACTGATTGAGCAGAAAGCTGAGTGATTGCATGATTAATTAGCAACTGATGGCAATAACTCTTAATTGACTGAGTGATTGAAATGCTAATTAGCTGAATGATTGAATAAGTGATGTGTGAGTATATGATTGACTGACAGGCTGATTAACTAATTAAATTCTTCACACTGCCTGCTCCCAGATTATTTATCAACAGTGGACAGAGTTTTGATTGCATTGCAAAGCACAAAAGAAACATAACTTGAAGTATAGACTTCATACATACCCTATGCACATTGTAGTTTTTCCTTTTTTCTTTCTGAGAGGCTTTGTCATTGGTTTTTACGTTTCATTTGCTGCAACGTGTAAATAAAGAGAGCTACAATTGCAATTCATACACATTGGCTGTATGTGTGTGTGCGTCTGGGTGTGAGTGTGTGTGTGCACTGTTGGCAATATGGTTGCATTTAATTGACCAGAAAAACAGCATAGAGTAGAGAGACGCCTAATTGAAATTTCATGTTCGGAAATAAGTGGCAAAATGGTGAGAAGAGACAACGGGGACAAACGCGATGCGCTAAAACAGTGAGAAGTGTGAACGGTGAAGTGTGCAATGAGAAGCGAATAGAGGGGCGGGCGTTCATCTGGGTGCCCCGTTAGTTGTTTAGGCTACCAACTATAGACAGGCAACATGCGAATTTAAATACATATATAACAAATGCTCCATTGAAGACCAAATGAAGTAACATCTAATTGCCTTGAAATGTCACAAAGATTTCAGAATCCCTCTCGAAAACCTCAACAAGCAGAGCATAGGCAACGACTAAAATGTCAACCTCTGTTAACTTGGCTGAGCAGTGTGCTTGGGGTTTCAGTAAACAAACTAAATCAATTTAATCAATTTTATTTAAAAATTCGAACTTTGAGACCAGAAGATTCAGGAATTGAAGATGCATAAATATCGTGAGCCCGGGGACAAGTCCGCGTCGCTTGACAATCGCAACAATGATCAATTTGAGCCACGTCTTGATGGCGGCACGGCAGCTGTAGATAATCCCGAGCTGACCGTGGCAATCAGAGCCGAGGATGTCGAGTCCGAGCAACAGCTGGAGACTCTGGCCATGGATGCCGATTTGATGGATGCGAAGCGGGCCAAGCCGCATGAATTCTGGCGCTTTGTGTTGCGCATGAGCCTCGGTGCCGTGATGCATCCGTATGAGTATGCCAAGATATTGATGCAGCTGGGCCACGAGCCGATGCCGGCCATCATCTCGACCAATTTTCTGGGACGCACCACCCTGTTTTTGCCCAGCGTGCAGCAGTACTTGCGCTACATCAGACACATTGACGGAATTCCCGGCCTATATCGTGGTCTCTTTTCACGCACTCTGAGCAGCACTTGCTACGCCGTGTTCTCGGAGAGTTTGGTCAAATTGCTCGGCTGGAAGCATCTAAAGAAGGGAGCGCGGAGTGAGTTTCGCGAATACATTTTGAATATGCTGCGTGATGCAGTTATCGTCACAACCGGATTGGCCATATCGCATCCGTTCTATGTCATCGCGGTGCGCCAGATGGCTCAGTTCGTGGGCCGTGAGGTAATCTATTCGAGCGTGAAGGGCAGTGTCGAGCAGATTCTCAATGAGGCTGGTCCGCTCGGCTTTTATGTGGGCTTTGTGCCGCGCCTCCTCAGCGATCTGGGCGTACTCTTCTGTACGAGCACCCTCAGTGCTCTTTGCAGTCGCTTCGGTATGTTCAACTCCAATCGTTGGCAGTACAATTCGGTCCTGATTCAATTTGGAGCCGTCATGCTGTTTTATCCCCTTCAAGTGGTGGGCGCCTGCATGGCCTGCTCTGGCTCAGCTGTGGCAGCTGGCGCTCCGCCCTATATGCCCATCTATGGCCAATGGATCGACTGCCTCTTGGATTTGATAGCACGTGGAGATCAATATCGCGGCGCCTTCATGTTTCGCCGTGCCCTACCCAAAGTGCAAATGCGGGTCTACGATCCATTCACAATTTCTCGCCTGATGTAACCCACAAAATGTGCAAAACAAAAAAACATGTATTTTAGTTTATTTCGTTTAGTTTATCATTATTTATTATATTAAATTATTTATCCGTTTAACCTAAAATCTTTCTTTCATTTTGCCGAAAATCTTTCTTGTACAGCCTAAGGACCTAGCTAGGATCTCTATCTCTATCTCTATATCTATATCTATATCTATATCTATATCTATATCTATATCTATATCTATATCTATATCTATATCTATATCTATATCTATTCTATATCTATATCTGATATCTATATCTATATCTATATCTATATCTATATCTATATCTATATCTATATCTATATCTATATCTATATCTATATCTATATCTTATATCTATATCTATATCTATATCTATATCTATATCTATATCTATATCTATATCTATATCTATATCTATATCTATATCTATATCTATATCTAT